>CM052896.1:122603176-122723675 GCA_028534135.1 Potos flavus
CATTCATCAGATTCGAGGACTATAAAGAATTCAGCTTAGGGGCGCGTGGGTGGTGTAGTGGGTCGGGCATCCAACTGTTGGTTTCGGCTTGGGTCGTGGTCTTGGGGTCGTGGGATTGTGCCCCACACTGGGCTCCGCATGCGCTCAGTGCAGAGTCTGCTTGGGATTCTCTCTCCCTCTCCCTCTTTCCCTCCTGCTCATGCTCTCTCTCTCTCTCTCTAAAATAAATAAATCTTAAAAAAAAAAAGGAATTCAGCTGAAGGGCACCTGGCTGGCTCGGTTGGAGGAGCATGCAACCCTTGATCCCAGGGCTAAAAGTTCGAGTCCCATGTTGGAGTTAGAGATTCTAAAAAAAATTTAAAAACGTAAAAAATTTTTTCAGCTTAATTACCATACCTAGTTGTTCTTTTACTTGGCTGTGTAATACTGGCAAAAACAATTACTTTTACATTAATAATTAAGGGAATCACCAGACAAGGAAGGGGAAAGGGACTCATTATTGATCTTACAAGATCTACTTTTATTTCTATATAATTGCACTCTTTTCCAGGGTCATAATGGAAAAAGGACATTTATATAAACGATTACTGTTCATATTTGTCTATGTTTAGTTTATTATTTATTAATTTTTTAGGCGGGGAGGGAAAGGGAGAGAGAGAATCTCAAGCAGGCTCCACACCCAGCACAGAGCCCGTTGTGGGCCCCAACCTCACGACTCTGAGATCACGACCTTCCAAGATCCAAGACTCCACTAGGACAAGAGGCCCGGAAGCAGGGGCGGCTGCCAGGCCTCTTCGTCCCAGTGGCCCAAGGCCCTGTGAGCTTAGCTGGGCCATGAAGAGTGACGGCTGAGGGGCCGGTGCCCTCATCTCCGTGAGGTGCGGACAGCGTGGACCAGGCTACAAGTGGCGGATGCGGAGAAGTGAAGGGCTGGTCCGAGGGAACTTTCAGGGGAGAGGAGTGCCAGCAGGTGAAGGAGTGGGTCCGGGCCCCTCCCCGTTCTCTGGTCGGATGGCCGTGCCATTGGCCAAGATGCAGAGCACTACGAGTTCGAAGGTGGGTGATGCCTGGGACGGGATGAAGCGAGGTGAGGGGCCTCTGGGACATCCAAGTGCAAGTGCAAAAGTAGGCATTTGGCTAGCAGGCTCATAAATCCAGCAGCAGGTGCCACTGTGGGGTTCTCTGCAGAAGAGCACCATGTCTGATGCCGGGGTGTGGCCAAGATTGCGGGGAGCTGGTCCAGCCGGGTGAGGAGAGGGCCTCTGCCCCAGCCAGGGGAACACCGGCTGCCGGCAAGGAGAGGGTTCACTCCAGAGCCCACACGGGCATCTTCCCCACCCCCCAACTTTTTTTTTTTTTAGAGAGACGGCAGGGGGCAGAGAAGAGGGAGAGAGAGAATCTTAAGCAGATGCCACACCCAGCGTGGAGCCTGACACAGGGCTCGATCTCATGACCCTGAGATCATGACCCAAGCTGAAATCGAGAGTCAGATGTTCAACCAGCTGAGCCACCCAGGCACCTGTAAGCCCCCAACTTTTTTGAGTGACTACTTCCACTGCCCAAAAGTTACACATTGCACCCATTAATCATTTTTTTCTGTCATCTGGGAACAGACTACCATCATGTGATCTCTGAGGCTTCTAGAAGAGCACATAGAAGAAGCAACATTTGACCGTCTCTGGCCTCCTCAAGGGGGGGTCCTTCTAACTGCACAACTGGGGAGGCAGCTGTTTGGTGAAAATGACAAGAAACGTAGTTACTGCGAGGTAGAAACTGATTCGCTATGGTTTTGCTTTTTTTTTTTTTAACTTTATGGGAAATTTCGAACATACACAAAAGTAGAGCCTCTTACCAAACTTCAAGAATGATGCACATTCAGAGAATCTTGTTTCCTCTGTCTCCCCTAATTTGGGGGACAGAGAGGACTGGAGTGTTTTCAAAGCAAGTCCAAGTCATCATGTCATTCCCCTGTCAATGCCTCCGTCTGCCGCTCCCACAACAGTTTATTTCACGTAACCACCGTAAGACCGTCACAACTGACTGACCAACAGTGACTACTTATGGTCTGATACCCAGTCCACATTCGAGTTTCTCCAGTTGTCAAACCAGCCATGTCTCAATGCCAAGCACCACGTGGAGATGCCACACAACCAGGCAAAGCACGGGATGCAGAGCCCACCTCTGAGCCTCGCTCAGGGGGCTCAAGCCCCGTGTGCAGCTGAGCGCAGGACCCTTCTCTAGAACCCACTCGGACCTCCAGCTCTCTGCCTCGTTGCCCCCTGGGGAAGCCGTCCTTCTGGGTCCCCCACCCTGGGGGGGGTGCTGGCGTACATACTTTCCTGCTATCTTTGCTAACGTGAGCACCCTTCACTCAGGAAGCCTAAGGGAGGGGTGGGGGGGCTCATGAACACAGATTTGCTGAGTTCAGAATGTGGATGAGTTAGCAACAGATTTGGTTATTTGGGCTTAGAGCAAAGTAAGGGCCGCAGCACCTGTAAGGTTTAAAGCCCCTCCCTGGGCTCCGCTGGCTGCAGGTGCGCCACCTTGTGGCCGAAAGCAGAGCCGGCTTCTCTTCCTCCGGCGTGAATAACCCACCGGGTTCTGACCTCTGTCGGCTGGGAGTGAGGTCAGAGCAAGGAAAATGCTTCCATGACTCCGTCGGACTTCCACTCGCTGGATGGGGCAGGTGTTTCAAGCGACTCTCCTCGGGGAGCTTTCGGAGGTTCTTGGGGAGCCCCAACATTGCAGATGGTCTCACCCTCAGTCCCCTTACACTGGATAAGGGCGTTCTATGAGGTGCCTCTCGACCCCCGGCAGGCCTTGATCGCCAGGAAGTCTCTGTGCCCCACCCCCGACCCTGACACCAGCGGAGGGAGGTTCTTTCCTCCCCGACACAGCCTTTTCTGGACATCTGGCTGAGAGCCACCTCGTGCCTTTAGATGTTCAGCCATCAACCCACCAATCGCAGGGGACACCCACCAAGCTCTCCCCTCCCTCTTGGGAGAAAGGGGGCTGGAATCAACAGCTCAACTTTGCCCCAAAGAAATCCCCCTTACAGATACTTTTTTTAAATTGTACTTCCCGACACTTGCGTACCCATAACATGGATGAGGGAGGCTAAGAGGTCTCTTGCGAATGTCCTTGGTCAGTCCCGCCCGTGGTCTAGCAGCACCTTCAGACCGTCACATCGTTTGGATCTTGGCTCCTGGACTGAAATGTCAGTTCAACGTCTGGTGACACAAACTGCTGCCTTCGGGACTCTTGCAGTTTCCTTGTGCATCTGAGCAAGAGTTTGGCATTGCTGCCTGGGAGGGGGACCGCTGGTTTTCTAGGGCACGTACCTGCTCCGCTTCCCAAGCTTCTGCCCAGTCTCTACCCTGGGCACCGGCGGAGTGGCAGAGTGCCTGCTCCCAGGCCAAGAGGCTGCACAGCAGCTCTGAGAGGCAGCATCGCTCGCCCCCCTCTCTTCGACGATGAAGAGACAGAGGGTTAGAAAGACAGAGGAGCTTGCCCCAAGCTGCTTGGGTGACACTCCCAGGTCTCCCGAGCGGTGTCCCGACCAGCGCCGGAGTTCTCCGACTGACGCTCTGCAGAGCGCCCTTCGAGAACTTGCTCATGCGGTGTCTCCGAATGGCTTTAGAAAGTGCCCCACGCTATATGTGGTGTGTTGCAGGTAGAGACTCGAGCGCAGGTCGCCTCTGTAACACATTGGAGATTCTATAATAACGAAGCGTGTTTACACTGACAGGTCCCATACTCGAGCCTTGGGCACTTGGGCTCCCACGACGCTGATTATTGGCCAGGATCGATGTTCCATGGCTTAGCATCTTGGGAAACACTGTGGGAGAAGGGTAGTCACGCAGAAGCTTAATATAACAGAGAAGTGAAAGGGAACCCAGATGCCCAACAAATCTCCACTTTCTCCTCTTCCCCCCACCCCATTCCTGCTAGGAAGGGCTTCAAGGCCACACTCTGGATGGCGGCGGCAAGGTGCGGGGGGCGGGGGGGCTTTTCTGTTAGTCTGCAGTTCCTGGCCAGCTTCTCCCGGCTCTGTGCACCTCCCTCGAGGGCACCCAGCGTCCCCGATGTATAATAGCAGGAGTTGGAGACCGGCAGGGTCCGATGAAGAACATCCGGGGCCGCTGCAGCAAGACCCCAGACAAGGGAAGATCTTGTTCCTTTTTTTTTATTTTTAAGATTTTATTTACTTATTTGCCAGAGAGAGAGAGAGAGAGAGAGCACAAGCAGGGAGAGCAGCAGGCAGAGGGAGAGCAGGCTCTCCGTGGAGCAGAGAGCCCACTGTGGGACTTGATCCCAGGACTCTGGGATCGTGACTGGGCTGAAGGCAGAGGCTTAACCGACTGAGCCACCCAGGCGCCCCTAAGATTTTATTTTTATTTATTTGACAGAGATAGCACACCGGCAGAGGGAGAAGCAGGCTCCCCCAGGAGCAGGGAGCCCAATGTGAGGCTCGATCCCAGGAGGGGTCGGGGTGATGGAGGCTGCTTGAGCCTGAGCCATCGGTAAAGTGGATTTTGAGCAGAGATTTAAGTGGTAGAGTGAGGACCCAAGACTTGTGGCCAACTGGGGGAGGCTGTCTGCAAGGCAGCGTCCCTGGGAGCACACTGTGAGGGAAGAAACACAGTTTTGTTCAGCCAGACCCTTTCTCTGTAGCCAGAGAAACCAGAGCCCTGGTTTTCAACAGGGACTTGCCAAGGGCACTGTGACCTTGGCAGGGACAGAGCCTCACTGCTCTAGTTTGTTTCCTTTTATAAAATGAAGTTTAGGGGCACCTGAGTGGCCCAGTCAGTTAACCTGACCTTCGGCTCAGGTCATGATCTCAGGGTCCAGAGATCGAGCCCCGCATTGGGCTCCCTGCTTGGCAGGGAGTCTGCTTCTCCCTCTCTCTCTGCCACTCCGCCTCCTTGTGCTCTCTCTCTGTCAAATAAATAAAACCGTTAAAAGGATTTTTAAGTCGAGTCCCACACAGCAAGAGAGGGAACACAAGCAGGGGGAGCGGGAGAGGGAGAAGCAGGCTTCCCGCCAAGCAGAGAGCCCAACCTGGGACTCGATCCCAGGACCCTGGGATCATGACCTGAGCTGAAGGCAGATGCTTAATGACTGAGCCACCCAGGCGCCCCAGTTTACTGTATTTTTAAATGATAAGACATATCATAGCAAATTCAGGACGCCCTGCCATATCCCCACCACCTACAAGTAGCACCACTAGGTTCTCAGTGCATCTTCCCGTATTTTTTTCTCTGCGTGCATTTCCGGATGTGTCTGCGTAGTTAACATAGTGCACAGACGCTGCTTTACATTGCTTTTCTCTTGCACCTTTATAAGCATTTTCCAGTGTCATTACAGACTTGTTATAAATCATTGCCATCGGGTGTGTAACCAGCTGCTGCGACTGTCCAGTCCTCCCACCCGGATGATGGTGATGAAGACAAGAGAAACAAGGCCACCCTTACTGAGGGCCTTTGTCGCCGGTGCTGCAGGCTCTGCGAGGGCCCCTTCCCGTGGGCCGCCTCATCAGCTCCCAGGATCTGCCACCTCTCCAACAAGGATAAGGCCCAGATCCACATCTCTACGTGCGTTTCCTTAGCTTCACCCACCTGTCCATCGGCTCAGCCACGGGTGCCGCGATCTCAGTCCCAAACCAAATTCACCCACTTCCTTCCGCAAACCCTGTACTCCCAGCTCCCAGTAGCCCAAGCCAGCAACGCGAGCATCCCTCCAGACCCCTCTCTCCGCCTCAGTGCCCGGATCAGCCGCACCACGTCCAACAGCATCGCTCCCCTCGTGCCGGTCACCGCTGAGTACACCTCACACACGGGGACGCTGCAGTATGCCCAACAACCCTGCCGCAGGGATCCTCCTTCCACAACCAGGAAACTAAAACAGAGAGGCTAGTGAGCTTGCTAAAGGCTACACAGCGAGTAAGTTGGGATTTGAACCCATGCAGTCGTGTTTCCGAGTTCATACCCAACCACTGCACCACTCTGCCTCTCCCTCCAAGGCTCCAGCGGCCATCCCCCAGGTGCCCATCTCCTCCCACACGCACCGCTCTGTCCGGGCCGATGGCATCACCACCCACCGGCCTGCAGCCACACCGGCCTTACCCCACACTGAGCGATCCCTCTTGCTTAAAATCCTTCAAGGGCTCTTAGGAAGAAGCACCCCACACGGCAAACAGGGCCCATTCCCTGGTTTCCCCGTTCCTCCGCAACGCCGTCTCCCTCTGCTTCCACGGCTGCGCGTCTCTGTCAGCCCACGCAGCGCCATCCGGTCCTGACCCGCGCTCTCTGCCCCCAAGCACGTCCTCCCATTTTCCCTGCCCAACCACAGTAACTTTCATGACGCAGCTCACGAGTCACTTCTTCCAGGAAGCCCTTCCGGAGTGCCTCATCCGGGTTCTGATCCCTCCCGTGGGTCCTTCCCTTGTCACACTGAGTTATAAGGGAATTTACTGCCTGTACCCCCTCCGTGGCAAGCTCCCCGAGGCCTAAACACTGGGCGTCAGGTACCCTCGGCTTTCTTGCGCAGGGTCTGGCACGAACACGTTACCAGCCAGCGCTCAGCGGACGCGTAAATGCATGGGGCCGTGCGCGGCCAGGGGGAGCATTTGGGCTCGGATTAGATCCCTAAACCTTTGCCCTTCACCCCGAGTGTCTTTTCCGGCTTCCAGTGGTTTACCATCGCAAACGGCACCGCGGAGCGCGGCGTGTCCACGGAGCCTTTCTTGTAGTTAGACTTGCTTCTTCGGGGCAAAATCCCAGAAGTGCAATTACTGAATTGGAGAGCAAAAACATCTTTATGACCCCTGATACGTTTTGCAGAAGTGAATTCCAAAATTATGGTAGCAATTTGGGAGGCTTTTTCTTTTTTGGCAAACGAATTCCTCCCTCCGTTTCTAAATGTCTTCCTGGCACAAGCCGCACGAAGCTATTTTTACCTAAAGGCTGTAAACCTCGTCCTTCGGAGAGGAGAAAGCCGGGCGTGCGCGCGGAAACCCTGCCTGCCTCGCCCCCCGTCAGCCCCGGCGCGCTAGCCTAGTTCTTGGTCATTTGGGAAAGGCAAGTTTAAATTATGTTCCAAAGGAAGCGGTGGTTTTTAAAAGAAGAAACACACACGCATGTGCACACACACACACACACACACACTCTCTCTCTCTCTCTCTCATACCTATCTCCGTCAGGGGACTAAATAATGAACATCTCTACAATTCTAAGGGGCCAGATGGTTAAGCAAGTGGATACTGGAAAGGATCAGGGCTGAAAGCAGCCCCAGGGGTTGGGGGCATCCCCCTGGTTTTCAAACTTTGGGCAGCAACAGCTTTCTTAGGATGAAATCTTACAGGAAAATCCACGTGGGTGAGAACGTCCCTGTTTTGGCAGAAGCAGTCAGAAGGCGGAAGTGACCAGACACACTCATCCTATGCCCACCCCCTAAACATGCCACCCACCTCCCCATTCCTCCCCACCCCGCCCCCACCGCCTCCAGCTGCCACATGGGCTCCCAAGTCCACTGTCCCTAATCCAGAGGACACCCATGCCCAGCAAAGGCCACGCAGTGAGCGGTGGCAGCACCGGGTCCGCCAAGCCCCGTCCGGGGTGACTCTCCACCTGCCGTCTTGCTGAGAGCCAGCTCGGCGGCCCTTCCCAATCACAGGGCAGAACGTCCTCGTGGGAGTCCCGGAGACGGCTCGTGTCCCCCAGCGCTCCCCATCCCGGTGCCCCAGGTACCAGCATTTCCCCCGATTAATTTCTTAGGAAAACCATCCATTTCATGTAGATTCTCAAAGTTATTGAAGTAAAACCGCAGTAATCGTCTCTTGTAATTATTTTCTTATCCAATGTTTTATTAACGTCAGGAGTACAACACAATGACCCTACAGTTATACACAGGGCAAAGCGGTGCAATTATTTTATTCCTGTTCGCCCTGTGATTATAAATCCCTTCTCACGCCTGGTGCCCCATGCTTTTGTTTTCCTGTCTTTGACTTCTCTGTTTTTGCCTGTTTTCCATTTCCTTTCATCTTGAAGAAGTGGATTTTACTTTCATTTCTCAGTATTTCTGTTTCTAATTCATTATTTTCAGCTTTCGTCTTGATTACTTCCCTCCTCATAATCTATTTATTTACTTTGTTGTGTTTTAAGCGGAATGTTTCTATACTCTCTGTTGTAAAATAAAAACAAAAACATGTAAGGTATGCTCTGGCTGTATCCTGTAAGTGTTGCTATGACATTTTCTCATTTTCATTAATTTCTTATTAATTCATAGTTTTCATACTGATTTCTTCTTTCAGCTTAAAGTTATCTAGAAGAGTATTTTTACATTTCTAACCCAAATTTTTATTGTATTTTTTATGGTGATTTGGGGTGTCTCTGGACTCCGGTGAAATTTCCAAATTCCAAGGATAACAAGAAACCCCTTTCAGCTTCTGGGAGAAAAAACAGATCGCCTGTGTGCGAAATGCCCACACCCACGCCACCCTGAAATGTCCAGTCCCGATCTCTGGAACCCATGAATATGTAGGTTCCATGCCCAAGGGGGAATTAAGGTTGCAGGTAGAATTAAGGTTGCTGATCGTCTGGCTTTAAAACAGGGAGAGTACCACGGATTACCCAGGTGTGCCCAATGTAATTGCAAGGGTCCCTAACTAGAGCAGAGGGAGGGAAAAGAGGAGATGAGGGAGATGTGAGGGCAGAGCTAGAAAGCTCTGACCCATACTTGATCTGTACTTGCTGCTGGCTTTGCAGATGGCCCTTCCTGAGGGACGACGAGCCAAGGAATGCAGGAAGTCTCTAGAAGCTGGAAAAGGCAAGGAACAGATTTTCCCCCGGAGCACAGCCCCGCGAACACCTAGATTTCAGCCCAGTGAGACCCGCATCAGACTTCCGACCCCCAGAACTGTAAGAGAATACGTGTGTGTTATTTGAAGCCAGCAAGCTTTGGTCATCCGTATGGCAGCGATCGGAAGCTAATACGCCATGTAAAGAGAGACTCAGACTGGTTATTTGGCTTCTTATCTGCAATTTGAAACTAGAAGTTTGCAGATCCCTGAGAAAAGGGAACTGCAGGCCTGAAATCCTTTCTGGCTGAGGACCTCATCCGAGTGGGAGAGAAAAACAGACATTTCGACCAGATTGTGTCTAAATGTGTGTCTTTCTACACTAATCCTCCCAAACACCTGGTGAGCTCTCTTTTTCCAAACAGCTTTGTTGAGATGTAATTCACATCCCATGCAATTCACCCACTTAAGGAATGCTATTCAGTGGTTCTTAGTATATTCACAGAGCTGGGCCACCATCACCACTGTGTAATTTTAGAATATTTTCATCACCCCCAGAAGAAACCCCACACTCTCTGGCAGGGTATTCATCTCCTGGGGCTGCCAAAGCAAAGCATCCCAGGCCAGGGCGGGAGGCTGGGGGGTCGGGGGGCCTTAATCAACAGACATTTATCTCCTCACAGGTCTGGGAGCCGAAAATCCACGAGCCACGTTTCAACAGGGCAGGTTTATTCGGAGGCCACTCCCCATGGTGTGCGGATGGTCACTTTCTTGACACGTCCTCACATGGCCTTTTCTTTGTTCCTGGCGTCCCTCTGAGGGGCCTAATCTCCCCTCCTTATAAGGGCATCAGTCAGATTGGATTCGGACACATACTAAAGGCCTCATTTTAACTTAATTACCTCTTTACAGTTCCTATCTCCAAATGCATTCTGAGGTGTTGGGGGGTAGGGTTTCAACATATGAATTTGGGGAGGGAACACAGGTCAGTCGATAACACGTAGTAATTCCCTAGATGGCCCCTGCTCCCCCAGCCCCTGGCAACTGCTGATTACCTTCTGCCTTTGCAGATTTACTTTTTCTAGACACTTCCTATCAGTTGAATCGTATGAGATGTGGCCTTTTGTGGCTGGTTTCTTTCACTTAGCATCGTATTTGCAAGGTTCATCAATATTGTAGCAGAAACCAGTACTGTATGGTTTCCTATGGCCAAATAATATTCCATTGTATGGATGGACCACATTTTGTTTACCCGCTCATGAGTTGATGGACAGCTGGACTGTTTCTGCTTTCTGGTTATTATGAACAATGCTGCCACGAACACTTGCGTACAAGTTATTGTGCGGACGTAGGTTTTCATTTCTCTGGGGTGTACACCTAGGAGGAGACGTACTAGTTATGTGGTATCTCAGCATTGAATAGTTTGAAGAAGGACTCATCTGTTTTCCCAAGTGGTTGCACCATTTTATAATCCACTAGAATGTATGAGGGTTCCAATTTCTCCACCTGGCCAACTTTACTTATTTTCCTCTTTTATTCTACTTTATTATTATTTTTTTATTTATAGCCATCTTATTGGGCACGAAGGAGTATCTCATTGCAGTTTTTATTTGCACTTCCCTGGTAACTAATGATTTTGAGCATCTTTTCATATGCTTAGTGGCCACTTGTAGATCTTCCTTGGAGGCATAGGTGTTCAGATCCTTTGCCCACTTGTTACTTGGCTTATTTGGTATTTTATTGAGTTGAAAGAGTTCATTATATAGTCTAGATATGAGGCCTTCTTCAGAGATACGATTTACAAATATTTTCTCCCATTCTGTGGGTTGTCTTTTCACTTTAATGGTATTATCTGCAGTAGAAGTTTTTAATATTGATGAAATCCAAGGTATCTGTTTTTTCTTTGGTTGCTTGTTTTTGTTTTTGTTTTTGTTTTTGTTTTTTTGGTGTCATGTCTAGGAAAACTTTGCCTAACCCAAGTTTAGAAAGATTTACACAGATGTGTTCTTCTCAGGGTCTTATAGTTTGGGCTCTTCCATTTAAGTCTATGAACCATTTTAAGGTAATTGTTGCATATGATGTGAAGTATTAAACTTCCTTCTTTCGCCGAGGGATTTCTAGTTGTTTCGGCACCATTTATTGAAGACTCCTCTTTCCTCCACTGAATTATCTTGGCACCCTCGCTAAAAATCAACTGCACATAAATGTAAGGGTTGATCTCTGGACTCTTTATTTCATCAATCAATCTATATCTATACCTATCTCTCTCCATAAGCCAGTACTGTACTTGATTACTATAGTTTTGCCGTAAATTTTGAAACCAGGTAAGACGACTCCTTCAACTTTGTTCTTCTTCAAGATTGAATTAGCTGTTCCCGCTCTTTTGCATTTCCAAATGAATTTTTGAATCAGGTTGCTAACGTCTGAAAAAAAGGGGAGGATTTTGACAGGGATTGCCCTGAATCTGTAGTTCAATTTGGGGAGCATTGCCATCTTCACAATACTAAGTCTTCTAATCCATGAACATGGGGTGCCTTTCCATTTATTTAGTCTCCTTTAATTCCTTTCAGCGACATTTTGTAGTTTTCAGTGTATGTCTTACCCTTCTTTTACCAAGTTTATCCCTAAATATTTTATTTTTCAATGTTCTGAAGTAGAATTTTTTCTTAATTTCATTTTCAAATTGTCCATAGCAAGTATATAGAAATACAATTGATTTTTTGGATATTGGTCTTGTATCCTGCAACCTTACTGAACTCAGTTGTTGGTTTTAACAATTTTTTAATGGATTCCTTAAGATTTGCTATACACAAGATCATGTCATCTGCAAATAGAGATAGTTTGACTTCTTCCTTTTCAATGGAATGCCTTTCTGCCCCCTCCTTGCCTAATTACCTCCAGGGCAATATTGAAAAGCAGTGTAGATAGAGTAGATAGCCTTATGTGGTTCCTGGTCTTAGAGAAAAGCATTCAGTCTTCTCGTGAGCTCTTTTGACTTCAAAACTCTTTTGTCCTCAATTATGACTTCTCTTCCTTTCATTCCTTTTGGAATTCTTACTATTGAGAAGGCAGAGCTCTTGAATCTATCATTTATGTGTTTTATTTTATCAATGATAATTTCCATTTCTTCCTTTTGTACTCTGTCTTTGTGAAATAGTTTTTTCGTTTGATCTTCTAGGGCCCGAGTCAATAAACTGTGGCCCGCAGGCCCAATCCAGCCTGCCACCTGTTTTTATAAATAAAGTGTTACTGGAACACAGTCACATCCATTCATTCATAGATTTTCTATGGCTGTCTTCACGCTACAATGGTCAAGTGGAAGTTATGACAAAGACTGAATGAACTGCAAAAAGCCAAAAATATTTATTATCTTGTCCTTTGTAGGAAAAGTGTGCCAACCCTTGTTCTAGGTCAGTGTCTTTTCTGTTTTTTACTACCTCTAACTTTTTCAATTTTGAAATAATGTTTTTATTCCTAAGAATTACTTTTTGTTCTCCTATTGTTCTCAAGCAAGATCTTCTTGTAACTTCTCTATCATTCCCTCCATTAGACATGCCACCTGCTGACTGCTTGGTAAAACATCATGTGAGGGGATTGAAGACTTCAAATTTCCCAAGTCCCCTAAAATGTGTGCTCAGAGGCCCAGGCCTCCCAGCACCGTCGTAGGCAAGTCCCCTCCGGTCCCACAAAGGCCTGGCTGTCAGGATCTCTAAGCAGGTGTGAGACAGCTAGGAGGGAGGAGTGGCCTGGGAGTTCCTTCCCCAGGGATGATGGTGGACATCATCCCCTTCCACCTTTCGGGGTGGACCCCCCCCCCAAGCTGAGACCTGATCTCCAGGGCTGAGGAGGCCCAAGGGAGGTTTGGCCTCCCTGGGGTGGGGCTGGGTGGGACATTCTTTCCTAAAGGCCTTGGGGCTCCCGGGAAAGGGATCAGCAGCTCTCTCTTGGAGTGCTGGCCAGGGTGGCCTAAGGGATGCCCTTGGCTCAGGTTTCTGAACTTAATTAAGTGGGAACACTCAAGCAGCCTGGGATGGCAAGACTTGGCTCCCGGCTCCTCCAAAAAAGCAGGCCTGCTCCAACCTGGGTCCTCAATCCACTTCTCCCATTGCAAAGAGTGGCACTAAGAAGTTGCCCTCTGCGGGAAGGGTACTCAAGGTCCTCCCCTCTGGCCCCCCAACACACATGCGTCTGGCCAAGCTTCCCCTCGGTTGGTCCAGGCCTCTGAGACACTCAGCAGGAAGCTGGAGTCATCCCCGGCATGACCACCACAGGCCCCTCTCCCAAGAGTTGCCTCTTCCTGAGCCTTCGAAGAGGGTGAAACATGATCTTCAGGAGAGTTGCTCTTTGAGCTGGGGAGGCTGAGAGGTGGAGCCAAAAGAGAAGCTCCAGCTATGAGCCACAGGCCATCCTCGAGCGTGGGGAAGGCCAAATGGGCCAGAAGTAATTTCTGTTTCCTGCCAGATGGAACAGGAGCACAAGCAGGAGCTCGGGTTTCCAGAATGACCCCCTCCTGCGGGCACTGCTTGGATGAGGGCGAAGAGTCAACAGGGTCTCCTCACTTCTGTGCTGAAACAGACGAGGGGTCAAAAGAGGAGTAAGACCTGCGTGCTACCATCACAAAGTTCCCGGTCCAGCGGGGGGGCCAGCAGGCCAAAAAGACCACCGCAATATGCGATGGTGACGGTGTGATGGGGCCGAGCCCCGAACCCCCAAGCAGTATGGAGGATGGTGCCTGCGGCCCTGGGGGAAGAGGGTGCTCAGGGTTCTGGGAGAGAGGCGACACGCGGGTGCGCGTTGAAGATGGTTTTCGAGGTAGATAGAGGCAGCGTGCCTCTAACCAGCGAGGCCGAGATATGTGGGTGCTCAAAAACCTTGGATGAATGAATGATTAAAAACGAATTGTGTTATATTCAAGGAAAACACTGCTGGTAATAAGTGAGTTGATCAATGAGGTTAATGGTGCGAAGGAGGATTTTCAAAAAAAGATGCCGTGTCACAGGTGGTCCCCAAGGTCTCTGAGACATCTGTCGTCTTCAGTTCAAAGAAGCGTGTCTTCGCTCTGGATTCTGGCATGAAGGAGTAATTGACTTCTGCTGTTAATATAAACCAGACATGGTCTCACTGGTGAATCATCGAAAGCAACTGTGTTTCTTTTGATTATTTGGGGTGAGTGAGGTTTGTTTTGGCAACACCGAGAGAGAGAGAAGATGGTGCACAGGGTTGGTTCCTCAACAGTGACCCCAGGCTGGAAAAGCTTCAAGAAACAGGGAGGAAGCAGGGGATAATGTAGGCAGTCTTGAAACTTGGGGTCTGCAGGATCGTGTGTCCATCTGGCTCTTCATCCGCTGGCCTGTATGACTTCTCCGGGCCTCAGTTTCTCCCCCCGGGCAGGAGGTTAGACAGATACCTTTGAGGGCTTCCCGGCTCTGTTACGTGTCTGTGGCTCTATGACTAGCCTGGGCCAACAGGAGAACGTCTGTGTTTCCTGCCTCCCCCACAAATGGGAAAACCAGTCCAGGAGGGTCTCCCAATTGACCCATGGGTAGTAAGCCTGGCTACGTGTCCTGCACCCCCACACATCACGTGTCACAAAGTCACTGACCTTGGTGAGCAATCTTTTCAAGTCCGAGGAAGGGTGACCCTCAGAGACAAAGCACTTGGGGGCCATACATGTCAAAAATAATGTTAATGTTCTTTTTATTGGAAGAATGTAAAACATGAATTCATGTGCCTTTCAGGAGTAAAGGCTTTTTCAGTAAATGGGAAACATGCTAAGTAGACTGGTTTCAAAAATGCATAGTTAAGGGGGAGGGGAAGGAGAGGCAAGAGTGAGGCTGCTGGGGGAGGGTGGAAAGACTTTCCAGGAGCCTACGTCGTGCTGTTCCTCAGCGGTGCCTACAAGGATGTAGGAGTCCCATCTGTGGGGTGAGAAAAGGAGTCTCAGGGAGGTCTACACTGCTGGTGGAGGGGCAGCACGTGGAGTTCTCCTTCCTAAGCATCCTGGGCTGGTGGGCAAGACCAACACCCATTCATGGAGAAGCGGGCCTCAGCTTAGGGCACAAGTAGTCCCTACCTGTCCTCCCCAGCCCTTCCTGCTGCTCACCAAGCCCTCTGAGGGTCAAACACCGGATCCAGGAAGTGATCTCGCCAGGAGCCCAACGGCTGATCTTATGAATTCACTGAGTGATGTTGGACCCCTTTCACTTTCTTGGTGTCCCACCCCTCCATCTCCTACCAACAGAAGGATTTGCAGGTCCCTTCCAGCACCAAAATTCTCTGGTCCTCCTGTCTTTATTGTTCCAGGATATTGGTGGTTAGCAGGAAAGGTCGACAGGGGCTCTATGTCCCACACCTTTGGTGCTAATGTTCTATGGTAAATCCGTTACCAATATGGCCCGGTGACCCTTTTCCAGTTACAGGATAGTAACAACTTATCAGACTCCGAGGCAGCAGGGAGGTCAGAGTGGGCCACAAGCTCCAATAAACCAAGTTGGGAACAAACAGGCCAATATCCTGGGGGGCAGGGGTGGTGTTCTCCCACAGTCAGATATGCACTAACCAAGGGTAACACTGCCTATACAGAACACACCTGCATGTCTCCAGGTGCCCTGGAGATTGTCCATTTTAGTAATTTCTACTGTCTAACCAGTCTCTTCTGTAGCAGTGAGCCAACCTTGACCCTGGGAAGAGAGGGACAAATAAGGCCAGAAGGAGCGGAAATCCTCTGGACTTGCTAACAGGACTACAGCGGACCAACGTGCTCTTTTGAGTGTGAGGACGCCAGCTCAAACAAATAGAAAGAAAGGGAAAATGTGACAATCAGTCACTAAGGAACTCAAGACAAGTGGATGGTGAGGGAGAGGCAGGGGATAGGGAGGAGAATAAGCGCCTAGAGACCCACCCTGCTCGCAGCGACTGCAGCAAACCAGAATGAACGGGCACTGGCATTCTGAGTCAGAGAAATCCTGGACTGAGAACCGGCCCCATCACTTCATGTATCATGGGTAATACCACGTAACTCACAGACCGTCTTCATCTGGGCCCTTCCCCGCCCTCCTACTAAATTCCAAACTTCGCCAAACACTTGATAAGCTCTTGTTTCGACTCAGTTTTTAAGAAGGTAGCTATGATTTCGATGTTACTGGGATAGACAGGAGAGGGAGCCTCAGCGGCAATATTGAGAAAGCACGACGATCTGTGTCCACTTAGATATGGGGAGTGGGACCCCGGAAGGTTTCTAGCCAGCAATGAAGATCGCTAACCTTTAGGAAGGATGGGAATTTAACAACCGGTGAAAACCGGGAGCACCTACTTTGTGCTGTGGTTTTTCACGGGCTGTGGTTTTGGGGCGTCTGATGAGGCTCTCCTTGGGCTAGCGGAGGGACTCCACGTGTTGGTATAACCCCAAAGCTGCGACTCCCGGTCCCAGACCTGGCTATTTACAAAAAGAGGGCTCACTGGTCGGCGACCGCGACACCCTTCGGACCGGGGCTGACCCCCGCGTCGGAGCAGCTGGGGAGCACTGCCAGGGTAGGGAGAATTCCCTGGCCCACACGCACGGACGCCCGCGCACCAAGCACCCTTGGTGGATGCTGGGGGCGCCCCGCGCGGGGCGGGGCTCTGCGCTCCACGTGCCGGCCGGGAGCCCCGCCCCCCCGACTCCACCTCACCCTCACGGCTCCGCCCCTCGCTGGTCGCCCTCTGTGTTAAGCCCCGCCCCCCGCGGCTCGTCCTTCCAAGGAAGCCCAGTCCCCACAGCCCGGCCCGCGAAGCTCCGGCCGGTCAGTCGCTGGTCGTCCTTCCCAAGAAGCCCCGCCCCTCGCAGCTCCGCCCCGCCCCTCGCAGCTCCGCCCCGCCCCTCGCAGCCCCCGGCTCAGCGCTCCCGGAGGCGCGGGCGACCGGGCCCCGCGCCTTTTGTGTCGGGCTCGGGCCCCGCGCGCGCACTCCCCTCAGCGGCCGGGGGCGGAGGGACGCAGGCGCGCGCACTCCCCTCGGCGGGCGGAGGAACGTCCCCTCAGTCCCGGCTCGCGGCGGAGCTCGCCCGCGCGCGCCCCCCGCCTCCTCCTCGGCGGTCCCCGCGCCCGCCCGGGCCGGCGCCCCGAGTTAAGGCGGGCGCGCGCTCGCCCCCTCCCCTCCGCCGCCCGCCCTGCCCCCGGCGGCGCGCGCACACGCCGGCCCGGGCACGCGCCCGCCAAGATGGCAGGGGCCGGGGCCCAGCTGTCAGGCGCCGCCGCCGCAGCCCGTCTCGGCAGCTAGCGGCCCGGACGCCCGCCCCGAGAAGATGCGCCCCCGCTGCCCCCCGCAGCCCAGCGAGACGCGGAGCCGCCGCGCCCGGGGCCGGCTCCCCCGCTAACGCCCCGCGCCGCGCCCCCGGCCCCGCGCGCCCGCCCCGGCAGCGACAATGAGGTGAGTCGGGCGAGCGGCGCGGCGGGAGAGGACGGGGCGGGCGGCGCGGGGGCCTTGGCGCGAGAGCCTCGGGAGCGGCGTGGGGGCGTCGCGGACGGCGGGCGGGTCGGGGGTGGCGGCGTGGGCGGCCGGCGGAGGCGGCGGGGGGCACCTGCGGGGCAGGGGGGCCGGGCCCGCGGGCAGGTGTGGCGGCGCCGGGCCGCGGCCGTTCGGCCTCTCCTCCCGGGCCGCCCCGCTGGACGCCCCCCGGCCGCGCGGGGAGCCCCGCTTCGGCTGCCGGGGCGAGGCGGCTTCCCTCGGCCGCTCCCCTCTCGCGCCCCCTTTCCCTGGCTTCTCGCGCGCCGGGGAAGTGCAGGATCCCAGACCAGCCCTCCCTGATTCATCCCCCAGCCAGGGCTCTGCGGGGTGTCGGGCCAAGAAATACTGCCCTGCCGGCGCGCACGAGCCGGAATCCCTTCTCCAGACGTAACCCGACCCTCACTGGTCGGGGATAATCGCCTCCTTGCCTTTTTTTCTGTGTAATTTTACCTTCTAAACACACGGCCCGTCGCACCTACGGTGTCTGCGGCTTCATCTTGCTTGTTTTGTGAACTTTCCGTAAACGAAACAATACAATAAATGTTCTTTTGTATCTGCCTTCCTTCCCTCAAGTTGTTTTCGAGGTTCATCCATTTTCTTATTGATCTGTAGTATTCCATTGTATGAATATACCGCAATTTGTCCATTCCACTGTTGGTAGACGTTTGAATTGTTTTCTGCCTTTTGGCTATCATGAATACACTTGTGTGTCTCCCGGCGCACTCATTTCTGTTGGTTATAGACCTAGCAGTGGAATTTCTAGGTCAAAAGATAGACGTGTCTTCGGATTTAACAGATTATACCAAGTTTCCAAAGCGTTTGACCGATTTATACTCCTTCCCGCAAGCGTTTGAGAGTTTTTGTGCTCCACGTCCTTGCCAGCACTAGGTATTGTCAGTCTTAAATTTTAGCCATCCTGGTGAGTGTGAAGTGGTATCCCATGTGGTTTTAAATTGGACTTTCTTGCCACCTGATGAGGTCATGCTCATGTTTATTTGGTAGCCTCTTTTACTAAGTGCCTGTTCAGATGTTTTGCCCAGTTGTCTTTGGGATTTACATGTCTTTTCTCCCCTAATTTGTAGTTCTATTCTGGAGTCAAGAAGATTGTTTCTTATAACACCTTGCAGAAATCTTACTGTTTTGCCGTTCAAATTAAGATCTACACAGTCCACTTGGAATTTGTTTTTGCGTGACTTTGTGTATTTGTGTCTAACTTTTTGTGGAATTCATTTTTTGGAAAAGGGGGTTACATTTCACTTTTACCAGCACCGTTTATTCAGCACTGATTATCAAAAAGGTCATCTTTTCCCCGTAGTTCTTCAGTGCCTTCTTCGTCATGTTCCAGACTTTCGTGTGGGGCCATTTCTTTTCACCTGAAGAATACCCTTTAGTGTTCCTTTAGTGCAGGTCTGGGGTGACAGACTCTTAACAGTGTGTTTGCAAATGTCATTATTTACATTGCATTAAAAAGAAAAACCAGTAGCTTAATTGAAATACAATTCACACCCCATAAAATTTGCTCATTTAAAGTATATGATTCAGTGGTTTTTAGTATTTTCACAGAGTTCTGCAACCATTGCCACTATCTACTTTTAGAACATTTTCCTCCATTGCGAAGGGCCTTTTAGGTACTTACAGAATTTTTGGTTTGCCATTGTTTTCTTTAAGCATTTCAAAGATATTTCATTATCACTGACTTGGATTGCTTCTTTTCAGATGCCACTTGTCAGTCTGTCGTTCTCTTGAAAGTAGTCTTTTTCTCTGAATGCTTTTAAAATATTCTCTTTGTCTTTGGTTTTCAGCAATTTTTCTATGCTGTCCCTGGTGGGATTTTCTTTTTTTTTTTTTTTTAACTTATGACTGGAGTGCTTCGGGCTTCTTGAATCCATGGCCTTACATCTTTCATTAGGTTTGGAAGTCATCAGCCATTAGAACATCAAATATTGCTTCTGCCCCATTCTATCTCATCTTTCTTTTGGGGACTCCAGTTAAACATGTTAGATCTTTCATTGGATTTTCTGTCTCTTAACCTTTCTTCTGTGTTTTCTATCTGTTTGTCTCTCTGGCCTTCATTCTAGATATCTCCTCACTTATCTCTTTTCCTTCTGCTATAAATGATCTATTAAACCATCAATTGAGGGTGGTTTTTTTTTTTTAAGATTTTATTTGTTTATTTCAGAGAGAGAGAATGAGCGAGCGAGGGAGAGTGAGCACAAGCCAGAGGGAGAGGCTGAGGGACAAGCAGACTCCCCACTGAGGAGGGAGCCCAATGCGGGGCTCTATCTGAGGACCCAGAGATCAGGACCTGAGCTGAAGTCAGACGTTTAACTGACTGAGCCACCCAGGCACCCCTTTGTGTTGTTTTGGTTTTGGTTTTTTTAACACATAAGATGGGGCTCAAACTCACAGGCCCAAGATCAAGAGTCACATGCTCTACCCACTGAGCCAGCTGGGCATGCCTCAGTTGAGTTTTTCAGTTCAGTTATATATTTTTCGATTCTTTAATTTCCATGTGGTTTTCTTTTTATGGTTTACCATTATCTGCCAAAATTATCAATCTTGTTTTTTATCTCCTTGAATATGGTATGCATAATTATCTTAAAGTTTGTCCGATTATGGCACTATTTGTGAGTCTTTTCCACTGTTTTCTCTTGGTTTTCATTCATTTTATCTTGTCTCCTTATGTGCCTAGTTTTTGTTATATATTTTTTAAATTTTGTCCTGGCCATTGAATTTGCCTAGTTATTTTGTAGAAATTATTTGAGATCTAAGGTGACGTTTTCCTCCACCAGCGATAATCCACATTTGCTTTCGTCAGGCGAATGGGCACTTGGGATCTGGAGTCACTTCAGTGCAGTCTCAGGGATCGAGCGGTTTCTAAACTGAGCTGCAGTCCCTGTGAGGGCCAGCCTGTGTGGTCCATCTTTACTCCCAGGGTTCAGCTCTTCAGCGGTACCTTCCCTCCCTAAGCCAAGGCCAAACGTTTAGCATTCCCTTGGAATTGGCAAACACCCCCAGGGAAAAGTAGCTCGGAATACTGAGCTCACTTTCCTGACTGATGTTTCTTCCTCCTCCAGGCCTCCATGCAGATATTTATTACATTCTTTCCCTACTTTTCTAATTCTCAATGGGTGGAGGTTGTTCTGATTTACTTAGTCCAAGGTTGCTGGCTGTTAAAGCCCCTCATGCGTGCACGTTAGGGGCAGTTTGAGTCAGTATTGAATTCTGCAGGAGATTTAAGCTAGCAGGCTACAGAAGCTGTGGAGAATAATAACAGCTATTTTGGGGGCACCTGGGTGGCTCAGTCGGTTAAACCGCTGCCTTTGGCTCAGGTCATGATCCCAGGGTCCTGGGATCAAGCCCCGAATCAGGCTCCTTGCTCTGCGGAGAGCCTGCCTCTCTCTTTCCCTCTGCCTGCTGCTGCCTACTTGTGCTCTTTATCTCTCTGTCAAATAAATAAATAAAATCTTTAAGTAAATAAATAAATAACAGCTATTTTCTTGTGTTATGTCAACTCTGTTAGATTGTCTCAGTTTGTGAAATGCTCTTAGAATCAAGATAATCTCAAAAATAAATCTTTATTTCCCCATAATATATAATTAGTTGAAAAAATGGTAGTTTAGTGCAGGCCATTACTGTGATGCAAAGGATATTAGAAACAGATGCTTTCCTCTCTTTTTTCCGTATTTCTTTCTTTCTCCTGTTTTGATTTCCTTGTTTATTTGTTAAAAATTACCCTTTATGTGGTCCTCTTGAATAGAACATTTAATCTTTTGATCAACAATAGCGTAATAGCATTCTCATATTCTATTCTTTTGGATCAAATAAAATGGCATGACTGTAGAAATGAAAGTTTATAAATGGCTTTTCCAAAGTGAGCCATTGAGTTATTCTTTTTCTTTAAGTTGTCTGTTTTTTACATAGATTTTTTTCAGGGATCATTTCTATAATTCGTTACACAGATTTTTTTAAATGCTGCTGACAGTTCACCGTGGTTCTCTGTCACTGACTATGTATAGTTAAGCACCAATGCATGCATAACGACATGTACCCCAAGTACTTGGCTTCTGTGCAAGGACCTAAATTAGTCAAAGGAGTATATTCATTACCTCTGTTGTCAGCTCATTTGATGATATTTATAAGCAACTTGGTTCATCCATGAAAAATATTTTGCTTTCTGTTCAATCCTGAGTTTTTTCAGTGAAAGTAACACATTTTTCTTGCTAGATAATCTCATGGGAGTATTGAGCTGTGACCTGTTCATAAAGGTGTGAAAGGTAGTTTCTAAACCATCCCTTTTAAGGAGTGTCTAAGAAAGGCATAGGGCTCAAAATGCATTCTCATGAATAAACTGAATGTTTGAGGCCCATATTTTTCATGTTTTAGAAAGAAAGTCCTGTTGAATCACACTCCTCAGATAATTATTTTATAATTATTTTATAAGGCTGCATCTGAGTTTTTCTTTATTTTATAGACTATTGCCTGAATTCTTCCCTTTTCCTAACAGACCTTATGTATTTTCATGTCTTCATTCAAAAATCATTTTTTGAGGGCTTACTGGTGCCTCATGCTGGATTGGATGGGTAGGGAGGTGAAAAGAACCAGATCTCCCCTCCCAAATAGTCTCCATCCTTATATGATTTACAGATATTTACTAGATCCCTTTCTGCATCTTTTTTTTTTTTTTACATAAAAACCAAAACCCCCCACATACATGGTTTACAGTGTATTTCATTTGATATGCTTTAGTCATTTATCTATTGGGAATATTCTTTTCTCTGAACATTTTCCTTATTTGCCTTTTATCTTTTAAAGATCTGATATATAGAAGGTTAGGATTTTTATGTCATTAAGTCATTTTCTTTGTGGTTTTCCTGTCATTTTTAACGTTGAAGATAGCATTCTTCTAGAAGTTTGATAAGTATTAAGTTGTTTTTCTATTTTTATATATAAAATATAAAAAAGTCATCCTTCAAATTGTCTGGAATATGAAGTGAAGATCAAAATTACATTTTTCTTCAAAACTGCTGTCGGTTACTTGACCGTACCAGTAGATACATGGCAGAGATATCAAGAACATTTCCTTAGTTAGATGGCGACACAGACATCTGGGTCTCACAGTTGTCTTCCAGGGTGCGTGGTTGCAGCCAGTGACATCGGAACGAGGATCATCCCCCAGTCCTCAGAGCAGTTACCTGCTTTGTGCCAGGGAACCACCTCGTCTGGGCCACGGGCATTTTAGCAATCTTGGAGTAATACAGAATGCAGTGCAGTTGCAGGGCCCAGGGTTGGATACAGAGGCACAGACAGTCCTCATCTATCACCGTGAGCCTGTACGAGCTAACACACGCGGTCCAAGTGCATTTCGGAACCTAGAGCTGCGGAATGGGGACAGAAGAGCATTTCTCCAAGTCATGGAGGGAGTCACTGGAAATCATATGAGGGAGACCAGCTATAGAGCTGTGGGGTTTCTGCGTGTCTTCCTAGGCTCTCTTTTGTTGTTCTGTCTGCCTGTTTTTAGGCTGGGGCCGCTGCTTTATCGACCTTGTAGACAATGATTTTTTTTTTTAATTTTGAGTTTTACTTTTTTTTAAGATTTTATTGTATTTACTTATTTGATAGAGAGGGAGAGAGAGAGAGAGTGTGTGTGTGTGCAAGCGGGGGGAGGAGCAGAGGCAGAGAGACAAGCAGGCTTCACGCTGAGTGCAGAGCCCCACGCCCCTGAGATGATGGCCTGAGCCGAAATCAGGAGTTGGACTCGCAACCAACTGAGCCACTCAGGCACCCCGAGTTTTACTTTTAATGGAAGTTTTAATGTCAGTAATTTGTCGAAGAATACACAGCAGTTTAGAAACCTATTTCAGAGTGTTTGAGAAAATATTCATTTAAGCCACAATATTCCAATGTTCTTTGTATGAGACACATATGGAAATGGTTCTAGTAGCTTATGCTAGTGATTTCCCAAGCTGGTGAAAAGAAGTCACCGTGAATCACAGTGGCATTTGTTGTATTTTATTTTAAATTTTTATTTAAATTCCAGTTAACATACAGTGTAGTATTAGTTTCAGGTGTACAATTTAGTGATTCAACACTTCCATACAGCATCCAGTGCTCATCACAACACGTGCCCTCCTTAATCCCCATCACCTATTTCACCCATCCTCCTACCGACCCGTGTTTGGTAACCACTAGTTTGTTCTCTGTAGGAAAGAGCTTGTTTCTTGGTTTGCCTCTCTCCCCCTTTTTTTTTTCCCTTTGCTCATTTTTTGTTTGTTTGTTTCTTAAATTCTATGAGTAAAATCATAAGGTGTTTGTCTTTCTCTGACTTATTTCACTTAGCATAATACTCTCTATCCATGTCATTGCAAATGCCAGGATTTTGTTCTTTTTTATGCCTCAGTAATATTCCATCATGTATAGTTCTTTGTGTGTGCATGCGTGTATATATATACACATATATCACATCTTCTTTATCCATTCATCAGTCGATGGACATTTGGGTTCTTTCCATTTTTTGGCTATTGTAGATAATGCTGGTATATACATCAGGGTGCATGTCTCCCTTCGAATTAGTATTTTTGTATTCTTTGTGTAAATATCTAGTTGTGCAATTGCTAGATCATAGGGTAGTTCTATTTTTTTTTAAAGATTTTATTTATTTATTTGACAGAGAGAGATCACAAGTAGACAGAGAGGCAGGCAGAGAGAGGGGGGAAGCAGTCTCCCCTCTGAGCAGAGCCCAATGCGGGGCTCGATCCCAGGACCCTGAGATCAAGACCTGAGCCGAAGGCAGAGGCTTAACCCACTGAGCCACCCAGGCGCCCCGGGTAGTTCTATCTTTAACTTTTTGAGGAACCTCCATGCTGTTTTCCAGAGTGGCTGCACCAGTTTGCATTCCCACCAACAGTGCATGAGAGTTCCCCTTTCTCTACATTCTCGCCAACATGTGTTTCTTGTGTTGCCGATTTTAGCCATTCTGACAGGTATGAGGTGATATGTCATTGTAGTTTTGATTTGCATTTCCCTGACGCTGAGTGATATTGAACACCTTTTCATGTGTCCGTTGGCTATCTGAATGTCTTGTTTGGGAAAATGTCTATTCGTGTTTTCTACCCATTTGCTAATTGGGTTATTTGTGGGGTTTTTTTGAGTTGTATAAATTCTTTATGTATTTCAAATACTAACCCTTTATCGGATATGTCGTTTGCAAATATCTTCTCTCATTCCACAGGATCCCTTTAATTTTGTTGTTTCCTTCACTGACCAGCTTTTTATTTTGATGAAGTCCCACTAGTTCATTTTTGCTTTTGTTTCCCTTGCCTCCAGAGATGTGTCTAGAAAGAAGTTGCCACGGCCAATGTCAAAGAGGTTGCTGCCTGTGTTCTCCTCTAGGATTTCAATGGTTTCATGTCTCACATTTAGATCTTTAATCCATTTTGAATTTATTTTTTTAAAAGATTTATTTATTTATTTGAGAGAGAGAGAGAGAGCATGTGTGTGTGCACATGCATGGGGGTGGGGGAAGAAACGGGGGGAGAAGGAGAGAGAGTCTTAATCAAACTCTTCGCCGAGCACGGAGCTTGACCACCTGACCGGGGCTCGATCTCACGACCCTAAGATCGTGACGGGAGCCCAACCAAGAGGTGGATACTTAACCAGGTGAGCCACCCAGGTGCTCCTGTTTTGAATATTTTAGTGCGTGGTGTAAGAAAGTGGTCCAGGTTCATTCTTCGGCATGTTGCTGTCCAGTTTTCCCAACACCATTTGTTGAAGAGACTCTCTTTTTCCAGTGGATATTCATTCCTGCCTTTTCAAAGATTAATTGACTATATAGTTGTGGGTTGATGATGATTTTTAATATGAGCAAAATCATCCTTTTGTTAAAGTACTATCATTTTGAATTTTGCTGGTTTGGTAGTTTTGTTTGTGCCTAGTTTTATAAACATAATAAATTTAACCTTACATTTGTAATTGTACATAAATAAACTGCATGAAAATAAATCAGGTTCCCTTTATTTTTTTAAAGGTTTTATTTATTTATTTGACACAGAGAGAGATCACAAGTAGGCAGAGAGGCAGGCAGAGAGAGAGGGGGAGGCAGGCTCGCCACTGAGCAGAGAGCCCGATGCGGGGCTCGATCCCAGGACCCTGAGATCATGACCTGAGCCGAAGGCAGAGGCTTTAACCCACTGAGCCACCCAGGCGCCCCCAGGTTCCCTTTAAAGGGAATCTATGTACTACCTAAGTTTGAACTTTGCAGTAAACTATAAGCTTAATGGCTCTGAGTTGTTAAATGAATGTATCATAAGTGCGAGAGTCACGTGAAGAGCACCCCCAGCTGACATCAGGGTGGGGGGCGGGGAGGGCAATGGCCCCCTCAGCAAACAGCTCTTAGTTTCCTCTTTCCTAGCCCAAAAGGAGATCACCATAGAAACAATTTCTGTTGGAAATTTTCTCTCAATTTTTAGAAAAATTAACATTTTCCTGATTTAAATGTATATATTGCATGCAGAGAATTTGAAAACATGGGAAGGTAGAGAAGACAATACACATCAGCGCTGATCCTATTGTTCAGGGAAAACCACATTAAACATGGACTGTAGTTCCTTTACATGTGTAAGGAAACATTTTACAAAATTGATATTGGACAGTGTACTTGTATTGGACATTTTACATTTAACATGTATGTATTATCCCCTTGTTAAATAGTCTTTGAAAATATTTTAAATAGGCAAATAATATCTATTATATGGCATACCATACTTTATCAGCACCCCAATTTTGGGACCGTTAACTTGCTTTTAGGGTTTCTTTTCTTTTTTTTTTTTTAAGATTTTATTTATTTATTTGACAGAGAGAGAGATCACAAGTAGGCAGAGAGGCAGGCAGAGAGAGAGGGAAGCAGGCTCCCTGCTGAGCAGAGAGCCCCATGCGGGCTCGATCCCAGGACCCTGAGATCATGACCCAAGCCGAAGGCAGAGGCCTTAACCCACTGAGCCACCCAGGCGCCCTTAGGGTTTCATCCTTATAAATAGCACAGTGGTTAATGTCTGTGCACATAATTCTTAGGGTACATCATTGATTATTTCCTTAAGCTGAATTAGTAATATGGTATTATTACTGGCAATAAAGGGTATAAACATTTTAAAGACTCATGATACACATTATCAGAATGTTAATTTTAAACGGAGAAGAGAGAAAGAAAGAGATAACGTTAGTAAAAGGAAGTTTAATCCTGTCTTAACTAGGTCTCCCCTGAAAACAAAGGACTAGGGAAAGATCAGAAGTAAATGGTGTGGTTCCACGTGCTGACCAGTGGGGGGAGCCCTGTTCCCGATTCCTCTGTAGCCGCTGGAATGAAGGGGGATAGTGTGTCTTTGTCTTTAAGGCTGTGTGAAAGACATTTTCTCTTCAGTTTGGAGTTAATGTTGAAGTGTGAACAAACTTCCTAAAAAACTGTTGTGTTATGCCACACTTTGCCCCCTCTTTTCTAAGCAGCCTGGATTTTAGAGTCAGACCTGATTGTGCTCCAGAGCCACTCGTTACCTGACTGAGCAAATTACTTAGCCTTTATGAGCCTCCATTTTTCTCACAGGTGCTGAGGATAATTCCACTTGCTGCACAGGGTTTTGTGAGGATCAGTTGAGAATGCATAAAAAGTTCTAAGCCTGTGGTGTCCAATAAAAGTTAGTTATCTACCTCCCCCACCCCAATTTGTTATGTCTACAAGGAAGATAAACCCTGAAAAATCTGGAACAATTCTGAATTCAGATATTCTGCCCTTTGTCAATCACTATATCACTTATCTACCATAAGTGATAATTTTTTGGTTTAGAATCTAAGACATAGTTGTTATGAATGCTTCAATTTCTAAAAATGATTATCTATAAAAGATACAAAGGAGAGTTGTTAAAATAAAGACAAAAAGAAGGCAGGCTATTTTGGGGGAGAAAAGATCGTTGTACCAGAACATTTACATTAAGTAGTTACTGCAGGGCGCCCGGGGAGCTCAGTCAGTTAAGCATCTGCCTTTGACCTGGGTCATGATCCCAGAGTCCTGGGCTCAAGTCCCCATCCGGCTCCTTGCTCAGCGGGGAGTCTGCTTCTCCCTCTTCCTCTGCCCCTCCCCCCTAGCTTGCTCGTCCACTCTCTTTCAAATAAATAAATATAATCTTTGAAAAAAAAAAAAGAAAGTTCTTGCAGTTGAGCACATTTAGCTGTGAAGTTCACGGAAGCCACGGCGGAAAGGGCAATATGAGCTGATGTGTGCGGGTGTGCAGTAGTAACACAGGCACGCCTTTGTGGAGCTCCAGAGACGTTTTCTGAGTATCTTAGAGACAATGGGCCAGAGCTTGGTTTTGGAAGTCTCTTACACACCTCCTTCAGTCCTTTATCCCTTGTGATAGATTTGGCCTGGGCCCCTTCCTTAAATGCCTTCAGCCCCCTTAAACCTCCTCTGACTCCTGCCTTTCTCTGGGCTCTCTCTCTGGAGCTGTTTTTATTGCTCTGATCTTTTCTTCCCTGTTCTCTCCCAAAGGGTCCTAAGTAAGGAAAGGTCTGGATGGACTAATTTACCAGTAGACCAAAGTCTACTTCCTTTTCCCCTTTACCTTGCTAAATTCCAAGCATTCAGATCTTTAGTTTAAATGTCACTTCCTCCAGGAGTTAATCCTTGACCCCTCCCCTGAGGGCCCTTCCCTGTTACTTGCCTCTATGGCATCCCATATCTCCTCTTCTGTAACTCTTTATATTTATAATTACTTACATTTTTTCTCCTGTACTTCATGAAGGATTATGCCTGCTTTGATCTCTGTTGGATCCCTAGAGCCTAGCACTGTGCCTGGCACTTGGTAAATGCTTCATAAATATTGATGCTGCCACCTATACCTAAAATGGATAGTAAATCATGACATTCATTCCAGTTTGGCCTGGGTCCTTCCAAGTACAACATTCCAGGCACCCACCCCCAAATTGTGGAAGCTGGCATCCAAATGAGAGCTGTTTCATTATGTGAATAATGATTTACTGCATAATTGGGGTGATGGTGCTTTAGTCCGTTGTTCCCATACTGCTGCTGGGGGACGTAATTTTTTTGTCGATGTGTGGATGGATTGTCTTTCCTGTTATTTCCTTGTAAGGACATTACGTACTGTAACTTTTGGTGTCTTGGATGTTTCTCAAACTTTACCGTGCCTGGGAATCACTTGTGAATGTTCTTCCAAAATGCAGATCCCATTGCCAGAGGTGGAGGAATGCTTTCTTAAAATCTTTTTTTCTCTTTCTATTAATAGAATTTATATTTTAGAACAATTTTATGTTTACAGAAAAATTGAGCAGATAGTACAGAGAGTTCCCATATACCCTGCACACATATAAATTGTGTAATTTCCCCTGGTACTAACATCTTACATTTAAGGGACATTTGTTATACTTAATGAGCTAATATCGACACATTCTTATTAGCTAAAGTCCATACTTCATTCCTTGCTTCTACCTTATGTCCTTTTTCTGTTCCAGGGTCCCATCCGGGACACCATATTACATTTCATTGTTGTATCTCCTTAAACTCCTCTTGGCTTTGATAGTTTTTCAGACTGTCCTTATTTTTGATGACCTTGCCCTGTTTTAAGGAGTACTGGTTAGGTTATTGTAGGATGCCCCTCTGTTGGAATTATCTAATGTTTTTCTTAGGGTTAGAGTGGGGTTGTAAGTTCTGGGAGGAAGATCACAGCCAAGGTGTCATTTCTTTACATCATATAGAGGGTACATTCTAGCAACATGGTTTATGGCTACTGATATTGACCGCAATCGCCTGGCTGATGTCGTGTTTGTCAGGTATCGTCCTGGTAAAGTTAGTCTCTTAGTCCCCTTTTTAAGAAAGTTACTGGTCGGGGCGCCCGGGTGGCTCAGTCGTTAAGCGTCTGCCTTCGGCTCGGGTCATGATCCCGGGGTCCTGGGATCGAGCCCCACGTTGGGCTCCCTGCTCCACTGGAAGCCTGCCTCTCCCTCTCCCATTCCCCCTGCTTGTGTTCCCTCTCTCACTGTCTCTCCGTCAAATAAATAAATAAAATCTTTAAAAAAGAAAGAAAGAAAGAAAAGTTACTGTTCATAGCACACACTTAAGGATTAGGGAGTTATGCTGCTTCTCCTGATGAGTGCTTTTTAAATATTAATAATGAAGTATATTTACATGCATTAGAAGAAAATAGTGCATCACATCCATGGTATTTTAACTGGGTTCTGCAGAGGGCTGTATCTGAGACAAAGGCCCATGTGGGAGGAGCTTTTGAGGGAGTGTTCCCCCCTCCCCCCTCCCGGGGGGAGCAGGAATGAAGGGAAGGCAGGGCAACGGAAGGAGGAAGAGCCAACGTAGGCATTCGGTCCTGATCAGGCCCTTGATCTAAGCCGCCAACTGATGATGACTCCATTGCACAGGACTCGTATTTGTGGGGAGAAAGGGAGAATCATATACCCATCCGCTACTGTCTGCCTTTGACAAAGGGTTGACATGAATTGCCCTGCACCTGGAGGTATTCCCCCGTGGCCCTGAGAGGGCTCCCATGACATCCCCTGGAGAAGGGACAGGGAAGTAGGTCGGAGCCTGGGCGAGACCGGTCACTTCCATGGTGGCTGGAATCAGAACCAGGGAGTCAGGAGGAGCGGAAGCGATGCAGAAGAGGTGCTTCGTGCATGTGGTTTTGCGAATATTATTACTAAATAGGAAGGAAATAGATTTCATTGCTTTCATCTCTTAGTACATTGCTTTTTGATTTTCAGCCATTGCTGCAGAGTTTCCTATCCTTCTAGGTAGACTTCGCCTGTGTTTTTCTAGTGCTTGTGTGCTTTCTTTTCTTTTTGTGGTGCCCGAACATTTTAATCTCTGATCCAGTTGCAATGACATATACGGTTGGAAGGATGGATCCAATTTTATCCTTTTTTGTCTGTTTTTTCACTTATCCCAATACCACTCACTAAAAGTTTCATTTTTCTCCCACCAGTTTGAGATGGTGTCTTTTGTCATATTTAACTAATTTGACCTATTTCTGGATTTTCTGTTACATTCCATTGGTCTGTATTTATTCATGTGGCAGTACTTCACTTTTAATTAAAGAGGCTTTATAATAGGTTTTAATATTTAGTAGGGCTAGTACTCTTGTTGTTCTAGTGTGTTGATTTTAAAGCAAAAGTCTAAGTAATAGCACTCATGTTAAATAGACGTGACAAAAATCATGAATGACTAAAGTTTGGGAAATAGTGCTTTGGGCCCAAAGGAACAAATCTGGAATGGCATGACTCAGGCATCTATATGCCCCTGGGGGAGAATTCTCATTGATGAAATGATGCATGTGGCTTTTGAATACGAATCCAAGAGAGATGAGTGAGGCTCGAGATCGCTCACAGGAAGTATCCCTTTTCAGGATAGGATTGTTAGCACATCAGGGCAATCCCTACCCTTAGTCATCCTCCTCCAAAATTACTGATGAAACCAGTTTATTTTGGAGATTTTTGACCTATTAAAAATACTCATTTGTAAAACCATAGAAAGTTAGAAATCCTCTAAGTCTGGTGGTTTTTAATCCTCACTGGGTATCAGAAATGCTTGAAAAGGCCCTCTTCCCTGGTTTCTCCCCATACCAGGGCCCTCCCTCAGAAGACTCAATCTGGGGTAAGGTGTTCTGTTGTTGATTTGTTTTATTGTTAAAGTCTCTAGATTATTATTACATGTGCAGCCAGAGTGGAGAACTCCTGACCCAGGCACCAGGTTAGGAGCAAGGCGGATTTTTCTGGCATTGTAGTTCCAACCCCCAGCAGTGGACCCGGAACATGGAAAGTGCTCAATAAATGTTTGTTGACTAATATGTGAATCCCTCCTTTCTCGGATGAGAAAACAGATGAAGACTCAGAAGTCACTTGCCTGGGGCTCACGAGGTGGTGGGCTAACAGGGGCAGGAAGCAAAGGTCTTTCCCCCTGCCCTGCCCCCCACTGTCCTCTGTCCACATCCTCCCCTTTACTTACGGGCAGAAGTGGTTGAGAGCAGTTGCTGTCTTGACTCATGCGTTGTCCAGAGCTGTGATCTTGACCCTAGTTCCTCCTGCTCAGTGCAGCAAAATGTACAGCTCAGGGGTGAGCCTGAGACTTTGGGGTAAGATCGTTGGACCGTGTCAGCCTGTGTTCGGTGTTAGCCCACCTCGTGGGGTGAGGGAGGCTGAGGGCAGAAGGGGCCAAGGGCACAGCCAAGTGCTGTTCCCTGGGCACCTGCTGTGTGCCGGACTCTGAGCCTGCGAGTTTACAGCTGTCTCGTTTTTTGACGGGAGTTTCACACCCTCGATTCCAGCCATAAAGCACGTTAGAGTTTTGATTCAAATGCATGGTGATGGGGCACCATCATTACGGTGGATAAAAAAAGATTTAAAAATCTTTTTTTTAAAGATTTTATTTATTTGACAGCAGGAGAGGGAACACAGCACAGGGAGTGGGAGAGGGAGAAGCAGGCTTCCCGCTGAGCAGGGATCCTGATGCAGGGCTCGATCCCAGGACCCTGAGATCATGACCTGAGCCGAAGGCAGATGCTTAAGGACTGAGCCACCCAGATGCCCATCTTTTAAAAAATAAAAATAAAAAAATAATAAAATGCATAATGACATTACTTTTAATTAATGCTTTATTTTAGTTAGGATGTATCATTTTCTATTAGTCGACAGTAATGCCAGTCTGTTTTCCCAAGGCCCACATTGCTTCATTCAGTCTTGATTTATGTAGTCCCCTGGGAGAGACTCAAATTTCAAAACTGGTGCAGTCTTAAACAAAGGTTGTGTTAAGTTTGCTGGATTTGGGGGTTCTTCTGGCAGTGGTTTTTCAGGTTGTTTGGACCAGTCCTAGTAAGAACAGGAGAAGGTGGAAAGTCAAGAAAGAAAATCAATTTGAAGGTATGGGAGAGCTACCAAGCAGAAGGATTTGCAGAACCAAGATTCGGGAGAGGGCAGACGGGTATGCCTGACATTTGGCACCGTTTCTCCCCTTGAAACGTTGCTGAAATCATTGAAGTTGCCACCTGAGAAGATAATTAGAGCTCTAGGAAGATTCGTGGGACTGGGTGGCTACTGGTGTTCGGAGCCCGCCAAGGAGGAGGAGCCCTCATAAACTCGCCAGGTTTTTCCTATGGGCTCTGCTTAGGGACAACGTGAACCAGAGAGACTGGCCCTCTCAGAAATGGGAGGACTGCTTTGAGTCCCCTCAGTATCTTGATTATCTTCAGGTGGCGTGGGGTTGTTCTTGCCCCCGACCTACCTGCCTGTTGGAAGCAAGAGTAAATCCTCTCTGAAGGAGTCTCCCGCTACCTATGCAGTTTTCCTACGCAGTGAGTGGCCCTCAGTCAGAAATGACCAGCTCTTTGAGAAGGTAGAACTTAACCAAAAACCAAGGGAAAATATAGACAACAGGAATAGACAAAATAAAATCATCCGACTTGGATTTGAAGAGAACCGAGAGTAGTATGTTCAAGGAGATAAACCGTGTTGTACCTTTCCTTGTTCGTCACGGCCAGCCCAGGTTAGAGGCCGACTCGGACTCCAGCCAGGGGTGTTTCAAGTCTGACTGTGGTGAGCAGGGGTGTCTGCCTCTTGTCCTTAGCTATGTTTGCACGGTTGTAAGCATCCTTGCTTTATCCCATCCTAGACAGCTTTGAGGTTGGGACTGGAGAGAAATTGGAATGATGACCACAGGCTCTTAGACCTGAGAGCTAGAGGAGCCCCTGATCCAGTCTTTGGATCTTACTATGCTTTTTATCCTTGAGTGACGTGGACGTTGTGATTGGGTTAGGCACTGTAAACACTCGGGGTGTAATTTTATACACTAAGGGTGGTATTAAATATTTAACATAAACATCATTTCAGTAAATGTGAATTCTTGAAAAATACTTAAAAATTTTAAATTTACTATAGTACATGTGATTTTTTTTAAAAGTATAGATAGACTTGTTTTAAAACTTACATGGCTACTGCTTATTGATCTCTTTTCGTGTATCAGATCTGCTTAACTTTTTACTTGAAATATATCTATTGAGCACCAACCACACGCAAGGCAGTGGGCCAGGGACAAGGCTACAGACGTGAGTAAGAGCTGGCCTTTAGAGAGAGAAAGCCAAGAAGGGGAACTGAGCCTAAGACGAAAATGTCAGAAGGGAGGTGTGAATTTTTTGGTTTTATTTATTTTTAATTTTTTGCATTTGCAGTGGGCTAGGCTAGGGGATGTCATCTTCTGTTCTGGTTCTTCCCTTTTGCACTTCTTTGAGCTGGTTCATTTTCTTCCTGTTGGCTTTTCAGTTGCTTAAAAACCAGTGGTCTTCAGCAAGCCTTGCCTTATCTTAATTAAATATCCTCAGTTCTTCCAGTTTTTCATGATTTATCTCTAATTTGTGTCCCTTTTGAGGGCCTTCCTTTCACTGAGCTCTGACATGCCGAAGCCCCATTAGCAACATAAAAATGTAAATTCTGTAACTGGCTTCATCACAGAACGAAGTTGGCCGGGCCACAAACGAAGCCCTTTATACAGAATGGAAACACAGCACACCTTGGAGCCCATGCGCCCGTAGACACATCAGATGCGCCTCTGGCCCCGCCTTCTCCTACCAGCCGTGGTCTCTGCCCGGGCAGCGCCAGGGTCCGGTTCATAAACACTTCCCTTCCTGGGAAGAGGGAAGATGCTCTCCCGTCTGTGTCACTACCTAAAATAGAACTGGAAGCAACATACCGAATCATAGAGAGTCTCAAACAGGAGAGCAGCCCTGGAAGGAGGACCAGCTGGTCCCCTCCCCAGAACCAAGAGTCACGTGCCTCACAGTGTCCGAGTCCGTGGCTGACGAGGCAGCGTTACCGTGAATCGCACAGATGGGCAGACGGATCATCACTCGCCGGGTGCACTGGGCTGATCCGTGGGCTGTGGGTAGAAGACACGGTTTTCTACATGGGGAGCTCAGTCCCAAGAAGGCAGAGCGCAGGCACCTTCGGTTCAGCGTGTCTAACACTGGCCTCACTGTTGCTAAATTTATGACCAATTGGTTGCTGTCTTTTTTTTCTTAAAGATTTTATTTATTGGGGCGCCTGGATGGCTCAGGGGGTTAAAGCCTCTGCCTTCAGCTCGAGTCATGATCTCAGGGTCCTGGGATCGAGCCCCACATCGGGCTCTCTGCTCAGCGGGGAGCCTGCTTCCCCCTCTCTCTCTGCCTGCCTCTCTGCCTACTTGTGATCTCTCTTTCTGTCGAATGAATGAATGAATGAATGAATAAATAAATAAATAAATAAATAAATAAATAAATAAATAAAAGAGAGAGAAAGAGAGGGAGCACAAGCAGGGGGAGTGGCAGGGGAAGAAGCAGGCTTCCTGCCAAGCTGGGAGCCTGATGCGGGGCTCGATTCCAGGACCCCGGGATCATGACCTGAGCCAAAGGCAGATGCTTAACGACTGAGCCAACCAGGCACCTATTGACCAATTGGTTTTTGAAAAAAATGACAAGACAGTTGAATGGGAGAAAATAACCTTTTTGACAAATGCTGGGACAAATGAATATCCACAAAAAAAGAATGGAGTTGAACCGCTACCTCACTCTAGGTACAAAAGTTAACTCAAAATAGATTATGCACTTCAGTGTAAGAGCTGGAACTTCAAAACTCTTAAAGGAGAAAATAGGAGAGAATCTTCATGGCTTGGTGTTAGGGAGTGGTTTCTTAGAAATGGTACCAAAACTCAAATGATAAAAGAAAAAATAGATAAATTGGATTTCATCAGAATTAAAGGCTTGTCTGCTACGTGCATGCACCCCATACTGTCAAGAAATAAGAAGACAGCTCACAGCAAGGGAGAAAGTATTTGCAAATCATATCTCTGGTGAGGGACTTAGAGCCAGAACACATAAAGAACTCTTACGACTTAATAATAAAAAGACAAACAATCCAACTTAAAAATGGGCAAGTGATTTCAAGGGACGCTTCTTCAAAGATATACAGATGGCTAGGAATCACCTGAAAAGGTGCTTAGCCTCCTTAGACGTTAGGAAATGCAAACCAGGGCCACAGCGGGACACCAGCTCACCACTCGCTAGGAGAGCTAGAATAAAAACGCTAGTAACAAGGGTTGGTGAGGACATACATGACTGTCACACACGGAGTAAGTGCCTACGTGGATAAATCCCCTACTGAAACCCTCACCCATTGCTGGGGAGAACATCAAAGGGTGCAACAGCTTTGGAAAACAGTTTGGCAAGTCTTCAAATACTGAACACGCAGAGTCACCGTATGTCTCAGCATTTCCGCTCCTAGGCGTATACCCAAGAGAAAATAAAACACAGGTTTACACAAAACTCATGTGTGATGTTAATCGCAGCATTATTCCTAACAGCCCAACAGTGGCGACAGCCCAGATGTCTGTGCACTGTGACTGCCGACAAGGTGTGGTATAGCCACGCGCTGGAATATTAGTCCGCAGCAAAAAGGAGGGAAGTACCAGTCCTGACTCAGTGTGGATGAACTTTGAGCACGTGATGCTGAGTAAATGAGACCAGTCACAGAGGACAACATATTGTGTGATTCCATGTATATGAAATGTCCAAAAAGGGGGCGCCTGGGTGGCTCAGTGGGTTAAAGCCTCTGCCTTCAGCTCAGGTCATGATCTCAGGGTCCTGGGATTGAGCCCCGCATCGGGCTCTCTGCTCGGCGGGGAGCCTGCTTCCCCCTCTCTCTCTGCCTGCCTCTCTGCCTACTTGTTCTCTCTCTCTGTCAAATAAATAAATAAATAATCTTAAAAAAAAAAAAGAAAGAAAGAAATGTCCAGAAAGGGCAAATTCATAGAGACAGAGGTAGATTTGTAGTTGCTTGGGGTGCATGGGAAGTGGCTGTTAATAGGTTTCTTTAGGGGATGGTGAAAACTTTAAAATTTTTTTTTTTTTTTTTAGAGCAAAAGCGCGTGAGTTGGGGAAGGAACAGAGATTGGGGGAGAGAATCTTAAGCAGGCTCCAAGCTCAGCAGAGAGTCCGACGCGGGGCTCAGTCTGTTGAGCCTGATATCATGACGTGAGCCGAAATCAAGAGTTAGACGCTTAACCAACTGAGCCACATTTTTTTTTTAAGTAATCTACCCCCAACATGGGGCTGGAACTCACGACCCCAAGATCAAGAGTCCCATGTTACACTGACTAAGCCAGCCAGGTGCCCCAGAAACATTCTAGATTCAGATTGCAGTGCTGGTCACACCATGCTGTGAATATACTAAAGAATCATGGATTGTATACTTTAAGTGGATGAATATCATGGAATAAAAATTTGTTTCTCAGTAAATCTCTTTTTTAACTGAGCTCACTGTTTTCCTTCCCATTCTCTGTGAGGCGTGCACTGGTGACCCACAATGGAGACCTGGAGACTTCCTGGGGTCATTCAGTTCCCTCCCGCCACATCCAGGTGGCCATGTTGTCATTTTTTTCCTCCTTGAAAGCTCTTTGGTCTGTCCCCTTCTCCAGAGCATGATACTGAATTAAGTCAGGGCTTCATCATTGTTAAAACACTCTAACTGCATTCCACTTTTGTTCTTTACCTCTTAAAAAATCTCTCTGTACTTTGTTCAATTGATAATAATCAAATCTGAGTTAATATTCTCTTCCTAAGTTTCATTAGGATATTTCTGTCTTTCGAAATGGATGAAGTCATTACTCCTTAGCATAGTATTTAAGGTCTTGCATGAGGGGCGCCTGGGTGGCTCAGTGGGTTAAAGCCTCTGCCTTCAGCTCAGGTCATGATCTCAGGGTCCTGGGATCGAGCCCCGCGTCGGGCTCTCTGCTCAGCAGGGAGCCTGCTTCCCCCTCTCTCTCTGCCTGCCTCTCTGCCTACTTGTGATCTCTCTCTCTCTCTCTGTCAACTAAATAAATAAAATCTTTAAAAAAATAATAAAATAAAGTCTTGCATGAACTGGCCTCTCTCTGCCTCTTCAGCTTAATTTCCTCTACTCTCCTTATAAGGACTCTACCCTCATATGTTCTTTGCATATGATATTCCTCCTGATTGTAATGCCACGTTTCAAGTGATTGACAGCCACATGTGGCTGGGGGCTACCATGTTGGACAGCACAGCCTTAGAACTTCCACATTGTATGGTAAGCACTTAGTAAATATTTGCTGAATGAATGACTGTGATCGTAGCTGTTATCTGCGACAGGCATTCACCCAGCTTCTGCTTTTGTGTTCCCTGGGTCGTGAGGCCACGTATCGGACTCCTCAGTCAGCCCTAGCTCTCTTCCTTCTTCTTGTTACACTTAGCTGGTATTTGCTTCTCTGAAATTTCTGCTGATTAGTTCAAGTTCTACATCGTCCAAACAGCACCCGCGTTATTAGACTCTGGCTGTCATTTCCTCAAAATGTGTTCCACCCTGCGTTAAACACGTGGCTCAGTTAAACCTTGTGTAACATAGTCAGCGGTCTCCAGTTTGTCGGTGCTTCTTACAGTTGTTGACTCCAGACACGGTGTGATGAGTGCAGAATCCAGGGCTTTATCAACCCTCTCTCTGATACAGACATTTCAAGTTGCGCAGCCCTAATTATTGGTGTCGGCATCTGCCACAGAGTTCTGCAGTTAGCACAGGAGCTGGCTGAAAGAATTAGTCATTGAATGTATGTTGAATTAAGACTTTTTAAACTTTTTTGGAGGACATTGTTTTTTTCTGTCACTGCGTGATCAGATAAATTGTAATCATATCTGAAATTTTTTCTTTTTTTAAAGCTTGTATTTGAGAGAGAGGGAGCGAGTGAGAGCATGCATGAGTGTGGGGAGGGGCAGAGGGAGAGGATCTCAAGCAGACTCCAGGCTGAGCACAGAGCCCACCTCGGGGCTCAGTCCCATGACCCTGAAATTGTGACCTGAGCTGAAATTAAGAGTTGGACACTTAACCCACTGAGCTACCCAGGTGCCCCTGAAATTGTTTCTTAACTGCTCTTAAGGGACCTCTTTTTTTTTTTTTTTAAGATTTTATTTATTTGACAGAAAGAAACACAGTGAGAGAGGGAACACAAGCAGAGGGAATGGGAGAGGCAGAAGCAGGCTTCCCACAGAGCAGGGAGCCCGATGCGGGGCTCGATCCCAGGACCCTGGAATCATGACCCGAGCCGAAGGCAGATGCTTAACGACTGAGCCACCCAGGCACCCCAAGGGACCTCTTTTTTTGAATCATAAAAATATTTGATCATTGTGGAAAATTTAAAGAATACGGGTAAGCAGCAAGAATAAGAGGACAAGTGCTCATTAGCACATCGTCCAGAGATAGTCACTGTAGTTTTCTTCTTTGTGTCCTTTTTCTATGGTCACACATTTTTAAAAAATGCATATATTGCAGATTTATACTATGCATACAGCTTTGTAACTTTTATTTACCAATATGCCATGTTTAATGACATATTTGTGTCGTTAAATATTCTAGAGCTTACCTTTTCTCAACATTTTATTATGGAAAATTTTCAGACTCAGAAAAATTGAATTATCTAGTAAACACCTATATACCTACCACTATTTTACTGTATATGCTTTGTCATTTTTCTCTCCATATATTTATCTTTCTATCTATCCATCAATTCATCTTTTTTTTTTTTTTATAAGAGTTTAACTTTTTAACAACTGTACAGTATTTCATTGACTGGAGGTATCTAGATTATTTAACCACATAATCAACCAGTTATTGGGTACTTAGGTTGTTTTCTATTTACATTATGGTTGTTTTCTCATTGTTGACTTTTGAGATTTTGTTACATGTTCTAGATAGAAGTCATTTATCAGATCTATAGTCTGCAGTGTTTCCTCCAACAGTATGTAGCTTGCCCTTTCATTTTCTTTTTTTTTTTTAAGATTTTATTTATTTATTTGAGAGAGTGCGTGCAAGCGCGCATAAGAGCAGGGAGACGGAGAAGCAGACTCCCCGCTGAGCAGGGAGCCCGATGTGGGGCTCGATCCCAGCACCCTGAGATCACGACCTGAGCCGAATGCAGACGCTTAACCTACTGAGCTACCCAGGCACCCTGCCCTTTCGTTTTCTTAGTGATGTACATATATTTTTAATTTTGATGAAGTCCATTTTACCAATATTTTCTTTTTTGAATCATTCTTTGCCTATGCCCAAATCAGGGAGATTTTCTCCTGTGTTTGCTTCTAGAAGGTTTATAGTTTTAATTCTCACACTTAGTCTGTGACCCATTTTAAGTTAATTCTTGTGTATGATGTGAGATAAGGGTCTAAGTTCACATTTTTGCCTATGGATTTCCAATTATTTCAGTGCCATTTGTTGAAAAAAACGTGCTTTTCCCCATGAGTTTTCTTAGCATCTATATGAAAATCATTTAACTCTCTACTCATTCATTTTTAACTTGGTACAGAATAGAATAAATCTGATTTCTGTTTAACTGTGTTTTGCCTCTGTTCTGATGGCTTCATTTATAGCAAGTGTTTTGAAAAGTTTATTTTCTGTGATAGATCTTATCTTGATTATGATGATGGGTGGCAGAAGTATGGGGAACTGTAAGGAGTTGGGAAAATACCATCGCAGGTACCCTGTTCTTGCCCCTTCTCCCTGTTACTGAGATTGGTTATTTGCCTGGGAACATGAGTGATAACTATATACTTGGTGAAGCGTTCACAAGAACAGTGATCGAGTAAATGCTTTAATTGTGAAAAAAACATCTTCTGGCATGTACCAGGATATCAGCAAAGCTCAGAAAACTTCCTTGAGACTAAAAGTTACTTTTTTCCAGCGCTCTCTCTTTTGAAGTCTGCTTTCTTTGGGGAATAATTTAATCCCTTTTTACAGTTTGTGAAAATGTGACAAAACACGAACTTTGAGTTTAAAAGTGTAGTTTGGCAAGAAGTTCTGAACTCTATTTCCTAATTAGTGTACTTGGTAATAGTGATAACAGTAGCTGGTATTAATGAGCACTGCTCACGGGCCAGGCACTTTTCTAACCACTTCACGTACATTGTCCCTAATCTCTGCAATAACCCCAGAGGGTAGGTACGACTGTTGCTCTCTCTTTATGGGTGAGGAGTCTGAGGCACAGGAAGACAAGTGACTTGTGCCTTTGGCAGGAAAACCTGGGACCCCGCAGGTCCCAAGCTTGGAATCACAGCTCCGTACTGCTCAAAAATTCACGGCTGTGGAGTTCCAGAGAGTTCCAGAGACTATTTAATCTACAGTCCAAGCCTTCAGTTTATACACCATATTTCCCACCTTCATTATTGCGTTCATTTTTTAACCACTTGTAAATATAATTGTTTGCCCAGGTGTAACTCTCTAGGCGTTTCTGGTAGGGCTGGCATAGCTATCTGGCTTCTCACTGAGAATGTCAAGCTTTGAGTAAGTGAAGAATCCAGAAGAAAAGGGTCATGTAGATGTTTAGACTCACAATTGAGTTTCTTCTGTCAGTTGTTTTCTTTTCTAAAAGGCAGGGTCATGGCCCCCTGCACATATTAATTGGCAGGTAGGCTCATCCTTTATATAGTAAAGGTCAGGAAACGGGGGGTTTTTCTGCTACGGTCGGGTGCATCGTATCTGTTCAGTGTCCATTGGCCAGGGTACATGACTGTGATCCTGGGAGGAGAAAGGGTTAGGGCAGGGGGTTCCTGGGAGTGGGAATGGGAGTCAGGTGGTTGGGATGGGAGAAGGGACCTGGGCTTAGTTTCAAGGGAGCTAGGTGCTAGGCCTGGCCCTGCCTGAACTTGCTGCTGATCTTACAGAGTTGTCCCTTCTGCTAAGCCTCATCGCTACCATGTATCTGTTTATGAAGGAAGGGGATCAAACTGCCTGATGTCTCAGGGCCCTTCCTTTCTGACTCAGGAGGACAGGCTGATTCAGGGTGCTGGACATCCAGAATTAGGGCAGAACCAAGTCATGTGAGCCGTAAACATAAATGTCTCCTTTTCTTGGTTGGCCTCATCAGGGAGACATGATTCTGATGTAAGTGCACTCCAAACCCTGCTTGCTCCCTGGTGTCTCTGGCCGTACTCTTAAGTGGGGCTGAAGGCCCAGCTTATTTCCCTCCCTCCTCACCTTTCCCAAAAGAACGGACTGTAGACTCTTCCCTTTCTGTTGTCGAGCGTGGGGGATGGTGCATAGCTTGCCTTTGATCAGGTTCACTTAACCGCCTGGGTCCGTGGTTTCCTCTCTAAAATAGGGATAGTAATCCCCGGCTTGGCCACCTGCTAGATGGTTCTTTGACATTAGAAGACAAGGTCTGAGAAGTGCTGTCAGAGGGCTCTGTAAATGTTAGATCGCCTTAGGGTACGACAGTGAGAGTATGGCCACGCCAGCTATGTGAGGGTTTCAGCGAGTGGCACCTCAAAGAGGTTAGCCCTTCCTCTTCGATCGAGGAAAGAAGCAAGGGTTCTCCTCTGTCATCAGGAGAACGAAACTGCAGTTGTGGGCGCTGGCATTGCGGCCACTTGCCTGTTCTGTGCCGGGCAGTCAGGACACTGGGCCAAGCTGGACCTGGGTTTCCCGGGAGGCACCGATTCTGGTCCCAGCAAGGCAGGCAGGGAATTAGGCTCTTCTGGGAAAGGTCAGTAAGTTATTACTAATTAATAAAATCTGCGTGTTTGTTAGATTTTAAAGACTTCCTAAAATTAGTCCTTTGGAGCCAAGAGGCTGTAAAATACACCGACCAAAAACACTCCCGTAACGATCATAGCAAGTGTTCCTGTTTATACTACGCAAAAATCTTCTACATAATTAGCACAGCATCCCAAGAGGTAGGTAAATATTGTTCTCATTTTAGAAGTGAGAAAACTAAGGCTCTGAGAAACAACTTGTCCAGCGTCACCCAGTTTGTTGTTGGCACACCTGGGGGTGGGGGGAAAGAATTAGCTTTTATTGAACTTTACTAACTGCAAACTGCTTTCACATTTACGATCTCATTTAACCATGTGATAGCCTCACGAACTGGCACAATCCTGTTTCATGGATGAGGCAGGGTTAAAAAATCGGAGGACAGAGCTGGTATTTCACTGGTATTTCGCTGCAGCCGTGCGTGGTTCCAGCACTCAGTACTGCTGCACCCTGTTGGGTCGTAGATTCCTTCATTCGTTCAGCGCACACCGCTTATATGCCTGGTGATGTCCCAGGCCTTTCACTTTCCCTAGCTTGCTCTTCTCGTTTCCCCAGGATCTCTAATTTGAGATGTCGCCTATCACGTTCGTGCTGTTGGAATAGTTTGTTCAGGGTGTACACTTATGTGTATGTTGGGAGGGCACATATAAAATAGTGTTACTGTTTTTTATAAAAATCATGCCCGTTCCTCATAAAAATTAAGCAATACAGAAAAGTACAAAAAAGTACAGTACAAATGACCAAGGATGCCAGTCCCCTGGAGATAAGCAGTTAGCATTTTGCTGACATGCTTCCAGACACTTCTTTACACGCGCGTGCGCGCACGCACACACACACACACGCGCGCGCGCTAAGCAGTGACGGGACAGCTGTGTTTACCGAACTGTTCCATAGCGGCCCGGGCCCGAGCCGCTCCATGGTTCTCACCAGACCCCTTTGAGATCGTAGTGCTACCCCATTTTACTCAGAAGGAAACTGATGTTTTAGAACAATGAAATAATTTAATTTGCCCAAGGTCAAGTTGTGGCAAGCTCTCCGAATCTAAAGGCTGAGCCTGTGACCACGGGGCGGGGTTGTATGTATACGGCAGTGCGGCCCTGACAACACACTGTACTGGAGAGTCTTTTCTGTAACGTGCTTTTTTGTTCGGTTTGTGGAAGTGTTTGTTACGCAACAATAATTCATACTTCGTAGCAATCTTCTATAATGTTTTTATTCAACAATATTAACCGTAGGTCTGCGTTTGTAGTGACTCTATTTTTTTTTTTCTTAAAAGATTTTATTTCTTTATTTCAGAGAGAGAGTGAGAGCGCGAGCAGGGGCAGGGACAGAGGGAAAGGGAGAGAGAATCTTGAGCAGACTCCACGCTGGGCTCGGAGCCCAATGCGGGGCTCCATCTCACGACCCTGAGATCATGACCTAAAATGAAACCAAGAGTTGGCGCTTAACTGACTGAGCCCCCCAGGGGCCCCTGTACTGATTCTTTATATATACTATATTTTATTTGACCAATCCCCGTTGATGGATATTTAGTTTATTGCTATTTTCAGTCATACAAAAATCAATATCTTTGTGCCCTTTTGGTTTTAACTTGTTCTGTGGTGGTTAAAAGTCAGGTAGCCTATGTTTGAGTATGATCAGCTCTGCCATCTTTGAACTGTGTGATCTTGGGCACATTATTTCACCTTTCTGTTCCTCAGTCTCCCCATCTGTAAAATGGGAAAAATAAGAGAGCCTGACTCCATGCTGCTCCCCCAGTATTAAGTTAGTTGATACAATAGGCAGAGCAGAACAGGGGACATAATGGCTCAGTAAGCCCTTGCTTATGGGGCCCTGGTTGGTGGAGGGGGTAGGCGTTTTTCAACTAAGATGCCATGGATCGCTACTGGGGAGATGTCTGTGGATCCCTTCCAAGGAAGAGGGGGCACCTTGAGAGGGTGACTCTTTCGTCCTGTGAGGCCAGCATGAAAGTTTGTATTTTCCAGGATCAACCAACGCCCTCAGGCCAAAAGGGGGCTTCAGTGCTCATTTGCCTTTTCAGACTGTCATCTTTCTTTTTCAGTTTTAGCCTAGAAATTCCTTGCCATCTTGACAGCAATTTGATGCCTTTAGAAATGCCGGCTTGTTTTTTAGCAGTTTGACCTGGCTTTTTGGGTTATTTTCACTAGAAGGGTTGATCTGAATGAACCACCCCATTCATCATCACTGGAAATGAGAAGTCGCTCCGGCTTTATTTAAAGATCGGTGTTGGGGCAACTGGGTGGCTCAGTGGGTTAAGCCTCTGCCTTCGGCTTGGGTCATGATCTCAGGGTCCGGGGATCGAGCCCCGCATCGGGCTTTCTGCTCAGCAGGGACTCTGCTTCCCTCTCTCTCTGCCTGCCTGCCTCTCTGTCTACTTGTGATCTCTCTCTGTCAAATAAATAAATAAAATCTTTAAAATAAATAATAAATAAAGATCGGTGTTGATTTCTAATCTCTCATCCCATGACGGCTGTCCGGAAAATGACAGAACTTGGGTGGCACACCTGGGCACTGGGTGTAGCTGTTTGCCACGGGAGGGATGGGCTTCGGGGCCTGGGCCACTGGCCTCGTGGGGAGCAGAGGGCATCCAGATGCCAGAGCCCTGTGCCTGGTGGAGGCACACCGGCTGGGGAGCCCAGCTCAAGAGGACACATTTATGAAAGAGAGGTGAACCTCTGACTGCGGGGAGAGACACTTTTGAGGGAAAGTGTGCAGCATTAGCAATTTCTATCTCTCCTGCCATCCCTGTAGGAGGAAGAGAGTGGGATTTTTCCACCTCGGCACTATTAATATTTTGGGCCAGATAATTCTTTGTTGTGGAGGGCTGTGCTGTACATAGTAGGGTGTTTAGCGGCATCCCTGGCCTCTATCCACCAGAGGCCCATGGCACTGCCCCGTCCCTGGCTGTGACAGCTGACAGTGTCTCCAGTACCAGATGGTCCCTGGGGCATTGAGATGGTCCCAGTTGAGCCCCCTTCCCCGCCCCCCGTGGTAGAGCAGTCAGCCAGTCTCACGTCGGAGTCCCCCAGAGAACTTGCTGAGACACAGACTGCTGGGTTGCGTCCTCCCTCCCGAAGTCTCTGATTCTTAGTCCGGGAGGGGCTGAGAACGTTCCTCTTTGACAAGCTCACAAGTGGTGCCTGACCGCTGGGGGAGGTGCCTGCTTTTGAGAGGCGCTGGTTTAAAGGACAAGCACCTCCATTCCAAACCGGGAGACTTCAGTTCTGATTCCATCTGTGACAGTAGCTGTGGGACCGTGGGGATGGTGCTGTGTTTTTCTCTTTCTGTGGTCCGAACGAGGCTGGCATTTTTCTTAGAGTCGCTGATGCCACTTAATGAAATCTATGAAGCCCTCCAAGTTCCACATTCTCTTGATATAGTACAGTGGTTCCCAAAGTTTGGTTCCTCCAGTGCCTGTGTCCCTTTTGCTCTCCTTTTTCTTTTTTTTAATGCAGTATTTGCTGTGGAGTCCAAGGGAGGTAACATAGGAGAGTGAATGGTTTGAGAACGAGGCATGGAACACGATCCGGTGCTCGTATTGTTGCGTGCTCACGGAAATACATTTTTAAAAAAGAACTACAGTTCCAAATGTAGTCAGCTTCCTGGAAAATCCCAGCTCAGCTTTAGGGCTGCATGGGAAGGTCTTAATCACTTTGTCCCAATACCTATTAATTTAAACAGCGGGGCTCTAGGCTGGGCATCAGAGCTTTTTGTAAGAAGGAATATAAACACCATTGCAGGACTTATGCAAATGAAACGTTTTTGGAAACTAAGAAGCAGTGCTATTTTGGAGGAGGAAAAACACCACCTTGTACATTTTAGTAGGGAATCAGAAATAGAGAAAGCCTGATTATCAGAAATAAAATGTGAGAAAGAAAAACTAGCTTTTTGAGGGAACAAAATTTAAAGCAGGACTTCTCAAATTACAGCTCTCTGAGGCATATATTCATGCGATTTCTTTACCATTATATGTCTTCTCTATAAGTCTTTCTCTAGGGAGAACATGTGTTAAATGAAGGTTCTCCCTTTTAGTGTTTGGATAATTGGGAAGGAGTTGCATGGTCAGGAAGGGTGTCTAGACTCCAGACCTTAGGTGCCCAAAACACAGGGGCAGCTCCCCTCTTTGAAGGCAACATAGACCTTATATCTCTGCGGTCTGGTTTTAGATGTGTTTATTTAGACCCCTCCTTTACTTCCCTACCTTCAAAATAAAATATCCATCCCTGCTTTGCCAGCAGGTGCCAGAAATTCCCACATCATTCATTCACTTGGTCTCTACCATGGCCTGAATGTTTGTGTCCCACCATAATTCACATGTTGGGATCCTAACCCCCAATGTGATGGTATGAGGAGGGGGGGGGGCTTTTGTGAAAGAGAGCCCGTGGAGCTTCCTGGCCCCGTCCTCCGTGTGCAGATACAAAGAGAAGTTTGCGACCTGGAAGAGGGCCCTTACCTGACCGTGCAGTACCCTCATCTTGGCCTTCCCGCCTACAGAACTGTGAGAGCATCACGTCTCTTTACAGACTCCCCAGCGTGTGGTGTTTTGTTACACCGTAGCCGAGCGGACTAAGGCAGGGTCCATCTTCCAAAGGCTCCCATTGGACTGGTCGCAGAAATTCCCTTCCTCACTTAGCTTCTTGGAAGACACTAAACGTGCCAAAGCCTTTGGAATCCACCTATTCTTGCAGTTCTTCAGAACATTTAATTAATTAATTAGGTTATTCATTCCAATTCCCTGCCCTCTGTGAAAATACAGATATGAACAAGACATTCTCTGATTCACTCGATTTCTTCTTTGACTTCATATTATTGTGCCAGTTAGTGTGGGTTGGGTTTGTATGTGTCTTTGTAGTGGGTTTGGTTTGTGACTTCCAAGTGCTATTATATGGGAAGGAAAGGGATGATAGGGGTGGGTTTGTGAAGTTGGGAATTGCAGTTAATTATGGTAAGTGCTTCAGAATAGCCAGATCTGGGGGAGGGGAGGTGCTTTGTGAATCAGCACCTATGAATCAGACCGTCCCTTTTTTGTCTTAAGAGACCCACAAGTGTGATAGTTGGAGAGAATTCAGAGAAGCGCTGAAAGCTGGAAGTTCTAGAAAATAGCACACACCCCCATTTCAGGATGATTTGACCTGAGAAAACTAGGCAGTGGTTTAGAATTGACTTCAATCATTTGAAGGATTTTCGCAAAATAAGAGGATGTAAATGGGGAAAGAGCAAAAATGGGCCAGATAGGAAAGAACTTCTTATCCACCTGTTCACGGGGATGGATGATACGCTATGGTGAGATGTTATAGGAAAATTATCTACAACTTGGACAAAGGCAGAAAGATTCCTGTGTGCTCTTTCGGTATCACTCAAGAGCATCGTTTAGCAAGCCCACCTGAGGGATACCTGACGTTCTTGGAGAGGACTTCCTTTTGTAAAGTTAGATGCTAACTTGTAGAAGATGGATAAGTTACACGTGATTTCTGCCTGCTGGAGAGCTAAATGATTTGTGTTTAGTAGAAAAGATAACCAAAAAGGTTATGGTGTCATTGCTTTGTGGGACACGAGCCCGTTTGGGATCTAACTTTGCAAGATTATCACAACATTCTTTTTTGCCATGGATTCTGTGTGTGTGTTTCTTGTGTAACCTTTGAACAGCTTTGTCATCCTGCTGTTCCCTCATAATGACTTAAATCAGTCCTTGACACAAGCATACTATATTTTTGTATGACCGTTAGGTTTTTAGCTTTTGAAAATTACACTTTGACAGAGCGAACACATGTTGAGGAGATAAGCATCTTAGTTTGGTGGGTAGGCTGTTGCCTGAAGTAGGGTTTGACGTATTTGACTGTGAGGTCCTTTTAGCCCTAAATTCCCACAGTTGTGCGTGTTTGTAAACTGTCTTGGTCACTCAGATAGTCAATTGCGTTTATGGATCATCTAATTATGTGACCTAGATAAACACTTAAAATTCTGCCTTGTCAAGACCTCAGTGGCACCAAGGGGAAAAGGGTGATTTCCTATGTTGTTGATGATAATATTCTCATTTACTCATCTAGCATATGTAATTTACAAAACCCTGGCACACGGGCTGTTGTATTCGGCCATCGCAATTTCTTTGTGAGGGAGGAGGACAGGAATTACTACCCACATTTCATAGGGGAGTAAGCGGAGACCCTGAGAGGTTAAGTGACCTGCTCTGCTGGTAAGGGGTGGAGCTCAGCCCTCGGCTCAGGTGTTCACACTCCGAGCTCACGGGCTACTGCAGCCGGAACCCGGATGCCAGAGGGACTTGACAAGAGCAGTGAGTTGAGGTGGGAAAGCAAACCAGTGCGAACAGGGGGACTATAAAATCCTTTGTCACAGCTGCAGACACCTTCATAATGATTTGCCAACACTGACTCTCCCTGAGTTTTCTGAGGTCTGTGGTCTGTTCCCAGCTTTATGAAAGGCCTCAGGTGGGTCTGAATCTTTTTTCGCCTCCTCAACTCTCCGAGATAGTGTGGTGCTGGACGTATTGGCAGGGGCCCAGTAAGTACTTGATGGAATATGTGAATTTGCTTTGCATGCTTTTGTCTCAGTGATTCTCCCTCTATTCCTGGTAAGATTTTCTTGGCAAAGTTCTGTCTATCTGGGTGACATTGGAACAGCTGCACTTGTTTATTCAAAAGGATAATCTGCCCTTTTATCTGATGGTTGCACCAGAAAGAGGATGCTGACTTCATCCAGTTTCATCGTTTTATGAAATCTCTTCGTCTACAGTGTGCTGGTTCATTAATTCAACAGATATTTATTGAATGATTCCGGGCGCCAGCCGCGGGGTAGAGTGCTGAAGATGGGACAAGGTCCTTCCTCTCATGGAGCTTACACTTCTTTGGCGTATGGTCTTCATGGGGTGCTTAGTATTTTTGTTGAAGTATTTTCCATCTTTGCTTTGTTACTAACCTTTGCTTTGTTAAGAACCACATGGAACAGTGGGCTTGTGAGAAAGACTATCTCTGAAACATACCTGTAATCCATCAACTTGTTTTCTGCTCTTGTGTCCTGCTGCCCCCGGAGTCCAGACCCTGTCAGCTCTTACCTGGACTGCTGCAGCAGCTTCTGACTAGTCTCCCCACTTCCACATTCCTTCTAAAAACGAAAATTCAGTCGTGTTACTCTTGCCTAACACTCCCCAGTGGCTTCCGTGGCTGCTAAAGCCCTACAGACCTCTCTGTCCTCTCCATCTCCTGTTCCTTACTCCTCCGTTCCAGCCACGCTTGTCTCCTCCCACCTCAGCTCACTCTTCCGCCTGCAGTAATCCTTCCTTGAGGTTTGCACAACTGTCCCCTGGTTGTCATTCACATCTCGCCATAAGCGTCACTCCCTGAGGCGGTCTTTCCTATCACCTCGGCTAAGTTCAGTAGCTCCCATCACTCTGTGGCATGTTGCTGTCTTTTATAATCTCATCTTTATCCATTTGTGATCGGCCCTCCGCCCTTCGGAGCAAGCGCCGGGAGACTGAGGACTTCAGCGAGCTCATCTTCTCTCGGCAGCACCTGGAGTAGCGTCTGGCATCGGAGCCCTCCAGCTGTTGGTCGAGTGAGTGCAGAGATCATCTCCAGTAACCTGGCACAGGTATTTAGAGAGTGCTGATTTGCTGAGAGAGACTGATCCAGACAGGAATACGGAAACCATTACCAGTAACTCCTACTGTTGAGTAGTGATAGACTGAAAGATATAGTTGTGTTTCCTTTGTAGTAGAATGCTTTTTAGGGTTAGCTCTTAGTTTAAATAGAATTCTCAAAATAGAGGTGAGGGACGGCTTTATTTAAAACTTTTATTTAAAAATAAAACTTTTATTTTAAAGCTAAATGTCATTGTAGAAGTTCACTTGAATTATGTAATTTGGGAGGAAGAATTAGTTCAGCGTGTAGGACTCACATTTCTTATCAATTGAAGAAGGGATTTTTTTTGTTGTTTTTAAATTTTTGGGAAGGTTAATTCAACTGCAATAAAAGCGCATTCAGTGAATTCAGCAAGTGTTTGACCAAAGACCTACTGTGTGCCTAGGAATGTTAGCTTTCCCAGCTTGTCAGGGGCCTGGAAACATCTCCTGTGAGCGACCGTGCTTGTATGCAGTGTCTCCACGTTTGCTTCTCTGGGGACCCCTCAGGCAGCCCGCTTGGCCAGTCACCGCAGGAGGACAGCAGGGCCCGTCAGGAGGCCTTTATTCTTACGATGAGACTAGCCAAAGGGGGTGAGTCTAGATTAACGAGGGTAAATGTGATGACGAGCCCAGAGAGCCCCACCCCATCCAGAACGTCCCTGCCGAGGGGCCTGCCAGTTCTGTAAGCCAGGCGTTCTTAGGCTGAGTCTGACCTGCCCTGGCTAGAGGGAGGAGAAAGCCAGGCAGCAGGAACTGTGGCCCCTCCACTCCTCCTTCAACCAGAACCCTCTACATTTATCAGCTTTATGTTCCATGTAAGGGACATTAAAAAAAAAAAAAAAAAAAGGTCCCATGGCAGGCACAGGCTTTGTCTGAGCCTTGAGTCATTGGCAGATGACCTGGGATGACCTTTTGTTTTTTAACATTCTGTGGTCACAGAAGTGCCTTCCTGGCCTATTCAGGTAGGCATGGAGCTGTCAGGAGGCACAGACCCTCACTTGTGGCCCTCTTCCTGGCACTGTGGTGCTATCAGAGATCAAATGGAGTGCCTAGCCTTTGAAGCCCACTCCATCCCCGGTCTGGCCCATGAGATTCTAGCCCTTCCTTCCTGCAGCAGCTGACGCACCCTTGCAGCCCTTACAGACGCGTGCCTGGCCATGACATTCAGGTACCAGCCTGGACCGGCTGGGTAGAAGAACCCCAGACGGTCACTGTGGCCCAGCCCTCTCACGGGGCCACAGGCTGCCTGACCGTCTATGGGATAAGCGCTCTGCTGGAGGTAGCCTGAGGCTGTTGGGTCATTGGTGTTGGGACCTGAGAGGGCACAGGGCTGGCCAACACTGGCATTAAGCTGACCTGGCTCCATGTCATTGCTCTGCCACTTGACACGACTGTGACCTTGAGCAAGTTACTTAACCTCTTAGGCCTCTATTTCCTTATTAGTTAATTGGGGAATCTCATAAAATTTTGTCTACCATACATTTGGTTCTGGGACCTGGAGATTTTTCACCAACTCTGCTTGTACTAGGACCTTAGGAATTGCCCTGAAAGGTATAACCAGCATTCCAAGGGAGATTCTTGCGTTACTGATGGAAAACAGGCGTGAAGTCCAGAGGTCTCCATCCCCCAGGCCTCTGCTACACTGGACCTGCCCCGTGGCCAGGCTAAAGCACATCTGGCCAGCTCCCGCCGTGGCAGAGGACCAGGAGTTAGGAGCACGGAGACTTCTTCCCATACCTTGCAGGTCGTGCCAAGAATGTAGGTTCCGGCCACGAGACCAACCGACACCTCTCTCAGTCCGAAGAAATTGATGAGTGTCTGCTCTTTACTAGCCCCGTCCTTGAGGCTGGGAAGGACTGGTAACAGAATGCCCTAGATCTCCTTTCCCTCCAGAAGCTTGTGCCTGGTTGTGTACCAGCTGCCCCAACCCCCATCCATCTACGACTGCACCCAGGTAGTTTAATAAATAACCACATCATATCATTGTATTTGGTGTGGGTGAATCGTTCTTCCTGAGACTTGGGTGGTCTCTACTGCTTTTTTAAACTTAGGATTTAGGAGAATGATTGTATACGTATATCCATACAGGGTATGTACGTATATATGTATGTATGTCCACACACGCGCGCGCACACATACACACACCTTTTGTCTTGAGAATCCTGGACAGAAATACCTTGACACCCCCTCCGAAAACTAAAGGAGCTACCAGTGAGCAGACAGAACGCTTCACTGAGGAGGGCGGTCTCGCCGTAGAGAAGACCGCCCAGCACTCAGCACTGTCAGGGAGAGGCGGCCTTGTGAGGCAGTAACAATGATGGAGAACGGTCCACAGCGTGATGCACTCGACAAGGAGCTCTCACAGCTCTGCGGGTGCTGCCCTGTGGGGTCCGGACGGCCGTCCTGGGAGAGAGGCACGGCCAGCATCTGCGTTCCTCCAGCGGTGCATGCGGGGAGCAGGCCGTGGGCAGCTCAAGTCGCCTGCCAGTCAGCACGGAGTCAGGAAGTGGCAGATCTGGGACGTAAACTCGGTTATTTAATGACTCCGAATCTCTTGTGTTTTCTGTTATATCATGATTCTGCCAAGAAGCTGCTGTCACTGGAGGGTCCCAGGCAGAGACTTGTCAGGAATATTGGGCAAGGCATTCTGGATCAGCTCAGTTGATGATGGCTGTGTGGTTCGAGGGATCTCAGGATTCCCCCAAAATCATCCTCACTGATCAGTCTCCTGTTACCGCTCAGTTTCTTTGAGTCAGGCTCTGGACTCTGGCTGCTCTTCAAGGTAGAGAGAACGTGGGAAGGGGGCATAAGCGTCCCGGAGCACCTTTGTGTGTGGATACCTGCACTCCCATCACTCTCCTCCCTAACGGAAGGCAGAGGCAAAAGGTGGTTCCTGCTGCAGACCTTTACTGAATGGCTCCTCTGTCCCGCTCTGTGCCAGGCTCTGGGAATGCACGGCACTGCCCAGCGGGCCGCGGGGATGTGTGGGGCAGGCAGAGTGCCGTGCACTGGGTCAGTGGCAGTAGAGAGAGAGCTGACTGGCCTGGGGTTGGTGCTGGCCCCTGGGGGGCAGAGCATGTGTGAGAGGACACAGGTCACACAGCAAACAAGGAATAATCTGGGCCAGTTGCCTCAGGGACCAAAGGAAGGAGGCCCTGGCACATTTTTGAAACTGGGAACGTCTGCCTGAATTTGGGGGTTTGGGAAGAGTTTCGATGGAAGGAAGAGTTGGAGAAATAAGACTTTCTTTGCAGGGCTGAGGCATTTTTGCATAATCCCATGGGTACCGAGGAACTAACGCAGGGTTAAAAGGCGCGGGGGCATCAGAATCAGATTTAAGAGAAGGACAGAATGAGGAAGACCAGTTATGAGGCACAAGGCTGCGGAAGAAGTGCAGAGGGCTTGGGATGGGAGGGGCTGAACTCAAAGAAACCTTCTCGAGGCAGAATCAGAATTAGGGACTGATTGTATGTGTGTTGTGAGGGAGAGAGAGTCAAGAGTGACTCACAGGTTTTTATTTGAGATCTGTCTTCCTTATTTTATAAAGATTCGCACTCTAAATGCTGAACATCTCCTTAATGGCAAGTTGCAGAATACAGCCCAATCTTGCCAGCTTGGGCTTTGCAAACTGGTAAACATTTTCTTTTTTTTTCTTTTTCTTTTTCTTTTTTTTTTTTTTTTGGCTGACATCTTTTCCTTTTTCTTCTGTTCTGAAATTACTACAGTAATTTTTGTACCTCAAGGAATTGAAAAGAGTCTGGTACATACTAGACACTCAATAAATGAATAATTAAGTCAATGAGAGCATTCATCACAGTTAACCTACAAGGTCACGCTGTTCATGGTAAAGCGGTGAGCACAGAATGTGACTTCTGTGATTCTGAAGCAGTCTGTGCATTTGTGGCTGAACAAATGTTTGGGAGTGGAACTCTGAAGAATTCTCAGTAAAATGCAGCCGGGTGTCAGTCTATACTGTTCACTGACCGACTGGCCATACCTGATGATGACTGGCAGCCACGGAAGATGAGGTAATCGGGCAGGTCGCAGCAGAGCCGGTGGCATTCCTGTAGGCCTTTGCCTCCCACTTCCCAACCTGCAAATTTCTGGTTTGGGGGTGGGGGGGTGGGGCATATACGTGATTCACCCAGGATCCCAGGCGTTCCCAGGGTTCGACTTACTTCTCTGGGCTCATCCAGCTCCCGGCCTGGAGCTAAGCATACACTGCATTAATCAGACTTGCTGGAATGATCACATGGTTTTCTAGCTGCCTCCCCTGTTAGCTGCCGCTTGTCAGCAGCTGGCGGAGCTGGAGGCTGCAGGCCCCTGTCTGCAGAAAGCCTTTTACTTCAGAATATTGGGGGGGTGTGGAAACCCCGCCTCTTTTTTCTGCACTTTGCACCATCTGACTGACTAAATGGTTGTCCTCCGAACCAAAAAGGCTACCAGACAATCTAAGGAAATTGTCTCTGACTAGGTCATGTTTGCATTTGAAGAATTCAGGTACGTTCTGGGCTTTCTACATCAGTCTGCTGCTGGGTTTTTGTTCTCGTTAGGTTTTTGCTGTGTAATGATAGCTTAGGCTCTGGCTGGTTCTCACCCAAAAAAAGGGTTCTTTTCTGCCTTTGGCGGGGTTGATCCCGGTCGTGGGGGTGGGAGGAAGAGAGGTGGTGCAGGTTGAGGGTGTTTACTGCATGCACGAGTGCAGCGAGGATAATTGGTTCGATCGGGTGGAAATTTGCTGAGGACCCCACCTTGTGCCTCGCTCGAGCTGCTGTGGGTGGTGTAGAGTTATGAATGCAGAACAGCAACTGTTTATCCAGAACGAGTCTGTTGCTATCTTTTGTTTTTCTTCCTTTGTCAAACTCATGGAGTCTACTGCTGTTTTAAAAGATGCTAATCGTAGCAATGAAGGTGAAAAATTCTGCAAGTCTGCCTGCTTAGTTGAGATTTGATTTGGGCTCTGATTGTTTCCTCATTGTTAGTAGTAATCTCGTGCCTGGGCAGTTTTCTGGGAAGTGCCCTGATGGTGTTTTGTTAGCAGGGTCCTTCTCTGCTTTTGTAAGCTCTTCAGCTGCTGTAATTATCAATGCTCCAGATTAGTCTTTTGTGAATCTTATTTCTTCTCTCTCCTCCATCTCCTCCCCGCGGATCTGTCTCTGGTTATGAATGTGGGAAGGGATGTTCCAACAGAGATAGTTTCTAAGAAATGAAAATAAAGGAGGCAGGATGGGAGGGTGATCTGGTCATTCGTGTCATATTTCCACCTTTTGGAACATGGAAGAGAGTGTGTATGTGTGTGTCTGCTCCTGACCTCCGGCAGCCTCTCGTTTCTCAAATGGAATTTTGGTATATTTTAGAACAGAGTGTAAATACCACATCAGCGGGCGAGGGGGTGATTGTGTGGGGGCCTCAGCTCTGTCACTACAGGCCTTTTTTTGTTGTTGTTCCCTCTGAAGGACGTTGCTGCAATAGACATTAAAATGATAATAGAATAACCGCCTTCCATTATTTATAAGAGGAAATTAGAGACTTTTTAATCAAAATCAAGGGAGTAGATGAAAGGATCCCCAGATTTGCGTGAAGAAAAGCAGGGCTGTAAAGATTGTCCCCCGCCCTTTCTGTAAACTTGGAGCTCTGGATCTAGGAAGTTATCCTTTGTTTAAGAGAGTGTCTCTGCATGATTTCTAATGGACTGGGCTTGTGAAAAGGACATTCTTTCTGTGCGGCAGCATGCTCTGGTGACATGGGCCTGTGCCCTTACACAGTGACCAGAACTTACTCTTTTATTGTAGCTCCATTAGATAACTAACAAGAATTTGTTTTATGCTTGACATGTTACAGTAGATAGGTCCGTAGAGAGTGAATCAGGAGTCCCGGGTTCTAATCCCAGTTTGAAAATAGCTTTTCTGATTCTTTGAGAGGTACAGAGGAGTTTTGGGGATTGTAGAAAGTAATATAATTGTGAGGTTCATATCTTACTGTTTGTATTGATTCTAGATGGAGTAAGCCTTAGCTAACTGCCTTGAGCAGAGTGTGGAGCTCCTCACCTCCTCTCCTGGTTAGGGAAGAGGGATGTGTATCAACAAGCCTGTTCCCGCTTTGCTGAGCTCCTGGCCCAGAAGCTGGGTCTCATGAGTTGGAACGGGGTCAGGTTGAAGGCCGCTGCACTGCTGAGCTGAGAAAGTGGGGCCTTCTGGGGAAAGGAGACCAGAAAGGGGAGGCCTGTTACCCGTGCTTCCAGCTTTCCCTCAGCTGGCCCTGCAGAACTTTACTGGCTATGATTGTATCCTGTGACTGCTGCACGTACCAGACGAATGGCTTTCTTCTTTAGTCACGGGCCAAGTGATCATGGTGGGGCGACACAGGCACTATAGAGGAACTTAGCTTTTTAGCTGAGGTCAGGGTGATGCCTAAGGTCTAGCCTTCAGCAGAATTACCTGCAGAGCCCGTGAAAACCTGCATTGCTGGGCCGCCCTCCCAGAGGCTCAGATCCAGCAATAGGTCTGAGTAGTCTTGAGGATCTGCATTTCTAGCAAGTTCCCAGGTGATTCTGATGCCATAGGTCTGGTGACCAGACTTGCAGAACCGTCGACTTGGGGAGAGCAGACAGACTCATTATTGCGATGGGAAGTCTGAGGCAAAGGCAGGGAGGTACAGGGAGGAAAGAAATCCAGAGCCAGAAGCTGCAGTTCAAGCTCAGGCAGATGGACCAGAAGCGGGCATGCTCTTGGAAGGTTAAACTATGACCGCGATAGTCCCAACAGCCCCCTCCTCCTGGGGAGGGGTGAGAGTTGGGGAATTGGTTTATAACCCAGGTTCTGCCATGTGTGGCCTGTGTGGACTTGTCAAGTTTCTTGATCATTTTTTAGTCTCAACTTTCTGTATGAATTTTCTATAAGAAAGTGTATAATGCTGTTAGAATTAAATGAGATGATATGAACTTACCTTATACATTATATCGTTCTTTCTACGTGAGTGTAATGGAGGAGAGGACCTGGGGGCAGCTCTGTCAGCTTATGCACACGTGTTCATGGGCCTCGTGCATGCGTGTACTCCTCCAAGCACACACCCCAACCCCGAGAGCACACAGGCCACGTTCATTTTGATGGACACACATACACACCGTTATTCTGTATTGGCCCACGAGTTCCTTGAGAGCTTTCGAGTCTCCTGTGTTTTTAACTTTGTCTCCTTTGTGCCTAAAACTGCTTGATGCACAGTAAGGCCTTAATAAGTAAGCAGTTGAGGCAGTTCGTTTTCAGAGGGTTTAATAAGGAAGGAGAAACAAGCGAGTGATCTGGCTAGCTTGGTGCAGGCCTGATGTTGGTGCCATGGTGCCCAGTGAGTGTGCTCGTTCCGAAGAGCATGTCGAAAACCTGACAGCTGACCTCCTGGGAAAAATGTGAAGTGTCCTCAGCACACCCCAGCTGCTGGAGTGCCAGAGAACCCCGATCACATTTCCTTAGGAATCTCTGCAGATGATCTCACTCTAGAACGTACTGATGATTGTAATGATTTGCTGGGGCCAAACCCACACAATTTGCGGAATCCTGAGAGCTTGAGTGGTTGGACCAGCATTTTCCAGATGGTTAGGGCTTTTTTTTTTTTGCCTGCCATTGACCTCAAGACTGTATTGTTCTAACGCCAGGCAAGCTATTCTAGCTGGCTTTTGTGGTAGACACACTTCACCTATGTTTTTACCTTTTTAAAAAAACTTCTTACATGAGAAGCTTACTGAATTCCTAGTTTAATAAACATTTACCAGTTCCTACACACTGCAGAGACTGCCTTCTGAGCACCCCTAGAGACAGCTTTGCGGAACACTCCAGAATGGAGGCTACATGCCTTGCTGTCCCCAGAATAAACAGTTTGAAATGTGATTTTTGGCTCTGTAATCTCACAAGGGAGAATGGAACCCAAAACAGAAACTACTGTTTCTCAGAATTCCTGATACTTGTTCTGATTTATTTCTAGAAGGTATGTGGTATACCAACTCCCAAGACCTAAGATCCACAGTTGAAATGTGTCAGTCACCTGAAAACGGGAGGTCACTACTGCGAGTCTGTCTGCTTTATGGAGGCACTGAGGTTCAGTCAAACTCCAGCCAGCTCTTTCTTTATTCGGGATCATATCTAGTCTTGGGAAGTGTTTTAACTTCTCTTGCTCTTCCACTGGATTATGGAAATGAGTCAGAATGAGTGGTATCAGGGAGGACCTGAAGTTCGAGCCAGGATAGCCCACCCAGTGTGGAGCCCAAGCCGGCCTTCACCCCTCTCATTTCCTGGGCCCTGCAGCCCGCTGAAGAGACAGATGTTTAGGTTCAGTGACTGTCCCGCTGCGGCGAACAAGTAAGCCTCATCAACAGGAGCCGGGGACTGGGCTGGCCAGGGATGGGGAAGGCGCAGAACTGGATCGATGAGTGCCTCTCTGTCCCACACACCGCCGGTTGCTTCGCCCATGGTAACTCTAAGCCACATAACGTCAATGAGAGCAGAAGCTCAGGGATACAGACAACCCCAGACATATACCTCCCGCCCTGACGTTTCCCCATGCTGGTCCCATGTATTCCCTGCTTGGTTGGTGTTGCTATCTGAAAGTCTACCGGCCTCTCAAACTTAACACATCTAATACTGTTTTTGTGGTTTTTCCTAAGACATACCTTCCTTAGTTGTCCACAGCCCAGCCTTCCTTCTGACTGCTCAGTCATCCCTGACTCCTTTTTTTTCTCTTACTCTCCCTGTCTGAGCCATCACGGGGAGTTCTTTCAGCTCTACCTCAAAGTATGCCCAGAGTCCCACCACTTCTCAGTGTCTCTAGTGCCACCAACCTGGTCCACGCTGCCACCATCTCACACCCAACTCACCACCATGGCCCTGTAACCGACCTCCCAGCTTCCTGTCTGCCTTGTCCTCCTGCTCCCAGTTCTTCACTTGTTTTTCTTTATAAAATGTCAAATCAAGTTGTGTCAATCCTGTGCTCAGAACCTTCCAGTGGCTTCCCGCCTGCCTGCGCATGCCCAGCTCCTGGGGTAACTTGCAGAGCTTGCTCAGCCTGGCCCTGCCGCCACCGTATTCCATCTCTGACAGCGCCGTGTGCCCTTTGCACCCTCCGCTGCACGGGCCTCCTGCTGTCCTTGAGCACACCGGGCATCCCCTCCCCTGGCCTCTGCCTCCAGATGCTCACATGGTTTTCTTCCTCATTTCCTGGGCTCTCCACTCAGCTATGGCCACGACGTCTCTTTTTAACATACCCCTTCCCACAACGGGCACTCCTTTTCCCCCTTACTCTGCTTTATTTTTTCACCAGATCACGTACCACCATCTACGTGAGATGAATTTTAATTTTGTATTTGTTTATTGTTTGTCTCCCTTTAGCAGAATGTAAGTGATACAAGGTAGGGTTTTAAAAATCTATTTCTGAGGGGCGCCTGGGAGACTCAGTCTGTTAAGCATCTGCCTTCAGCTCAGGTCATGATCCCAGGGTCTCCCCCCATCGGGCTCCCGGCTCTGCAGAGAGCCTGCTTCTCCCTCTCTCTCTGTGCCCTCTCTCTCTCTTTCTCCCTCTCCCTCCCCCTCTCTCAAATAAATAAATTAAATCTTTAGTAAAAATAAAAATCTATTTCTGTTCGCTGCTATATCCCTAGTGCCTTGCACGTGGCAGGTATCTAATAAATACTTGCTAAAGTAATAAAAGAAATGAAGACAGACACTCAGAGAGGTTGGGTAATTTGTGTGAAGTCACCCAGCAAGGAGATCTGGTCAGTTTCATTTCAGGTCATCTTCCCAGACACTCTGTGCCTGGAATGCCATCCTGTGAACTGACCTCTGTCTTCCAGCTGGCACGCTTCCTGAGCCTTTCCAGGGGGCCTGGAGCCAGTTGTCGCGTCTGGCTCTTGGCACCTCCACGTCTGTGGAAAGTGAAGAACAGAAGAAGAGTAGAGGATCCCCCCACCTAGGGTGGACTAGACTGCCCCTTGTCCTGACTGCCCCCGATCCTCCATCCCGTCTCTGGGGTACTTCCTACAGGGTGATTGTACAGCAGTGTTTCTTTTACACCAGTCCGCCCTCCTGTAGCCTGAGCTCTTGGAGGTCAGGCAGCACAGCTCAGTCCTCTTCTGTCACTACCGACTTAGGGGTGATTGGGAGATGTCCACAAGATTGATATTGCAGGTATTAAAATAATTTGAATTATAGAAGTCACAGTCCTGAGAGGAGCTGATGATCACACTGTCTTTGGTCCCCAAGGGTCTATTAGAAAGCACAACTGTGTGGGTCTTTAATAGGTGATAGCGGGAGCACTTGGTTGGAGGAAGTGGCAGAGGACGGAGAGTTGAGGGAGAGAAAAGTAGAACGGGAGAGGGGAAGGACAGACAGATTGCATTGACTTGACAGTTTTGCCTAGTGCTTGACTAGCCACAAGCAAAATGTTATTTTGGGAAACAATTTAGCTGTTGGATGGCAAAGCATACATATTTAAGAATATCAATCTATCCTTTGTTATTAAGTAAGTGTTAAAATTATTGTTGAGTTTGCTCAGAGAGAGGCAACGTTGTGGATCTGGAGTCCAGAGGCTTGGGTTCAGTTTATAAAATGTAAACTTAAAAGCTGTGATCTTGGCCAAGTCACTTTATTTCTCTAAGCTTTAGTTACTTTATTTATAGGAAAAGGGCTACTTTGAATAATACATAGGAAAGAAGTGTGTAAATGACAAAATTTTGCTATGTTTGTATTTTATATTTTGGAATTAGTGGAAGCTTGTTCAGTTAATATTTAACTGGCTCGGATGTTACTTTTTAAAACAGTCTTGATTTCCATTCCCCATTTTTTGTTGCTTAGCATTGTCATAATCTCTTATGTTAAACACAACAGAACAAAACTTAGAGGAAAGACTTTAACTGGACTCATTACCCAGAGGAATGAGTCCCGGAAGAGGGTGCCAGCCTGGACCTATAGGATTCTTGCTGGCTGCTTAGGATACTTGCAAAAGCATCTCCCAACTGTGTAGGTCCTGAACACTCCGTACATGTCTTTGGGAAAGAGGGAAGGCCTTTTTGCAATTAGGATGATCATTCACTGAAAAAACACTTCCTAAACATTTACTAAATATAAGCCATAGTAGAAACTGCAAATATGCAGACATTTACCGTCCTGAAAAGGTGCCGAACCAACACCAGAAGTATGGAGAGGGGTAGCCAGAGACAAATGAACATGGAAGAGTAAGATGAATTTCTTAGGGACACTGAGAAGGTGCATGGGCAAAGGAGGATGTGGTTCTGCTGTATGGAGAGTTAAGGAGGACTTTTAGGAGGACATACGTCTTCAGTGTGTCCTGGAGAAGTGTGGGGTCTGGGTGGAAGGAAATAAGGGTGGGGAGGAGCTGAGGTGTGGGAGCGGGCTTTGGTGTGTGCTTCCAACCACGCTTGGGCTAAAGAGCAGAGATTTTTCCCCTTCTCAGAGTAACCAAGTCTGTTTTGTCTTTTCCTCACGATTGGTGACTTTTCTGTCCTGAAGTTCACTACTTTGTGGAGGTAAACCCTTTTCTTCCTCCGGATGTGTGTGGCGTTCAAGGAAAGCGGAGCTGGCCCCTTTGCCTCTCCACTAGTCTTACTACCTTGAGCAAGTTACTTAGGCCCTTTGTGCTCTGGTTTGCCTGTCTGTAAGATGGGGGTATTGCCTACCTACCAGACCTATGGTGTTGATTAAAGGACATTACTTACATGAAGCATCTAGCAAGGTGCCTTAGCAGACACTCAGTAAATTAATTCCTTTAATTTCCCTTAAGTTGCAAAGCATTTAGTTAGACCCTCATCCTGGACTAGAAATTGCACAGGAGCCAGGAGAGAGGACCGCCGCACCACGAATGGAGCACCTCCCAGAGAGGGCAGACTCAGAGTGCCAGAGATCAGGCCTTGGAAGATAACCCTGTTGGTTGAAATGTTCGTGCCACAGCAAACCAACCATGATGTGACTAATCGGCTGCGTGCCTGGACCCTGGCTTGGTCTGCTTGCAGGTTCAATGGTCTGAGAGATTAAGTTCCTTGCGGTTGACAGACTGAGAGTCTGGTGCTTTCTGTCTAATTAGGATAGCAGAGCCAGAGCCCACCCTGAGCGTGGACATTCCCCCAGTGCCTGCGTACTCTGGCATAGCTGAGAACTCATTGTTCTGCACCCCTCTGGGTTGTAACCCTTTATTTCCAGAACCTGCCATCAGAAATAAATGTCTGTTCAATGAACAGGGGCTGTATTGGACAGGTACGACGAGCGAGGTCTCTTCCGTGGGGCGGGGAGAGCAGAGTGAATTACAAACAGCAGAGTGGCGAGCACCTTTCCAACAAGAAGGAGCTGTTGTGCGAATGACAGGACACGTCGGAGGGGGGGCTTCTGTTGTGTCGGACATCAGGAGAAGCTACTGAAGATCCTCCAGTCGAGGATTCTGTGTGCCGGTTCTCAGCTGGGAGGGCCCATCAAGATCTAAACACAGGGTCCAGGCCGCACCTCAGCCCTACTGAGTCCAGACTTCCACACGTAGAACCGAGGTGTGCGCACTGTGTCAGCTCTGCCGGTAATTCTGATGCACGCTCCAGGTTAGAGTTTGCAGGAGGAACTTGAGCTTGGGAGCCTGGAAACCCTCAGGTCTAGTGATACTGTGTTACATTGGATAAGTCATTTACCTTTCCTGGGATTTAGTCTGTCCCCCCAGAAAAGAGAAACCATACTGGGTTTACAGAGATGGGGTTCAGAGAGAATAAGAAAATGGCCATATGGGAACTTTGGCAAGTTGAGAGCCCCGGACCCGGAGACGTATGAACTCAAGGGAATGCAGGTGTGGATTGACTTAGAACTCAGGAATCCAGGTGTGTTCGGTGTGTGTGGCCGGTACAGACTGCAGCCTCCGGTCTGCACTGAACCCCTGCTGGTGCATGGTCTCCCTTGGTTTCGGAAACTGCACGACCTGTCGTTTGCCTGTGAGGACTTCACTTTGTACTTGTTTATAAGCGAGAGGAACGTTTTCACTCCAGTCGGCCGGGTCAGAGCCCGCGGAATGCCGGCATTGATCTGGCTGTGCGTCCCTCGCCACCAGCCTCCCTCCGTCTTCATCAGCACAGGCTCTGGAAGAGAAGAAGACAACCTGCGCTTCCTTGGGGAGCCCCCGGAGGAAACACGAAACCTCGAAGCTCCTCCATCTTCAAAGGTCACCTCTTGGCCCCTGGCGTGCGGGCTGCCCGCCGCGGGTGCCAGGAAGGAACCAAGAGCAGGAAGATGGGCATCCCCTCCAGGGCTCCTTCGTGAGTGTTCGCAGGTTGTGCTCTGGTCTCCGTCTTTCACTGGATGCAGTAGTTCAGAAGCCGTGTATTAAGCCGAGATAGAGCCTTCTGTAGGGAGATGGGAGATGGGTAAAACTGTGGTGAGGGGAACTTCGTGATGATCAGAACATCCAGCAGACTCTGACTTTAAAAAGTCTTTGTACTCAGTGATGAAATTCCTTTTCCTGGTGAGAGGATGCTTCTGTAGTCAGAAACCCGGAGCGCTTCCAAAGCTGTGGAGTGAAGACCTCGTACTTTTATTACTCTCCAACTTACGGAAGTGAGGGAGGTAGAGATTCCCAAGGTAGAGGAAGGTAGGAGCAGTTTGCTGCAGGTAATAACCTTGTTTTCCTGGTGTTGGTTGGAACATTCGTGATAATCAGATCCCTGCTGTGAACCAAGTGGAAGTCAGCTCCTCCCTGCCCTGACTGAAGACTTCAGTACAGCTTGCTTCCAGAAAGATGGGGACCGAGGGGAAAGTGCCCTACTACTTTGGGGACCAGGTTATAGTAACTCTGTCTGTTGCCAGCCCAGCTCCTCTCGTCTCCTGCATGTGGGGCCCTCCACGGCCTGACTGCAGGCTCCCTTAAAGCTCAGCTCCCAGAAACCTTCCTGCTGCCCCACGGAACCTGGCTTGGACACAGCCTGCACACACCACCTTGCTTCCCCATCTCAAAGCCTTTGTCGGCGGCCCGTGAAGTCCTTTGAAACCCAGCCCTGTGCACACTCCCTTTCCTGACCTCTTTATCCACATGAATTTCTGTGTTCTCTCTAAACTCCGTATAACACTTGAGGTCCATCACACATAATCCGATACGTAATCTTTCTCAGTCTTATTTTCTCGACTAGAGTGAGGGTTACTCGAAGGGAGAAAGAATGTTTGCTCCACCTGCACCCCTCTGTCACACTGGAGGAGGGCTAGTGCTTCGTGCCTTCTCCGCACCTCTTATTGCCCTTCTCTTTAACCTCCTGCCATTTGGCAGTCATTGTTAAAGGCCCTGGAGGGGGAAATGGCAGTAAAGAGGACCGTTGCTGCCTTCTTGACGTGTGTTCACTTGGCGGCACGGAGGCCTGGTTCGGATTCTGAAAGAGCCACTGAGTCCGGTGAGCAGGACCTGCTTTCGAACGAGCACAATTGGCCCAGGCAAGAAGGCCTAAAAGTGCTAGGTGGTAGATCTTCAAAACTGTAGGGATTTACAAAAGCATATGAGCTAATAAAAATGCATGTGAAGCTTAAAATGCTCTTATGTATTTAAATGAAATGTTTCTGACTCGTCCTGACTCCAATACAACCAAGACCCCATGCGTGTGTTGCAGACCCTTCTGTTGCCGCCCCTCGTTTTCCCAGCTGGCGTGCGGGCTGGGGGTTACTGTCCCTGGCTCCCCTCGGAGGCACCCCAGTAGATTCTGAGAGGCTAGAACGCTTTCCCAATGTCAGATATGTGCTTAGGTAGCAAAGCTGGAAATCGGATCTAAATCTTCAAGCTAAAGAGCCAGTGCTCACTTTGTCATTCCATAGCTGCCTCCAATCCTGATTTCGTAAAACGAGGAAAATCTGTCAGGTACTCTAGCGATACTTGTCTTATATACTATTCGTGGAGAAAATGAATATGTCACCTTTGCTGAGCCTTAACTATGAACATTGCAACCTGCTCGGCACTTCATTTGCACAAACACATGTACCGCTGTCCTCATAAGAATGCTGGGACAGAGCTGCTGTTTTGCAGATAACAGAAACCAAGGCATACACCAGCCGACTCACGGAAGCAACCTCACACGGAGCCGGCAGCTGAACCTGAGCTCATCAGCCTCTGGGACCTGTGCTTTTGACTGGCATTTTAGTCATACAGAGGCTTCATGGGGGACAGAAGTCCCATGGTCAGTTGTTTGAGAAAAACTGCACCAGCTCCCCTGGAAAAGCACAGTACACAGTAACACGAAGGCCCTGAGAAGTCCCACGGGGTGGGAGTTTTGCCCCCGTCTTTCCCACATACATTTAATGAAGGAAGTTTTATTGCATAACACTTGATTTTTAGTTGACACTCTGGAAAATCATGCTGCAGCAGAAGGAGATTCAGAGCCTGGAAAGTAGAAATGGGAGGAAGGAGAGAGTTTTCAGGGCAAAATCCGTGAAGTGGAAGAAGTTAAAAGAAGTCTCATATGAGCATGAATTCAGGCTCCTGCTCTTATTGGCTGTTCATTTTTTCTTTTGGGGCCTCTCTTGCCCTACCTGTAAAATGGGATCATTGTGAGGAAAAGTGTGACTTTAGATGCAGAAATGCTTTGTAAACAGTGAAACTCAAAGTTGTTTTTAAATGTTATTTACCAGTTCATTTCTGTCCTAGTAGCTGAGCACGGTATCTACCAGCTGTTTGAAGGACAATTAACTGTTGTTGGATGAGTGAGTGGATTTTGCCTTCTTTGTCTCTGGGTTCTATAAGTGATATGTTACAACTGGTTTTTTTTCTTTAAGTTTTATTGAGATCTAATTGGCATACAGTAATCTTCTTAAAAAATGATACTTTGTTCTTTGAATTTTCCTTCTAAATTGTGTTTTTGCTGGTTTTTATGTTTTTGGAGTTTAATGAAATCATGCAGTTGGAAAATCAGGAACCATGTTTCTCTCATTCACTTTGTTACACCCCAAGTTGGACTGCTAAGGCAGTTTATTTTGTATTTTTCTGACATGTCCCTGGCAGCAGGAAATTTTTTGGACAGTTCCAAAATGGTAAATTTCATTCAACAGCATGCATGTGTTGGTTTTGTTGTTGTTGGGGTTTTTTTTTAACACTGCTCATTTCCTCAGATGTGCCCATCTGCGTGTGTGTTTTTTAAAGGAATTTCTAATGTGTCACACTCTTGATGTAATTACTCTTGATGTTTCCTCTTTTCAAAGAGGGTCAGGAAGAGAAACTTGCTGCAGGTTTGCGTACCACTGCAGTTCCTACTGATGGAGAAAGGGGTGGGGCACTCTTTGCACTCTTTCATTTGTTTTTTAGCCCCTAGCCAAAAGAGACAGATATGAGTTTGAGACCATCCTAATAGGGAAGATGTTGCACAAAGATCTAGGAACTAAAAAGAAGAGAGAGGCAATCAGATCATTCCTTAGACCACTACGGCTGGGATAGCAGCTCTGTTCCTCTACAGAGAGACCATGTTCTGCCAGCAGCCTGTTTGGAGAGGAGGGGTAGGGCGGAGGGGGGCCATCGTTCACCCCCAGCAGTCTGAGCGGCTGCATGGTGGGGGCAGGCCTAGGCCCTCACCCCCGCTTCAGCATGCCACACCCCCGGGGCTGAGCCTCCTGGCCGTGGAGATTGGTTTGGGGGCAGGTCTGTTATCCAAGAGTCCTCATGGCACTCGGGCTGGGACTGTTAGGAAAGATGCTGTTCCCTGTGTTTTTTTTCCTGGGATCAAGAGCTGTTGGGACCAAGGAAGTCTCAAGTCCCTGGCCGCCAGCTTTTGGGGAAGAGTGAGAATGAAGCCGGCAGGGAGGCAGAGGTCAGTGATGGCCGAAGACACGGAGTTCTCGTGGCGGCGTCGTGCGTGGGCTTCAGGCTCTCAGCTCTGCTGAAGCCAGGCTTAGTCCAGAGCTTTTTTTTTTTTTTTTCACTACATGAACCAATAAATTCCATTTTTCCCCATTAGTATCTGTCAGAACCTAGAGAATCCCAAAGAATATACAGGACTGTGCAAGATAAACACAGGTGAAAATTGTATTACTTTTCTCTCCAGACCATCCCTTCCACCTTCAGAATCGCCAGACCACGTTTGCAGTTTTTATCCATCTGGGTGTTACTTAACTGAGGACTGTGGTCTAGGACCCTGTTTTGGACTGAATTGTGTCCCCCCCTAAATTGATAGGTCAAAGCCCCTCACCCCCCAGTGTGACCATATTTGGAGATCAGTAGGTAATGAAGCTGAATTAATCAGATAAGTAGGTTAATCGAGTAGGTAATTAAGGTTAAATGAGGTTATGAGGGTGGGGCCCTGATCCAGGATCGGTGTCCTTACAAGAAGAGATGCCAGGAGTGCTCGCACACACAGAAGAGGGCACATGGGGTCACAGGGATGAAGTGGCATCTGCAAGCCCAGGAGAGAGGCCTCGGGGAAGCCAGCCCTGCCAGCACCTTGATCTTGGGCTTCCAGCCTCCAGAACTGTGAGAAAGTGCATTTCCACTTTAAAGCCCCCCCAGTGTGGTGTTTTGTTACGGCAGCCTGAGCTGAGTAAGACCATTAGAAGAAAGAAAGGAGGCTGTTAAGGGGACTCAGGACCACGTCTGAGGGACAGCCCATGAAGGCCTGGGTGAGCTCTTCGAGGAAGAGAAGGCAGTGTGATAACCAGCAGAGCTCCTTAAGTAACCCCTGGTTTAGAGCTCTAGGAGACGCTTGTCTGGACACAGTGTTTACTTATCACTTCCCTGAAGCACACATTTCCAGTGGGAAAGAGAGGTGATGCTGAGCGCCCTCTGCGTCCAGGCGGTACACAGTCATCTCTTTTTATCCATTCAGACCTAGACCTGAGGATACAGCTGGGAGAGCTTCTATTGATTGAGCCATCAAGTGCCCAGAGCTCACTTACAATGTATTATTTCATTAACACGACACTCAGCTAGTTAGAGATTACCTCCCTTTTACAGATGAGAACAAACCTAGAAAGGCTCAGAACTTGGTCACGGTCACCAGGGAAGTTAGTAGCAGAGCCAGGACTAGAACTCACATCTACTAATTCCTATTCTGTCGCCTTTCTTCCTGGCCCCGTAACAAGGGGAAGGTGCAGAAATCAGCCCTGGATAGCATGCCTGCGGATGGAGAGCTGAGGCCTGGAGCCTGGGCACCTGCCGGGGAGCCAGAGGCACTGGCGACCAGCTCCATCCGTTTAGTAAAGCACAGAGCACGCCCTGGGGAATTAGGAGAAGAAACCAGAAATTAAAGAAGTTGTGACCAGTGGAGAGAATCACTAAGCATGGGCAAAGCTCATACAGCAGGTTTCAGACTAACTGATCTCAATCCTGCTGTTCTCTGGGCAGACTTTCCCAGCTCTGCGGGGCTGCAGACGCCCTGACCTGCTGTATCAAAGAGCGGGGGCGAGGGACTGAGGCCGGCGGGCATGGCAGGCCAGCACCACCACCCCTTTAATGCCCCCTCGGCCGTGACCGCCAGGGCCGAGTCCCAGATCGGGTCGTGATCTGTTGCCGTGTCCCTCTAACATGGCAAGCAGGGCTGCAACCCATTCGCACTTCTCCTGCCCCTTCGCCCCTGTAAACATTTTTCTTTTTAATAAGTTAGTTTTATTAATTGAAAATTTAATAACAGCTCATAATAAAGAGCCCAGATTGAATAATACTAGAACTTCCACTGTGATCCTTAAGCACTTGGCAAAGGCCCCAGCTTGGGTGGGAAGCTGTCTGGGATGGTCTCAGGTACAACTTCGGACCCCGTGTGCCCTGGGATTTCTGTGTGTGTGTGTGCGTTGGGGGGGGGCGGGGGCGGGGAGAGATGCTGTCAAGAAAGAATATGGCTGTGTTTACCCACAAGGATTAGAATTTGGTGGCTAGTTTTAGGTTCTTGATACTTTTGTGACTTCCTTTGGGTTCTCTTGAATATAGCAGGAGACTAGCCCCGGCACACAACAGTTTAGAGAAGAAAATAGTCATTAACCAGGACACCAGCTGAGCTATGAGATGTGAAGGGAAACAGATGGTGAAGACAGCCAGGCTTTTCGGAGAACCCACAGATGATAAACGCTGTTTAAACAAGGTTCCTCGCCTACCTCATAATTTCAGTTTTTCTGGCTTTCCCACTATTGGTTAAGATAAAGTTCAGTCATTTTCTCATTCCACCTAACAATCTTGTTAGGTGGAACTTGAAATAAAATGAGTAACTTGGATGCACAGTACAGGTAAAAAAAATTGTGGCTGAAGTGTCCGGTAAATCCCATGCGAAAAAGTTCCAAAGAAACAGCGGCGGTGAGGCCCGTCCCCCACACAGGGGTGGCCAGTGGTTTCCTTACTGGGAACCGGCCAGTATCTTAGCCCATCTCTTCTCTCTCGCCCTGCGTCCTGGGTGGTGCGGTCGACCCCGCAGCCTTGCCCTTGGCCTTGCTGGTCTCCAACCCCTGTGCGCGCTTGCCAGATGCCTCCATAGGGAGTGGGCATGTTGCACGCAGTTTGCTGCCCTCTGCAGACTCTCGCAAGCTCCGTTTGTTTCTCTGCTTTCTCTGTCCTGCTTGTTTTTGAGCACTTTAAAATTATTGTACTTTTTTCTCTTCTGAACTCCTCCTTACTCCTTGATGGTAATACGCTGGGCGGTTACTCCTCTGCCCGCGTCCTCTCCCTCTGGGCTGGACCAGCCTCCCCTCTGGGCTGCACTCAGGTATACCTGCTCCTCTTGGACTCGCATTACTTCTAGTTCTCACTGTTTTCCGCACGTTTTGACTTGAGGCGCTAGGGCCCAGAGAGGGCAGGGGGTGGCTGCTCACAGCTCTTCAGAAAACTCACTTGGACAAACAGAACAGAACAGTGAAACACAACCTGACTCCCACACAATGAGTACAATTCACTCCCAAGAAATTAAGCCGTTTTATGGATCTTCCTGTCCTTTGGCTTACACAGCCTGGCCAGACACCTTCCCTAGGGCGTTAGGGACCAAGAGGAAAGCTTTCTCCTCGATGCTTCTCCATTTCACCCTTCATGACCTTTACTAGCTATGTTCTTAATTTGTTTGATCCGTAAGTAGTTATGTGCTTCAGCTTCTTCCTCTTTCAGATTGGTATGATACCGTAGGCAGGTTCCAATGCAAACAAAATAGTGGGTGTGATAATAATACGTATAATAGCACACTATAAGGTCATGGTGCTATTACTACACTAATAGTGTAAGATATATAATATACAGTAATGTGTGTTTAGAAATATTTGCATTGTCATTGAATATGAACATAATTATTACTGACAATAAAGGCCCTCCTTCCATTGTTCCATTGAACTCTGAGACCAGGAAAGCAATTAGTATTAATTAAAAGGAGAAAGTTACGGTTGGTAGAACAGAGAGGAAACTTTTGAAAAGATACTGAACTTTTTTCCAGAACTCCTGGTGTAAGATTACGCTCTACTTAGACGTGAGACATAGGGCAAGTTCTTCCCCCTGGGCTTGTAATCTCCTCCTTTGAATATGGTGATGGATAACCTTCATGTCTACTTCACAGAACAGTTTGGATAATTGAATGATGCAATACATCTGGAAGTAGTTTGTAAGCTGCAAAGTGTGATGCAAACATAAAAAATGCAGAATGTCAGCTGAGGGAGTGATGATGAGGCAGAGCGTGCTGTGGTGCGCAGACCTGGGTTTAAGGTGGCCTGCGCTTACTGGGTAAGTGGCGTTGAGCTCTGAGCCTCAGTCCTCTCGTGTTTAATGGAAATCATGATGATAAATGTGAAGGGCCCAGCACACAGAAAGAGTTCAATAAATGTCTTTAAAAAGAGACTGCGTTAGAGGTATGTCCTGGATGTGACATTTTCAATTTTAACTGGGTATTGCCAAACAGATTTCACCATGAACTTAGACCCTGTAAATAAGTTCATCTGACTTAGTGTATTTCTCTGGTATTTTTGGTGAACTGGTTTTTTGTGTGCCAGTTATAATGCCTGACTTAGAAAATTCCATCTGAAAGCTTTGCTTTTGATTTGCAGAGAAGAGAACATTTCATAAGGCGGAAATTAAGTACTCATTGATGGAGAACATAGACCAGCGCTGTCCAGCAAAGACATAGCACAAGCCACAAATGCGAGCCATGCGTTGGAATTGTAAATATTTAGTAGCCCAATTAAGAAAAGTAAAAAGAGCTTGGGCACCTGGGTGGCTCAGTTGGTTAAGCATCTGCCTTCGACTCGGCACGATTTCCGGGTCCTGGGATCAAGCCCTGTGTCAGGCTCCCTGCTCGGTGGGGAGTCTGCTTCTCTCTCTCACTTTCCCTCTCTGCTGTCTCTCGCTCTCAAATAAATAAATAAAATCTTTAAAAAAAAAAAAGAAAGAAAAGTTAAAAGAACAGATAAAATTAATTTTAATGATGTGGCTGTCTATATCCAAAATAGTATAATTTCTGCATGTAATCAACGGAACAATTATTAATGAGCTATATTGCCTGACTTTTTCGTAATAAGTCTTTGAAGTCTGGTGTGTCTTTTAGGTCAACATCATTTCTTAGTTAGGATTGGCTGCACTTCAGGAGCTCCTGCTCATGTGTGGTTTGAGGCTGTGGGATGAGGCCATGCAGCTCCAGATTCCCAGGGACCTGAGGTTGAGAAAGTGACTCACGGATGGACAGATGGACGGGTATTGCTTTGTTGTGTTTAGCAAGTGGACTTCAGAGTGTGGCCAGACGGAATCCCCAAATTGATATAGTGTTCCTTGCTCTGTATCACATTTGAGTAGGTACTGGAAGTTTCCAAATACTGCGCAGGTTGCTCCAGATTTCTCTGTTACTGGCAAGAGCACAGTGGAGACGTCACCTCCTGAAACGGCCTCATGTATGGGCTCAGTGATCCCCTAGCAGGGCGAGGAGAGTGCTTGAGTAGCAGCCCTTGGGCCGGGGGCAATTCATGTGCTTTTTGTGGTGGGAAGGTCCCTTTTTGGAGGTCAGGAGCACCTTTGAGAAATTACTGGTAAGTTATTAATACAGTCCCCTAAAAAAGTACATCCTCAGACTGCAGCATTGCATACGGCGTCAGGGGTTGTAGGGCTTCCCAAAGCCCACGTGCGCCCTGCCGGTGTGCTGGAGGGTGCACGGGGTGCTCGGGAAGGAATGTACACGAGGGGAGTACCCAGTACTAGTACCCAGCACAGGCGCCCCTCGTCTTACTGCGGTTCCCAGATATGGCAGGCTGTTTTTCCAAATTGAATGTTTGTGGCAACCCTGTGTCCAGCAAGCCTGTTGGCGCCATTTTTCCGAGAGCTTCACATTTTGGTAATTCTCACAATATTTCAGACTTTTTTCATTATTACATCTGTCATGGTGATCTGTGATCAGTGATTATAACTCACTGAAAGCGCAGATGATGGTTAGTATTTGTTAGCAATAAAGTATTTTTAAGTAAGGTATGGACGCTGTTCTTGACACAGTGCTCCTGGACACTTGCTAGACTTCGGCGCGGTGTGAACGTAACTTGTGCGGGCGCTCGGTGTTGCGGTAGCCACTCCATTTGCAGTGGTCTGACGCTGAACCATAGAATCTCTTAGCATCTCTCTGCACGTACCTCTGGCTGCCTCCAGCTGAGGCAGCTGGGATCGGAGGGAGATGTTAAAAAGAGAATTAAAAACTCTCTTTTTAAGTATTTTGATTTTTTCATGACATGCGATTTCTTAAACATAGAGATTTTGCTTAAACACATACACATACACACAGAACAACAACCCCTTGCTCCAGTATCCCATGTGAGAAGTGTCCCAAGGGCCTCGACCAAAATCTGTAGGAAAATAAACATGGGTTGCGCGCACTCCGGCTGGGGCTGCAGAGAGGAGCCAACACAGGCCCTGCCCCAGCTCGCGCAGTCCCTCAGAGAGCCCCCCACAGTCCCCCAACTCCAGCCGTGCCCTGCAGAGCCGCTGGGCTGCCACACGGGGCTTCCCGGAGGACAGAACCGCGGTGATAGACACCGATGGGCGTAGCGGGGCTATCCGCCCCTCCGTAGGGCTCCCAGCTGTGTCTCTTCTGAAGCAGTCTGGGCACATCTTGTGTCGGCGAACTCAGTGTTATAAAGACGGACATTGGGTGGAAGTCGAGGCGGGGTGTTATGAGCAAGAGCTGAAATGTTTTGTGAGAAGCGACAGTTCTGAACTCCTTGAGGCTCTGGCAAAGGGAGGAGCTGCATCGTGTCACTGCCTAACAGGTGCCTTCAAGATCAGTGACTTTGAGAAGTTTCCTCTGGAGTGTTACGTGCGTGGACACCCAGAGGAGGCAGACGCCAGCAGACCTGGGTGCCTGTTGTTAATATGGAAAGATTTTAGTGGCATGTGTCTAAGACAAATACATTGGTTCCTAGATTCCGGGCTAGATGATTTTTTTTTTTTTTTTAATTTTTAAATCCTGAGCCCTGTTTTTAGCTAAATCGAGACCGATGAAGTGGAAGTGGGATTCACTGGAAGTTGATCGGAGAGAGTGCCGCAGGCTAGGAAATGAGTGTCAGACGGTGGCCGTTGGTCAGAGGACGCACACCCAGGGTCATATGGAATGCAATTCCCCCTCTCTACTAGAAGACCCCAGGAGCGTGTAAGTTAATGAGAATGAGGCCACGGGGACAACCTTGGCTTTGTGGCGGGAACAGTGTAACTCCTGCAGATGTGGACACTCACACTCAGGACTCGCGGTGCCGTCTGTGCAGGACCTTCCTGGACATGCCCGTGAGTGCACTTCCTAAGTGACAGACCGGCGCCCGGGGCCCCTGCGCAGGAGTCTGCCGGCGTCAGTACAAACGACCGGTACTATTATTAATAAAGCAGAGTTTTCAGCGTCCCACCTCCCTTCCAAGCTTCTCTGGCCAGTGAAGTGGTCTACTTTTCAAGAACCTTTCCCATTCCGTGTTGTATTTAGTCTTCATTAGCAGAGTAGCAGTGAAGACACCGAGACTGAGACCAGTCGAGGCTTAGCATAGTTCTGGGGCGGCTGTGCCGGGCGCGCCCCGGTGGCCTGCGCACGCAGTCCCTCATGTGACAGAGGAGGGGAACAAGGCCCTGAAAGGTGGCCAGGCTGCCGGAGGCCCTAGAGCAGGTGCGGGCTGTGTCCCGCGGCCCGGCGTGGGGCTCACCCCGCAGCACCCTGCCGCGCGCATCCGGGGGGGATTGCTGGCTGCCGCCGCCACTCAGCACACGTCAGTGTATCTGCGAAACTGCTTGAAACAGCAGTCTGGAAACTTGGACAAAGATTTTTTAAGGATTTCGGTTTTTTGAAAATTAATTGATTAACAAAGTGATTTCATTTCCTTTCAGCCTAGACTGAGGAACTAAGCTATCCCAGCTGCCCTTCTAGTAATGGTTTTTGTTGGCCATACTTGAAAGTAGTGTCGTTGGCTTCAGGACAAGAGAATTTTTAAATAGGATGGACTCTGTTCTTAGAGCGGGGAGCGTTCCTAAGGGCGCCGTTGTGGCCCAGACGAGCCAGGGCCTCGCCTGCAGTTAGATCCCTGATTCCTGAGACCCAGGGGGTGGAGCCCAGTCTGCAGAGCCTCCCCGTTCCTACTTAGTTCCGCAGCTCTTGAGGGCTTGCCTTCCTGCACCTCATTTCTCCTTTGAGCTCCCAGGAAAGTCCCTTCCGAGACTTGTCCTGCCTCCATGGCCTGCAGGCAAGTCAAGGAACAGGTGTCGGGGGGTGGGGGGGCTGGGATGAGGCACCTGCCGCCTGTAAGAGTATTTTCCATGGCGTTCTGCCTCCGCAAAGCTCTGGGGCCTTAGGTAAAGCACTTCGCTCTTCTAGGTTCCAGAAAGTAAGCACATTAATTTTTGCCTCGCCCACCTCCCTGGTTGTGATGATTGGGTGTGCAACCAGCTTCTTTAAATGCAGATAGTTTAGAAATGTTGGAGTGTGCTCTGAGAGCAGAAATAGACTGACGGCTGCCCACTTCCTTCCTTTGCTGCTTCCTGTCCCCCCTTTCTCTCTGCCGTCCTCACTCGTGGCCCTGTCTGGGGGTGGTGCTCCTCCGTGGAGACATGAGTTTTCTTGTCCCATCAGTCAGCCGTGTCGTCCTCTGTGCTCCTTTCCCGTGCTGCCCGGGTGCAGACCCAGATCCGGGGAAACCTGTCTGAGATGCCGGGTCACAGGAGACCCGCGTGGGGTTTCAGCCCTGTCGCTGAGTGCAGCCCTCTGCGGGCCTCAGTTTCTTTCACAGCAGGCTTTCTCGGCCTGGCACAGCTGACATTGGGGTTGGGTCACTCTGTTGTGGGGGCTGTGCGTTGTGGGACAGTGAGCAGCTTCCCTGAAGCCACTGCTTTGCGATACATTGGGGGTCATAGTAATAACATCAGTGCCCACTCTGCAGACGGTTTCCAGTAGTAAATGTCTTCTGGAACCTAGTACTCTCTCTCTCCTGCCTTAATCCTCTCTGTTCATGCCCCATCTTCACAGTCATCTTGCCTTCCTGCCCAGACTGTCAAGGGACCCCCATCGGCCTCCCACCCTGTGCTTTCCTCACCTTCGAACTTGCCACATCTCATTGTCTTCTCGAGTGCAGGGATCTGTTTTCTTGAACTGGATCCCCTTGGTGTTCAGCAGGGTGCATGTCACCTCATAGGTACCCAACACATGTTTGTTAAATGAATAAATCTCTCACCTGGGTACAGCGCTTCTCAGTGTGCAAGGCACTTTGTCGTCCATCATCTCCGCTGATCCTCCCCAGAACTGTCAGTGGGAAAGCCCCGGAGTCACTGCTTCCCTCTGGAGTGAGCACACCTTGGAAGGGAAGACGCGGGGCTGGGAACCTCGAGTCCTTCCTTTCTCCTGTTCCATGCCGCTCACGTGAGGAGCTTGGGGAGGGGGCTAGCCTTAAACCAAAGTGTTTTCATGCTCTGGCCTGCCCTGGGTATATTAGTATGACTAAATCCGTCAGCGATGTCTGTTCTCCCTGCGTGTCTGCGGTTAACCAGCGGAATGAATTATGGAATGAATCAGTGAATTCCTGGAGTGCTCTGAGGCCAGCATGAGCACTGATGATCTTAAGTAGTTTTGACCACTTTTTCCCCCGGCCATATCCTGAATCGCATGAAGCCAGGCTCACTTCCAGCACAGTTAGAGCAGTAGGTGACCCAGAAGCAGCTCAGAGCAGAAATAAAATCTTCAGAAAAGACCCGTCTGATTTGATATGATTTTTTTTTTTTATCTTGTCACTGAAAACAAGGGTTGAAATTTCAAAGTGGAGGATCCTTTTCTCTTTTAAAGGCCTCTGAGACAGTGAGCCTCCACGACTGAAAACCTAACGGGTCAGAAAAAGCCTGGAGACAGGATTTGCAAGAAGGCATTGGGTTATTGATTCTTTAGCAAACACAGTGCTGATTAAGAATTTTAACAGATAGTAAAAAGAAATCCTGGTCTAAGCATCAGGAGGCTTGGTTTCCAAACGCAGTTGTGCAAGCAGCTCTCTCGAGACCTTAGGCAGATCTCTTTCTGTCACCTGACCTCAGTACTTTCATTTGGCCATTAAACCCAAAGACGGAACGAATCATTTGTTAAACACAGAGCTGATAGGCCGTCTTTGGCAATCATGCAAAATCAAAATCAAAGCAAGTAATTTTGTCCGGTTTTCTACAATTGGCTGGATGGCCTATGTCAAACTAAAATAGTTTTCTCTGTGGCTCCCCCCTCCTGAAAGCAAAAGCATATCTTGTCCATCTCTGGACTCCCAGTACCTAGCACAGTGCCTAATCGTCTCCTAATCCCATGAAAAGAGGATCCTTTCTTTCCAGGGAGTTCCATTTCAGAGGCTCAGAACAAGTATTGTTATTTTCCATTTATCTCTCCAGGCTAGACGCCCCGTTTTCCTCAGCCTGTCCTCCTGTGTTAGGATCTCTGTTGGCCTCATCAGCTCAGTCCCCCTTCCAGAATGCTTTCAGGTTGCCAGTACCTCTCACATTGTGATACCAAAAACTGATCTCAATATTCCATGTGCGGTCCAACCCGCAGAGAGAAAGGGTTACGTACTCCACAGCCTACGTCACAAAATAGATGAGTCAAGGACCCCATCACTGTTCGGGTCGAGTTCGGAGTTCTGATGAGACGTGTATATAGTACCGACCAGCTCGCCTGGGGAATTTTCCAAAATGACTTGTGGAGATGTTGGACACTTAGAGGGAAAGTCCAGAAATCAGTTGTCAGTTGATGTCCGGCAAAGGCCATTCAATGGAGAAAGTACCGTCTTGTCAACAAATGCAGTTGGAACAATCAGACATCGATACGCCAAAGAAACGAACTTTGGCCCAGTCCTCACATGTTGTACGCAGGTTCCCTCGAAATGGATTCTAAACCTAAATGTCCAACCATGACACTGCTGGAAGGAAACTTGCAACATCTTCCTGACCACTGGGTTAGGCAAATGGTCCACATGGATAAGAGCAAAAGCACCATCCATAAAAGATACAATAAGGCAAATTGGACTTAAATTAAAATGAAGAACTGTCACTCTGTAAAAGATGACGTTAGGAGAATGAAAAGACAAGAAACAGATTTGGAGAAAACATTTGCACATCACAAGGCCTTGTCTTCAGAATTTGTAAAGATAGGGGGTATAGCTCAGTGGTAGAGCATTTGACTGCAGAATTTGTAAAGAACTCTCAGGGTTGTAACAGTAAGAAAACAGCCCTGTGTTTATAAGTGGGCAAAAGACTTAAGTAGACACGTCACCGAAGAGGGTATACAGATGGCATCATGTGGAAAGATGCACAGCACCAGCTGTCATTAGAGAAATGCAAATTAAAATTACAACGAGCTCTCTGCATACGTGTTAGAATGGCTGAAATAAGAAAATATTGAGGACACAGAGGCTGACGGGGCTGCAGAGCAGTAGCTAGTAGGAAGGAAAATGGTACAGCCATTCTGGAAAACAGTGCCGCCGTTTCTTATAAAATTCACCATCTAACCCAGCAATCTTAATCCTCTGTTTGCCCTATGAAGATGAAAACCTACATTCAATAAAACCCTGTATGTGTGTGCGTGGCTCTTCATAGCAGCTTTGTTTATAAGGGCCAAAGCCAACTCAGATGTTCTTGAACTTCACGGAGAAACAATTTGTGATAAGCCATACAACAGAAAACTAGCCAGCAAAAACAAAAAAAGACAAAACAAGTCATTTAGTACACACAACAACTCAGGTGAGTCTCAGAGGCATTGTGCTGAGCAAAGGAAGCCATCATAAAAAGGTCACATGCCATATGTTTCCATTAGCGCAGCACTCTCCAGAAAAAGGGACTGTGCTGGAGGACACATCAGTGGCTGCCAGGAGTAAGGAGGGGGGCGCCACTGCAGGATAGCTGGGGGGAGTTTGGGGAGGGACGGAGGCAATCTCCCGTGGCAAGGATTGCACAGATCTGTACGGGTGTTAGATTCATACAAATGACCTACTTTCAAAACCAAACCCAACAAAAAGTCTGGAGAAACAAACAAAAAGCTCCAGTAATTCGAATGATGAAAAATGGTTTCTCATTATTATGTTCCTCTGGATTGATTCTGTTTGTCGTCAACTAAGTCTAGCCAGGTGTCCTGTTTTCTTCAAATGCTCAGTACAACCGTTAGAAACCACTGAAAGGAGGCAGAAGGTTTGGAAACACTAAAGTACTCAGCGTATGGCTTGAGAAATGAGTAGTTGTCAGGTCAAGTTCGTAGACTCGCCGGGAAGCCTGAGCATGGACGCTGCTCCTGCTGTATTCTGGGGAGGCCTTTGTAGTCGGAAGTGCCCTTGCTGCGTTGTATTTTCTCTTCACTTTCTGGAAAACTGAAATAATTTAGAATCGTCACCCTGGATGAGGTCCTTTCTACTGAGTATTGGTTCTGATGGGAGCCAAAATGGTGGGATGATTTTCTCCAGCAATCCTAAAGTCCCCCTGTTAATTCATAACTCATTTGAAAGCATTTTCCATCTGCATTTGGAGCATTTAAAAAAAAATTTTTTTTTAATTTATCTGAGAGAAAGAGCACCTGCAGGGGCACAGAGAGGGGCAGAGGGAGTGGAGAGAGAGAATCGCAAGCATACTCCACACTGAGCGCGGAGCCTGATGTGGGGCTCAGTCTCGTGACCCTGAGATCATGACCTGAGCCGAAACCAGGAGTCAGACGCTTAACCGACTGAGCCACGCAAGGTGCCTCTGGAGCATTTTTTAAAAATGACTTTATTGAGATATAATTTACAAACTGTGGAATTCCACCCACTTAAAGTGTTATAGTTCAATGGTGTTAGTATATCCAGTCTTGCCGCCATCACCACAGTGTATTTTAGAACATTTTGGTTACCCCAAAAGCAAGCTCCGTACTCATTAGCAGTCACTCCCCAGGTTCCCCTCATCCCTCCCCCCAGCCCTAGACAACCGCAGATCCACTTCCGTCTTTACGGATTTGCCTGCTCTGCACATATCACATAATGACCGGCTTCTTTCCCTCCGCCCGGTCTTCATGCACCACTGTTTGAGATGTTATATTGTTCAGGTCCCTCTGTCCAAAGCAGGACTGACTGTAGCGCATCCTCCTCAAGGGGACACAGAGATGTAACAAAAGCAACACTGGGTTAATGAGAACTGGAGTCCACACTCCATTTCCCCGGTGTCGACAAGGGTTATGTTTGGGGAGAGAGGGCCAGGGGAGAGGGGACGGGCCTTAATTTACCTTCTGTATCTTCTGTAGTTTGAGTTTTCTAACTTTAAACAAATATAACTTTAAAATAAGTGCTAGCTCAGTGGGGACCTAATGCCTCCCACTTTTTTACTTTGTGTATCTCTATTTTTAAAAATATCCAAGAAATCATGTATTTTTATCTCTACTAGGGTTGTTTATTTAACTATTTCTCCCCCAAATTTTTCAGTTTCTTTACAGACTTGCGTCTATAATACATACATACACGGTCATGATTATTTTTCCTACTAATATTCCTCTGGATCCTTAATCATGTTTTTTTCCTTAAATTCTGTTTGATATCAGAATTGCTAACCTGGTGTTCTTTTATTTATACTTGCCTTATAACTTTTCCATTTTTGAGGTTTCATTCTTGAATTATCCTGTTGTTTTAACTGTCTTGTGTAAACTACATGACTCTGGTCCTTGTTTTTTATCGAATCCAACAATCCCTGTCTCTCGACCAGTGATTTTTAGCCCATTTGTGGTAGGTCACTGCTATTACATGAGTGCGGCTGCCTACAAACCAGGCCACATGTGTTCCTGGGGCCACACTGGCAAGGACGGTGTGAAGGAATCCGTTCCCAGAGTTCCCACTTGCACACATACTCTATCCGGACACGGATCTGTCTGACAGCGTGCCTGTGACATGCTGGCCCCCTTCTCCCGCCACCCTTCAGGGTTCCTCTGTTCTCACTGGAGCAGAAGGGCACACCGCCTGCCTTTCCAAACCTTAGGAAGACTCAGTGCCTTGGGCTCTCCCAGCCCTCAGCAGACCAGAGAACTCATGTGAGGATGCTTTGGCCCTGAAGGAGAGTCTTCTGAGAGCAGGGCTAGCGGCTACGGAGAATGTTGAAGAGGGCAGCTTTCATTTCAGGAAGGCCCCCGACTCGTGGCCTAGCACCACGCCTCATCTCTCTGGTTGTCTGTTTAAAATTAAAAGACTTCAGAGGTGGTGTGCTCTCACTGTGATGTGTATAAGCACGTCCGAGTTGGGAAAATTTGTCGAAATTTTTCTTATAGCAAGTAAACTTGATTTGGCTGAATAGTTTGAGTAAACAGGCTCTGCCAATTAAGTTTGATGACAGACCTTTTTCATAAACTAAAAATGCTTAGGGATGGCTGGCTGGCTCAGTTGGAAGAGTGTACAACTCTTGATCTCGGGACTGTGAGTTTGAGCCCAGCACTGGGTGTAGAGATTATTTAAAAATAAAATATTTAGTGGTTCCAGAGTGGCTCAGTCAGTTGGGCGTCCAACTCTTGGTTTCAGCTCAGGTCATGATCCCTGCGCTCAGCACAGAGTCTGCTTGAAATTCTCTCCCTCTTTCCCTCTCCCTCTGCCCTTCCCCTGCCTCTCCCCTGCTTATGCACTCTCTCTCGCTTTCTCTCTCAAATAAATAAAATATTTAAAAGAAAGAAAGAAAGAGGGGCACCTGGGTGGCTCAGTGGGTTAAAGCCTCTGCCTTCGGCTCAGGTCATGATCTCAGGGTCCTGGGATCGAGCCCCGCATCGGGCTCTCTGCTCAGCGGGAGCCTGCTTCCTCCTTTCTCTCTGCCTGCCTCTCTGCCTACTTGTGATCTCTCTCTCTGTCAAATAAATAAATAAAATCTTAAAAAAAAAAAAAGAAAAGAAAGAGAGAGAGAGGAAGGGAGGGAGGGGAGAGGGGGAGAGGAAGGAAGGAAGGAGGAAAGAGCGAGCGAGCGAGCTGGGGCTCCTAGGTGGCTCAGTCAGTTCAGCGTCTGCCTTTGGCTCAGGTCACAATCCCAGGGTTCTGGGATCAAGCTCCATGTCTGGATCTCTGCTCAGCGGGGAGTCTGCTTCTCCCTCTGCCCCTCCCCCTGCTCATGCTCTCTCTCTCTCAAATAAAAAAATAAAAACTTTTTCTTTAAGATTATTTATTTATTTATTTGACAGAGAGAGAGAGAGATCACAAGCAGGCAGAGAGGCAGGCAGAGAGAGAGGGGGAAGCAGGCTCCCCGCCGAGCAGAAAGCCCGATATGGGACTCGATCCCAGGACCCTGAGATCATGACCCGAGCCAAAGGCAGAGGCTTAACCCACTGAGCCACCCAGGCGCCCCTAAATAAAAACTTTTAAAAAATAAAAAGAGAAAGAGCTTAAGCTCACATGTTAAGTTGTATTTGTAAATTTAACATACTTTTTTTTTTGTAAATTTAACATACTTAATGCACATACACCACATATAATGTTTCTAAATGTTAAATACTTTGCAACCATCTCAGGAAAAATTACAGATGCCACCTAAAAAATATGCAACAGGATACATAATTTTCCTAAATATTTCTAGAGGGTATACAAGCAGAAAAAATTCAGAGATGAGAGTAATAGCACTTGATTCTGCTGTCTTATTCTATATTTTATATATGTGTGTGTGTGTGTGTGTGTGTGTGTGTGTATGTTTTTAATGCTTTTTCTCCTAGTTTTTTTTTTCCTCCTGCCCCACCTTATTGGTACATATATTAAATTTTCTAAAAATACAAATTCAAAATCGTACATTCTATTTTCATTCTCCTGGTTGCTACTCCTAACTTACTATGACCCCTGTTTACACTTTTTTTTTTAAAGATTTTATTTATTTGTTTGACAGAGAGAGGAAGAGAGATTGCACAGGCAAGAGGAGTGGGAGAGGGAGAAGCAGGCTCCCCGCTGTGCAGAGAGCCCAACATGGGGCTCAATCCTGGGACCCTGGGATGGCGACCTGAGTTGAAGGCAGACACTTAACTGACTGAGCCACCCAGGCACCCCACTTACACTTATTTTTTGTTGTCATTGATTGAAGGCTTCTCAGTGTCCATGGCGTCCTCAGTCTTCAGTATTCTCTTACCTCCCTCTGTTCCACATAGACTAATACCCACACACACAAGAATTGGTGTATCTGGAATTTCTGTCCTAAGTTATAGATACACTGTCTTTAAAAATGGCTATTGATTATAATTGCTTATCAAACAATTAAACCTCAGGCAATAAGAAACTTTACTAGATTTTTGCTTCCCCCAGTTTTTTTTAACTGTTTCTTAAAACCATTTTAATCTGCAATTCCGTGTTATTGAGTACATTCTTAGTGTTGTGCAACCATCATCACAATCCGGTTTCAAAACATTTTCATCTCCACTAGAGGAAGCTTCATACTCGTTAAGCAGTCTCTTCCCATGCCTTCCCTCCCCCCATTAATTATATTTTTTTAATGCTTTTCGATGTTTTGACATCTTTGGGGGACCTTGCTAGCTGGGGAGAGGCTCACAGAGCTAGCTAATTCCTATAGACCGTCAACTGTTGGTGGGGCCACCTTTCATGTACAAGCCAACCCATGTCACATCCCCAGCCCCTCCTTTATCTGACTCACAGCCCCCAAGCCAGGATTTCCCCTGCCTGAAGCTACCCCGAACAACTAGGGACAGCCCCTGTCCCCTCAAGCCTGCTGGAATTATTCAAACTAGCAATTCTAATCTGCTTACCCTGCCCTGCCTTTCCCACAGAAACCCCCAGAAAGGCTGTGGCCTGTCCTTTCCCCTTGCTCCTTCCTGCCTCCTGACAATGCTGTTGCTTGCCTAATACCATGCCTCTTGTTTCAAGGGGAGATCCGAGTAACATTAACCTTCTTTTAGTGGCATTGTCGTCATTTGGTCACCTTTATAAACTAAGACCCAGGCACAAAGTATCACTGCCACCCACGGTGACATTAGTCTGTGTTCAGAAACAGGAACAGAGATCAGATATGTATTTCTTATTATATATCACAGGTTGCTTCATTTGTTCTTTTTCTTCCAAGTCTTTTCTAGTGCTTGCACTTCTCAGAGATATTCTAATTTTCCCCTGTGAGTTCATCATTATTTCCTTGGCACATTCAGTTGACTTGGCTAGTAATGCCTATTTATGCTGCAGATGAGTTTGGCGAGGAGCTTGGTTGGGATGAAAGTTACTTGGGGCAGAGTACCCGGTATTGCAGACCAGAGTCAAGCATTCCCTTTCCAAATGCTGACATTTGAGAAACAAGACATGTCAGTACCCTCGCTGTACAATAGTAATTCGCATACTTCCTGAGTACCGGTCTTTTCAGCAGAGCAGCCTAACAAACATTCTGAACACACAGTATGTATCCCAAGAATTGTGCTGAGCACAACTGGTGATAAAAGATGAATAAAACATGGTAGCCCCTCCCTAAAGAACAATCATCTGTGACAATTACATTGATAATATTATAAAATGCAGGAGAAACACAACAGCAGGAATAATGTTGTCTCTCTTGGGGGCTCAATAAACACTTCGTTGAAGAGGTGATATGTAAATTGGGCCTTGAAGGGCAAACCCAGCTGTGACTGCATTTGGTCATGCAGCATTGCCAGATTTTCATAATGTGTCACTGATGGTGACTAAGGGGCTCCATCCCCTTTTCCTCCACTCCGAGGATACAAGGACCTTCTACTCAGAACACTGTCTTTTCTTTTTAACACAATTTCTCATGAAAAACTAGTATTAGCAAATTTTTTTTCTGTATTTCTTAGTCGAAGACCCTTTTATGCTCAAACATCCCACCGAGAGAGAGAGTAGACGAGAGAACAGTCTCTTTGCAGGAAAGGTAACAAAGATCCACAGAAGTTAGATGACTCTCCCAAGCCACAAAACAAGCCTTTGAATTGGATCTCTTAAGTAAAGTGTCCTGTGGTATAGTTCCCTGATTTGTTGTCAACCTTTCTGCTCTCTCTTGGGATCTAGACACGTGGAAAACACCTCTTTCAATCCAAGTCAATACAGTTGTCAGTTACTGAGCATTTACTATGTTCAAGATGCAGAGCCAAATGCCTTAGCATTTAGTATCCTGTGTGAGATTTGGTGACCTTCCCATTCATTCATTCATTCATATATTCATCATGCAGTCAACATTCACCCTGCACCTGCTGCATCCTAGAGAGTGTACTGAGTGCTGAGCTCAATTCATAGTAACATTATAAGGTGCTGCCTTAAACAGGACATTACTTAACGCCCTCACTGACTAGTTCTTCAGATGTCAACAGTGCCTGTCCTATTTTTCCTACATTTTCTGTTGCCTTGACACAATTGATTTAGGAATTGGTGTTGTACCTGCAGTTCATAGTTATGAATATGGACAGTCCTTTCATTGAACAGATGAGGAAACCAGGATTGAGTGTGGGGAGATAAATGCCCAAGGATGTATAGCATGTCAATGATAGAGCATGGGCTAGAATCTGTATCTCATAACACCCTAGCCAAAAATCTTCCCGTATTTCTTACTCCTCCTCATTTATGTAAGTGCCTTATTAAAGCTAGATGACAGGGTTTGAAAGAATGCCCTCACAAGGATCACTCTTACCTCTTATCTACCTACTGAAACCAAGAAAAGACAGTAGTAACATGACTTGAGGACAGCGGAGATGAAGGATGGAAGGGAAAGGCATATTCTTACAGTGAAGATGTTTACACTCAGGCTGGCATCTTCAGGAAATGCTCAGAAAATGAAAGAGAATACCCTTTGGTAGTTTAATAATCACTGACTTCTGCTTCAGGCCATGACAGAAATGATCATGGACTTGCTCAAAAAAAACTATGAAACCAAACAAAATATATGAAGCACCTGAATATACAGATACTGAAACTCACATGAAATATTAAATTCTTGCTGTTTTCAGGCATTGATAGGTAGCGCAGGACTCTGAGTCTTCAGTAAAGAAACATGATAAGCCCCACAATGGCTCTGGCTTTCTGCCTGGGGCTCTTTCTGGTTTTGGCACGGAATGGTGGGGCTCAAGCTAAAAGTTGATCTTAATGAGCTCAGAAGGCAGATATTGGAATTCTAGGCTACCGAAATAGCTGGATGTTGCAGGACAAAGAAATAGAGAAAAGGAAGCCTTGCGGTAGGAGCAAGGATAGAGTTTTTTGTAGGAATTCACTTTGGGTTGTTGGCTAAGGGCTGGCTGGCTGTGCATGTGTAGAATGAGACTTGTCTATGAGGCCTAGCACAGGTTACCAGCTGTAGGGCTAAGGACTGAATGATGATGCCAGGGTTCATGCAGTTCTGGGAAGCGTAGGAGATTCTAGTCACCCGAATGAAGAGACCTCACCAAGCACCTCACGCATTCAGTTGAGACCCCAGAGCAGCCATATCTTAGGAGTGGGGACTGTGCCCTTGAGTAAGGGCCACACCCTGGGGCTAAGTTCAAAATGGAAATACAACTTTAAAAAAGAATTAATACACACTTGACCTCACCGAAAGAATCTGCCAGTAATTTACCTGCCTGCCAGGACAAATTCAGTGTCCCTAAAGGAAGACTGTATTACCTAGACTCTCTGCAGTATGTCAGCACAATGTCTAACATATAATCATAAATTAGTGGACATATAAAGAGTCAGAAGATGTGGCCTCTACTTAAGGGGGAAAAGCAATCAGTAGACCCTGAAGTGACTCTGAAGTTTGAATTTGCAGGCAGGTACTTCCAAGCTGCTATTATACATACGTTCAGAGACTTAAAAGATGGATAAAATGAGCAAACGTACAGAGAAATGGAACTTGTAAAAAATTTACCAAATAAAAATTCTGGTACTAGAGATGAAATTTTAAAATTCACCAGAGGAGATCAAAAGTGGATCAGAGATTGTATCAAAGAAGGGTTAGTGGACTTGGATACTGATCAATAGAAATTACCTAATCTGCAAACCAGGAAAATAATATTGAAAAAAATTAAGAGCCTTGATGACTTTGTGGGATGATACCAAGAGGTCTACATGAGTGTGATTGGAATCCTGGAGGAAGAGGAGAAAGGGAATGGGGCAGAATAATAATGCTGGAAGAAATAATTACCAAAACCTTTCCAAATTTGCTGAAAAACCTTAACTTACATATCCAAGAATCTCAGCAAACCCCTAGCAGGAAAAATACAAAGAAAACCACACTTCAACACATCATAGTCACACTGCTGGAGACCAAAGAAAAGGAAAATACTAAAAGTGGCCAGAGGAGATATGATACATTATATACAGAGGATGATGGTGCAAGTGATGGCTGACTTCTCACCAGAAACCATGGACATCAGAGAGAGTAGAACAAGATTTCTTTTTTAACTGCTAAAAGAAAAAAAAAATCTCAAAATTCTCTACTCAGGAAAAAGTATCTTTGAGTATGTTGGCAAAATCAAGGTATTTTTCAAATAAAAGAAGACTAGTGGATTTGTTGCTCGTGTACCTGATATATACTCCCCAGGCTGAAGAAAAATACCAGGAAACTTGGATGTTTAGGAAGGGATGAGGTGTACTAGAAAGGGAAAGTAAATGAGTAAATATGGAAGGCTGTTTACTATTAAATATATATATTTGTATATATGTGTGTATATGACCTTTTAAAGCAAAAATTTATAGCATATAACCTATTGGGACTATTGTAATGCGTGCGATGACTTCTGAAGGATGGGAGTGCCTTTATACAATTGCTGTGTGTTTAACATTTACATGAAGTAGTACAATTGTAATTCTAAAGTATATACTAAGTAATTCTAAGTATTGCAATCCCTAAAAAGACCACTAAAAAATAATGTAAAGAGATATAGCTAAAAGTCAAAAGAGAAATTAAAGTGGAATTCTAAAAAGTAATTTACCCAGAAGAATGTAGGAAAAGAGAAACAGGGAAACCAAAACAGATGAGACAGACAGAAAACAAATAGCAAAATGGCAGGCCTATTTCCAAACATATCAGTAAATTACATGTAAATGGACTAAATACTCCAGTTAAAAGATAGAGATTGTCAGACCAGATGAAAATGCAAGACTCAATCATATACTGTCTGTAAGATACTCTTTAAATACAAAGGTAAAAGGGGCTGAATGTAGACAGAAGTGTAGTGGGCAGAGTGATGCTACCACCCCACCCTCATCCCCAGAAGCTGTGAATATGTTACCTTATGTGGCATAAGGGACTTTGCCGATATGATCAGAGTGATGCACCTTGAGATGGGGCAACTATCCTGATTATCCACTGGCCTGGTCTAATCACGTGAGATCTTAAAGGCAGAGAACCTAAAAAAGAAAAGAAAAAAACGAAACAAAGAATGCTAACTGTGTGAGGTGTGGGACATGTTAAGTAGCTTGACCATGGTGATTATTTCACAGTGCCTGCATCTATCAAGACATCAAGTTATACACTTCAGATATAACTTATGCATATAAATACAGTTTTCATCAGTTATACCTCAATAAGAATGGAAAAAATAAAAGCCTCTCCCCCTCCCCCCGCAAAACCCAGATCTGACCACAAGAAGAGCTAGCAGGGGAGACCCTTTCCTGGCTGTGGTCAGGAAGAGATGTTAGAGTGGGAGTAGGAGTTGTAGTGACACTGTACTACAATTCGCAAACGGAGGAAGGGGTCATGGGGAAGGCGGACAGGGGCTTCTCGGAGCTGAAAGGCCAGGCAATTTTTCTCTAGAGCCTCCAGAAGGAAAGCCAGCACTTCCAACACCTTGATTTTAGCTCAATGAGACTCTTGAGATCTATGTCAGACTTCTGACCTATTATCTCACAAAACCAAGATCATAAATTTGTGTTACAAGCTCTAAGTGTGCAGTAATTTGTTACAGAAACATCAGAAAACCAGTACTAGGGTAGAGAAAGATACACCAGGCAGTAAGAAAACCCAAATGGCTACATTAATACCAGACAAAGTACGCTTAAAGACAGAAAGTGATACCAGTGATAAAGAGGGACATTTCATGCTGATCAGAGGATCAGTTCATCAGGAAGATACAATAACCATAAAAATTTATGTACCGAACGAGAGCTCTAAAATACACGAAGTAAAAGTGGACCAAATTAAAGAGAGTAATAGACAAATCCACTATCACCAGCTGGAGACTTTAACCCTTTCTCTCAGCGGGTGATAGAACAATTAGACAAAACAAATCAGTAAACCAGTAAGGACTTAGATCTGAACAACACTTGACCCTACTGACACTTTGAGAACACCGTGCCCAAATTTAGCACCCACATCCTTGTGCACACAGTACATTCACCAAAATAAACTACATGCCGGGCCATTAAACAAGTCTCCATAAATTTTAAAGGATTGAAAGCCTACCAGGAAAAACAAAAGAAGTTATGCTGAGTATGTTCTTTGACCACAATAGAATTAAATTAGAAAATAAGAAACGGTAACATGTTTAAAAAACAAATAGAAATTAAAATGCTTTTAAATAATCCATAGGTAAAAGGAGAAATCATACGGAAGAAGAGAAAATATTTTGAAGTAAAGGAAAATGAAAAGCGGGGCGCCTGGGTGGCTCAGTGGGTTAAAGCCTCTGCCTTCGGCTCAGGTCATGATCTCGGGGTCCTGGGATCGAGCCCTGCTTCAGGCTCTCTGCTCAGCGGGGAGCCTGCTTCCTCCTCTCCCTCTGCCTGCCTCTCTGCCTACTTGCGATCTCTCTCTCTCTCTGTCAAATAAATAAATAAAATCTTAAAAAAAAAGGAAAAGGAAAAGCAGTTTTGTCAAAATTTGTGGCTTGCTCCTAAAGCAGTACTCAAAGAGAAGGACATATCTTTGCAAGCCTTTTAAGAGACATGTTCAACATTCAGAGTGCTTTCAGCTGTCCAGTGAGGACTGCTCTTCCTTTCGGACAGTGCTCTGGGTAGCTGTTTTTCCCTGTCTCAGTCATAGCATTTTAACACATGTTTTCATTAGCATTCCAGCATCTTCCTTTCTAGACTCCAAAAGCCTTTCGTGGACTTTAAAGACTGCGGTCCTCTTCAGCGTTCCATCTCTTGGTTCGCGCACAGGCCCGAATGAAGGATTGGGAATGGGCGTCTTGTCCACCACAGCCTAGTGGAGGCGGGCAGAGTCAGGGCCGTGAGCCCCCCGCAGCTGAGGAAACCAAAGCCCCAGGGCCACTCAGTGAGCAAGTGACAAAGCCAGTTTTCCAGTATTCCTCGCGCATTTCCCTGGCAGGCCCTCAGCTGCTGACAGAGCCATCAGCGTCAGAGAGAAGGGTCTCCTCCTCGGAGGTGCAGAACCTATACCAGAGTCACTAGTAAACCTTTAGCAGCGACCCAAACATCGTCACGGAGCCTTCTTTCTCCGGAGGATCGGCGAGGGTGCTTCTGAGCTCTTGGAGGCTTTTCATAAAAGCCTCGAGGAAGCGGTCCTCACTGACCGCCCCCCCCTTTCTGTAGCAGGTGGAAAGAGCTAGGCCCAGACCTGTCAGGTGGCAGTGAGCAGGTGGGGGAGCCCGCACCGCCGGAGGCCCCAGCCCCAGCCGGGAGCTGCAGCCTCCCTGGAAGTGCTTCAGGCTAGAGGCCGGGCCGCGGGCCGTGGGGACTGCCGGGTGGCGCAGTGGCTGCACCACCCACGCCGGGAGGTGGGGACTCTGCGCTCTGAGCCTCTCGTTTCTCTGTCTTCTCCCTAGGTTTCAGTTTGCAACTGGGGTTTGTTTCCCCTTTGTCTCTGGTTCAGCTTCCTTTTCCTGTTTGGTTTTAAGTAGAGTCTAAAAATCAAGTTGCTGCCCTCCGAGGGTCCGTGGTCCTCTGATCGGCATAGCCTGTGGGAGGACAGGACTCACCTCCTCAGGGTTCCCTGTGCTAAAGCCTTTCAGCCATGGCCACAGGGTGAGTATGGGGACCAAAAAGGGGACAGAGGAATGTCGAGAGGAAACCTAGACTCATAATCGTGTCGAGCTGAAGGGACCTTAGAAATCATCCTAGATCCCCTTGTTAGACTAATGGGGAGATCAAGGACCAGAGGGCAAGGGACTTACCCAGGGTCACACAGCAAGTTAGGCACAGAGCCCACCACCCTCCATCTGCTGGTCTGTCATTACATGGGTCCGTGTCTCTTGATATCTGTGATCTGTAATGGCTTCTGTGCTGCACTGCTCAGAAGTCCGGCGGCGGCCTTGGATTGTAGACGGGGTCTGAACCATGTAAGGGGGTTGTGGTTTGGCTCTGAGGTCCTGGGCTCTTCTCTCCAGAATGGCCTGAAAACATTCAGGTTTTCTCTGAATACTGGGCGAAGAGGGAAGCACTGAGGTTCCCTTTTTAATAGAAACTTCATGAACTGACTAGCAGAGTCCTGACCTGCGTGAGAGGCTGGTGACTGACGGAGGCCGTCGGCCACTCAGAGCCGCGCTGCTCGGGCCGTGCGTAGGCGGCAGCCAGTCCACACTGTGCATGTCTACTTGTGAGCGCTCTCTCCAAGTTGGGGTGGCCACCCTGCGACCCCGTGGAAGGTTGTCAGTGATAAGACAGTTTCGTCCTCTGGGATTTGGGGTGTTGACTTGACTGACTCAGTACAGCTTTGTGTCTCCGTGTGAGATGATGATCCCTCACCTTACAAAGTACTTCACAGTTTCCAAAGTGCTGCTTCTCCAGTTTCCTTCCTTGGTGCCGTCAGCTGTGTTGGGTGAATCAGGAAGGTGTTACCACTCCTGTTTGGAGGAGGAAGAATCCCAGCCTCTGGAAAGCAGGGGCGCTGGCCGGGGCTCGCATGGCTGGGAGAGGCAGGACAGCCGCCCCCTGCGTTTTTTCCGGGGCGCCACACGGGCGCTCTGGAAGTGTTTGGCAGTGAGCTAATAAAACCGGCCCTGCAGCGAGTAGATCGTGGTTGATACGCCTTCTGCTCAAAGTGGGTATTTGGTGAGGGCGCGTAACAGCCTTGGCCAGGTTGTTGGAATCCTTTCCTCTAGGCCCAGAGTCGCCAGGACCTGGGAAACTCGCTGTCTCTTTGTGGTTGGCTTTATTCCTGCTCCTTTGCAGCCAGTTTTCTATCATTTTAGTAATTTTCCTATGACTTTAAAGGACTTGTGGGTGGAGCTGTGGAGAACAGAAAGCTTTGATTTCAGAGTCATGTGAACTTGCAGAGTGGGTAAGGACCAAAGTCATTTTCAGCCGTGAATTACAGTGTGAAAAGCTCAGGCAATTTACTCCATCCTGTCAACTGCGGCTGCAGGAAAACGAGTCCGAAGTAAATGGGGAGGAAGCAAAACAATTTTTTTAAAGGTCTTTTAAAATAGTAAGAGTCTTAGCGTTCTCCATCTTGAAAGGCCCTTAGAGCCGACCCGCAGTCGATCAACCAGGTTAGTGGTGCTTTGGGCCTCTCACCCTCCACTTCAACCAAATTAACTGTCTTTTATCTTTTTTAAGTGTTCTTCAGTATCTCTTTGGGGGAAAAAATTGTGTACCGGCAATGTTGGTTTTGAAGTCTGAAAATTTGCTAGCGAGTCCGGTTCTGAGGTACACAGACCAGGGAACGGAGGCCGAGAGTCCAGGCAGGACGAGTCTGGTAAATGAAGCAGTGGCCCAGCCAGCCGGAGAGCCCAGGGTCCTGCACGGCCTCCCCACGCGAGGCTGGCAGGGCAGCGTCGGCAGCCACGAGCAGAGCAGCTGGAAAACCTGCAGGCTCTTTGGTTCTCCCGCTGCTGCCCTAACAGGGAGACGACAGCTAGATTCCAAGTGACCGGCGTGCCTGTGCTGGGGATCCACAGGGCCTTCGGATCGTGAAAACTTTTCCTTCCAGCGCCCGCTCTGGCCACCCAGAAGCCAAGCAGCGTTTCCCCGAGCGCTTAGCTGTGGGCGGGGGGCGGGGGGCGGGAGTGCGCGGAGTCCATGGCAGTGTCCAGCCTGCCCTCGCCGGCAGCGTTGCCTTTCATTCTGTCGGCAGTCCCGAGGGCAGTAAAGCTTGTTTTTATTGCGTCCATTGCACTGGAGGAGAAACCAAGGCAGAGAAGGAACAACTTGCCAGGAAACATAGCCTTGAGCTCCTGGCTTCTGACTCCAGATGCCTTGTTCTTTGCCCTTCCGCACTGACTGAGAGCTGCTCTCCACTCGGAGATGTAGAGACGCGCAGGGTCGGGGGGACAGCCCGCGAGTCCCCAGCGCCCAGCGGCGCACACAGTGATGCGCGTAGACAGGAAGAGCAACGGGAGTTGAGACGTTGGGGCTGTCAGGACTGACTCTGAGGAGAAAGCGGGACCTCGGGTGAACTCTGAAGGGTAGTGCGTGATTTTCAGGAAGGAACCAAGCAAGCATCCTGGTCAGCGTCAGGCAGGGGCTGCTCCAGGCACCAAGGAAACAGGGGAACAAGACAGGCCGTCCTGCCCTGAAACTGCACTGGGGGCAGGGGAGGGAGGGGACGCAGTCAAAAAACCATAAGCCGAAGATAAGAGAGAGACCAAACAGCACCAGAGGCTGGTTGCAAATGACCGGGCCGTCAGCTCACCTCATGCCCAGGTGGGGGACATGCATTCAGACACCTCCGCCGTGAGGTCATGCAAAAATCTGGAGATGGAAACATGAGGTGGGGGCCCGTGGGGAGAGACAGCAGGTGTAAAGGCCCTGACGGGAACAGTTTGGTGGGGTCAAGGGTCAAAGAACAGGGAGGCTGAAGCTACGTGAACCAGGGGAGAGGGAAGGGCAACACGGGCTGAGAAGTGGACAGGCCTTCTCACACAGAGCCAGCAAGCCTGGTTCGAGGAGGTTAGATTTTATCGTTGTGTCGTGGGAAGGCCTCTGGAAGGTGGTAAGCACGAGGAAAGGCATCCAATGGAGGTTTGAGAAAAATCATTCTGGCCGCTGGGTGGCCTGTGGTCTGTGCTGTGGCAGGAGTGGAGGCAGGGAGACCTCCGGGCGGGCTTGCAGTCATCCAGGTAAGGGGGCAGTTGGGACTGGGGAGGGGGCAATCAGTGTAGGTGGGGAGCAAGAGCCGGATTCGGGATGCACTGAGGAGATACGGCCCCCGGGACATCCTGCTGGGTCACCTGTGGGCGTGAAGGAAGTGTATCAAACCAGACTCAGGTGGCCTGTGGTTTCTGGTGCCACGGTGGGGGCGGGGGGCCCGATGTAAGCAGCTGGAGTGCCAGCTGGGGGGGTCCGTGGGGTTTGTGAGCCTGTGCAAGACAGGCTCCCAGTAAATGTTGGTGGAACAAGTCTGCGCTGAGTGGGAACCCGCTGATCCCAGAGTGCAGCAGGAGGGGCCACGGGAGAGAGTGTGTCTGCCCCTTTCAGTCCCTCCCCTGGCCTCCCTCTTGTCCTCATTGTGCTTGGTTGGTGTTTTGTTTTTTTCTAAAGGCTTATCACCTTCCAACATACTCCATAACTTATTTATTTTTATAATTTATCTCTCTCTCCACACCTGTAAAATCTACGTTCTAAGAGGGGACGGGCTCTTGTCTGTTTTGCTACATTTATCGAATTGCTGAGTTTGATTAACTTCTTTGGGTGTATGGTACTGGAGATGCCCGGCCCACCAAAACTCCTTCTCAGTGGCGCTCCCCGATGTGGCGTGGTGGAGAAAAGGCCAGAAAAGGAGCCGTTCCGCTTGCTCTCGGGTAGTGAAGGCGCCGGGGCTCCCCGTCCAGGTGACAGCTGGTTGGCTGCCGGGGCGCGCTAATTGCCGCTTGTCCCCCTGCCCGCGGGTGTTGGATACGTAAAGGTGTGAGAAGCCTCACACGGCCTGGGTCCGACCCACACCTTTGCGTCTGCAGCAGGGCTTGGAAGACCGCCTGTAAGAGGAGCTGGCATTTCCCGAACGTCTTCTCCTCACAGACGAGTCAGAGAGTCCCGGAAGCTTACGGTCAGACAAGCCCTTGGAGAGCACGTTGTTCAGTAGCTGCTCCCAGGGACGTGGAGCCAGATCGTTTGGAGAGCTTCTTGAAACTTCTCTGTCTTCTCGTGTTCCAAAGAGTCAGATGTGCCTCCGATTGAGACACATTACCACCATGATTCTGGGCCGTTCTCACGAGAGTGTGTTGTGCTCCTCGGGTGTCCTTGGCTGAAGTTGGCTGACAACCAGTCTCATCCAGTGGTTTTACTTTGGTAGCTGAACCCATAAAGGCGAAAAAGAACCACAGCTACCCCTTCTAGAGTGTTCTGTGCCGGGCACTGTGATGTACGCTGTATTTAATCCTCATTCTCTAAGGTGTTGTACTGTTAGTCCCAGCTTGCGGGTAAGAACAGGACTCAGCAAAGAGGTCACTCATTGCAGGTCACACGGTCTTGCTTGACAGAGTTGGATTTGAAACCAGATCTCTTGTGTTCTCAAAAGCTAAGCTTAGCTGTAGCCTCTTGAAGGAACTCACCCCAAGTTGCAGAGTCAAGGTTAGGATCAGGGCCTCCTGATTTATCCTCTGTAGTCTCTGATTTCACACCATTCATACCACGAGAGACAAGGAGACTTCCTCTATTCATCATCTGCACGCCCAGGACATGGTGTCACTCCTTTCTGCCTGTCCCTGTGCTTGCTCAGGTATGCAGTGAACTGACCCGATTGCCATGCCGACGATCAGGGATATTCACTGGGGCTCAGCCAAGTCTCATTCCTCGGCTATTAATTTACCCTTGGAGAGAAGCATACTGCCCCAGTCCTGGGCCCGGCCAGATCTCTGTAGCTGTCCCCCAGCTGTGTTGAAACCCGTTCCACTTCCACAAGTGAGCAGAATCACGGACTGTGAGGACGCAGGCATGTATCGGAGTTTATCAACGTTTCTGAGGTTTGAGTAGCCCCAGTGTCCACGTGGACGGTCGGGAGGCTCCCCACGGAAAGGGTTATGTTGGTGGCCTTGAAAGAAAGTGTGGGAAGTGGGTGTGAGACAGCTTCCGTCTAAGAATAGCAGACTCTCACAACAGTTGGTTGGAGCGTTTTTTCCAGATTCCACTAGACTCCACAGAGAAGTGGAGAGCAGCTGTCCAAGCATCTGGGCCGGTGGCATTATAGCAGAGAAAAGGCGAACATCTCGACTGCAGGTGATGTAGCAGGCTGATCCTTCCAACCAGTTTGGATGTTAGAAAAGATGTCTGGGCTCACGCTGAATGTAGGCTTCATAAGCCAAAGCCTTCCTTTCATTCTGACGCTTACAGAAATGGGGCTCAAACATACAGCATTTGCGTTTCTGCGTGTGAAAATACGCAGACCTCACCCACTGTTTTCGTTGCTGTAGTTCAGCCGTTCTCATATGTGGTCAGGAGACCCGCCCTTTTAGGGGTTTGTGAGTCAAAACTGTATTTATAATAACACTAAGACATTGTTTGCCTTTTTCATTCTTATCTCACAAGCGCACAGTGGAATTTTCCAGAAGCTATATGACATGTGTTGACATTGTCACTGTGACAGGTAATGAAATGTGTGCTTGTGCGTTCTTGTGTTTTAAAATATTCTCAGTTTTAATCTCAACTATGGTGAGTATGGGTAGACTTAAGCTACATAAACAGAAGCTTTTCGGCATCTTCGGGAGTTTTTATGGGCGTAAAGTGGTTCTGAAACAAAAAAGTCTCGAGAACCACTTCTGTAAAATAGTCCATTAAGTGCGTGTGCTGCACACACCGAATTGGTGTTCAAGAGGGCGGCTCCTGCAGGAGAGGAGGGGCCCTGAGATCCGGGGAGAAGGTGCAGGGTTTCACTTGAGGTGACACCACATCCCTAGACTGAGTGGTGGGGTTGTGGGAACCCACTTCTCACAGGTATGAAATGTTTTAGAATACACGTTTTAAGTTGAGAACATAACATTAAACGTGTTTTGAGCCTATTGCCTCTTAGAGGAAAAAAGGCACCCTACAAATGGTTAACTAATTCCCAAGGGGGGAATGTACCTTTCCACGGGAGAGATCTGGCGGTCATTCCCTTAATCCACTTTGCGTCTGGAAGAGGAGGCAACTACGACTGTGTGCCTCCTGCTGGGCTGGGATCCAGTAAGTACCACCGTCACCTTTGTCGAGTTCTCAATGTTCACTCTGAATCTAGTCGTGAGGAAGCAGTCTAGAATGTGGACAGCCTACACGGCAATTGGCCCAAACTCTTTACACAAAAAAGTCAACATTGATGAAAAACAAAAAAATGGCCTAATATTCTAGCTAAAGGGAGAATAAGCAGGCAGCCCAACTAAATGCAATGCGGTAGATCATGGACCTTTGTAAAAATCAAAACATTTGGGGGGAAACTGGGTAACTTTAATGTGGGCTCTGTATTAGCTATTAGTAAAGTATTTTCTTAGACGTAATAATGGTATTTAAGTTATACATTAGAATGTCCTTATTTTAAAGAAATGTGTGCTAAAAACCTTAGGATTGAAGTATCACGATATCTGCAACTTTCAAATGATTCAGAGAAAAGAACCATAAAAGAGGTAAGTCACGTGTGGTAAGAATGCTTTCCTGAGTAAAGCAGAAAAGCCCTGTTGGATGGCAGAGAGGAAGATCTGCGGTCCAGACATGGCCCTTCCACCTAACAGCATGGGACCCTGGGGAACATACTCCCACCCCCCCCGCCAGGCCTGTGTCCTCCATCTAAATAAAGTACTCTTGATTATTTCTCAGCTCTGACAAAGCTGGGATTCCAAGTCCCTCTGTTCCTCAGTCACTGAACTGGGACATCGTGGTGTAGGCATATGCCAAAGCAGACGTTTATCCCAAGTATTTACTGAGCAATCACTAGTCACAGGTACCGGGGCTACAGAGATGAATGATATTTTTAAAACAAACCAAAAAAGAACTATCCTCATGGGGGAGAGAGAAAACCAACAGACCTTCAGTACAGTGGTAAGCGGTGTGAGGAAAGGTGAAGCTGCTTCGTCTCAGTGGGAAGGGATCACTCTGCCAGGAGGTGACACAGAGGATAGGCTGGAGGGGAGTCCTGGCATTTGAGCTGCCCTGGCACCTAGGCCTGGCGGGCAGGGCCCCTCCCGGGGATGAGCCCGAGCTCTGGGCACTCCGCAGGACAGAACCTGACAGCCCAAGTCCTGCCTGGACACCCGAGGTGATTCTCCCGGCCACAGGGAAGAACCCACCAGAGACCTTGGTCTCCTCTGTGGAGACTGACAGAATCAGGGGGTCACGACAGCTCTGCGTGTGGGCACAGAGGCACTTCGTACTGATTCCCCCCAAGTCTCCACTCACACAGCTCTGCCATCACCAGGGCCGACGTTTCCTCGCCCAGGATGGTAGCTCGGGGGCTGATCGTGTTAGTAAACTATGCTCTGGTTTATCTCCCCAGACGCATCCAAGCTCCAAGAAGCTGAAAGCCTAGTCAAGAAAGATCACTTCCCTCGTTTTACAGAGCCTTGCGTGTACTTCCCTGAAGCCACGTCGCTAGCTAATGACAGGCCAGGCTGGGCAGAGCTCGGGCTTTGATGCAGGGCTCCCTTCACTCCCCACACCGTCTCCGTGATGGACAGTGTTGACTCGATGCCCCTGGCCTGTATTTTTGATGCACCTCCGGTCCCTGGCTCACACCAGCCCCCCAGATTCTCCCTTTCTTTCTGCCCCTGTTCACTGGGAAAGCCTGGCCAGAAAGGGGGCAGAGCAGAGATGAACGAAGCTGCTGGCGCTGTCTGAGAGCCAAGGGAAAGGTGCAGAAAGGGGCCAAGAGGACAAGAACAAGGGCAAGTCTGTCACCTCTGGCGAATGGAAGGCCGCCGGCGGCCCTGGAGAGAGGGACTGGAGTGGAGCGGGTAGGGGGCCTGCGCTCTGCTGGCAGGGGCCCGGAGGAGACAGCACAGCAGATGGGGGGCGAGGGGTGCTGCGTGTGTTCGTGGAGGCGGAGTAGAAGGGTGAGTGGGAACACCCAGGGAGTGAGGCCCTAGAAGCCAGAAGCAGAGGCCTCCAGAGAAGGGAGGAAGACAGGGTCCGAGCTAGTGGTGCCTCTTGTTGGGGACAAGTCACTTCATGTAACGTGGGGACAGATGTGATCACTCGCTCATGAGGGTTGTTGAGCCCATGACCTCACACGGGCTTTGATTTCAAGGGGCCTGCACATCGGGTGGGAGGGGCGCTTCGTGCTTCAGAGAGAGAGGGTGGCGAAGGAGAGGACATCTCTGCGCCATGCGGTGATGCTGGGGGGACCCTCGCGCGCCCGAGCGCCCAGACAGGTTTCCACGGCCCCCACCTCCCGCGGCGGCTGCCCTGCTGCCGGCCGAGGGGCTTCCTTCCGGACGATTCTCAGCCCGCTTTTCAAGTTCACTTTCGTTGCTTGCATGTTGAAAGTAAACAAGTCAGGACTTTACCAGCCGCCTCAGAGTCTGGCTCTGTTTCTGCTTGGCTTTGGGAACATTTATTTATGGCTACTTCTCTCTGGCTGCCCCTATTCCCTCGTCACTTACTAGTTCGCTCAGCAGCTGCTGAGCCGGGGCTCACAAGGGCCGTGGCCCCGGACTACATCGGGAAGGGTGTGGGGGGAGCTGAGGGCTCACCCTCCAGCAGCTCCCCTTCTGGGGAGGAAGAGAAACCCAAATAGCTATCACCAAAACCTGAAAGTGATCAGAGGACACAGGGCCAACGAGGGGGGCCAGGGGCAGACACACACTTGAGCACACGGACTGTACTAGTTACTGGGCACCTGCATAGAGAGAAATACCTACATTTTCTTGGCTCTGCTTTATAGAAGAGAATTCCTCCCGCAGAACCCCACGATTTCCCTGTGATGGCACTAGCATGCCCATTTCGTAACTGTTTCCCGCTAGACTGTAATTCCCTTCGGGTCAGGGACAGTCCTGTTCATCCCCAGAGGCTTGCGGCGTGCCTTTCCCTTAGTAGTTACCAAGTGAATGGGAACGAACCAGATGCTTGCTGAAGGCCGTGGCACTTGGCCTGAGCTGTAAGTAAAGGTGAGGCACAGACCTGTGGACACAGGAGGGAGAAGGCACCTTAGGCGGAGGGAGCTCCTTTCTTCTTCAATTTCTTGAGTAATATCGGCAAGTCATTTTAACTGGCCCGGAGTCAGGAGGGTGCTTTGCCGTCAGACCCGGCTTTGCCACCAGGCTGCCGGCTGGGCCTTGGACAGACTGTCCTTACTCACAGGTGGCACCAGGCATGGTGTGGGCGGCCCAGTGCCCGAGAGCACAAAGAATTTACCCTATTGTCTCGGAATGCCAAAGATAAACAGGTGGGACAGGAACTGTGGACTAAGCCTTTGACCGCCCCACGGGGAAGCCTGTCTTGCGGAAGTGGTCCTTGCCTTGGTGGCACTCATGCCCAGCAGAGGGACCCAAGGTAGAAGGCTGCTGGAGTCCCCTGCTGTGAGAGCTGTTCTGTGCCAAGGCATAGGACATGCCAGCTGGGTTCAGAGAAGGACTGTCTAACTCACCCGGGGCTTCCAGGAGAGCTTTCTAGCAGCAGTAACATGGATCTCAAGTCTTACTGGTAAGCTAGGCTGGGAAAAGCATTCCAGGCCGAGGGAATAGCACAAGCTAGAGCAGCGAGGCCATAGAGAATAGGGACAGTGGGTCATGAACAAGGTAGCCAAGGCTCAGAATGGGAAGGGCCACGTGGCTGCCAAGAGCAGGGATTGGCTCCTAGTCTCCTAGTAGGCTGTAGGGCTCCAGCACGGCTCTAGGTGTTTACACATGTGAAGCCTCTCCTGGAGAGGGTCTGAGAGTTTGCATTTTAATAAACACCTTAGCTGATTCTCATGCTGCACACAGATTTGAGAACCATGGGCGCAAAGTGAGAAGAGAAGAAAGTCTAACTGGTTCACGTTGGGGAGCACCAAGATTTAAAGTGGTTTTACCGTCTGTTTTGGAGCAAAGGTCCCTTGAGGACACAGTGAAAGCCTACTTCAGAAAAAGCTTGCACACTCACTTTTGCAAATAATTTCAGGGAATTCTTAGACTCGTTAAGCCTTTCTGTGGCCCCCACTCTAAGCAACCCTCCTGTAAGTGGCGAGTAGAAAACTTCAAAAGAAGAAACCTTCAAGGAGCCACCAGAGAGGAATGGGAGGCAAGGAGGAGGCAGAGGCAGAAGAAGCAGCAGGAGAGATTTTCAAAAGCATGGACTTTGTCGCAGCATTTGTGCAATACGAGAGAGGAGAGTTTTGAGAACTGCGGAGCAGCCGCCTGCCTTGGGAAGTGCGCGCCAGCGACCTTGTGCGGAGCTGTTTAAGTGTACGGGGACAGAAGCCAGGTTCCAAAGGGGCCTGGAGCATGAGCAAGTGGCAAGGAAATGGGGGAAGCAGGCAGGCAGAGGCCTGATGGAAGAGAAGGGAGAGCCAGAGGGAGCAGCCGGGGGGTAGGCAGAGGGCACCCACTGGCACTGACTCACATCAGCGAAACTCACGTTCGTGGGTGCTTATCAGGTGCCTAAGCCTGTGATGGCTATTGAATGAAAGATAAAGAAGGAGCTCCCAGGAGGGTGACCACTCACCCGGGTCGGCCTGGGACTGTCCTGGTCTACCTGGGATGTACCAAATAACCTGCCTCCCAGGAAACCCCTTAGCCCCAGGCAAACCCTGTCCCCAGTCCTGCTGTGGAGACCGTCGGACAGTGTGATGGGTTCTGTCTGCAGGGGGCGACCACAGCAGGGCACGGGGCTGAGCAGGAGGCTTTGCCAGACAGAGCTGGGGGACAGCGACGTACGATCCTCGTCCCTGCAGAAGAGATCTGGGACAGAGCATGTGGTTCCTAGGCCAGAGGGGCTGGGAAGGGCAGCCCGGCCTTGCCCAGAACAGCCTTCAGTCTCCCCAGGCCTGGGCAGGCAGGAGGGCGAGGCTGGGGGCTCCGGCAGAGGCAGCCGCCTCCCCAGCACTGGGCACGGTGAGCCCACGTGGAGTTGCTGCTTCCCGACTCCCCGACCCAGGCGTCCTGCGACAGAGAACAGTGGTGGTAAGCCGTAGCAGATGCTTTTATTTGGCAGCCGCTCGCTCCCTGGGAATAAATGGAGTGGGATTGTAAACGGAACGTTCCCACGGGCTCACAGTCATAAACGCGCTTACTCAGAGCCGTGTTTTCCACAAACAGTTACTAGTGTCTGCATCATACAAGGGGCCGGGGTTACGAAGGGAAAAACAGCAGGGTCCCGCCTTCGGGGCGCTCGCAGTCTCGTGGGGAAGTCTCGTGGTCGCAGGACCAACCGAAAAGGGCTGTGATAAGCCGCGGAGACAGCTCGGGGCTGCGGGAGCCGCCTCTGACTGGAGGGGTGTCGGTGCTGTGCGCCTCCCAGCCCGAGCCCAGACGTAGCTCTGTGGTTAGCCCATACCTCTCTGTCCCCTTTTTGGCCTTACGTCCTCTGTCCTTTCTCGAATTTACATACTGTCCTTTAAGTTTTTGTTGAAAAAGCCCTGAGAGATACTTGGAGGGTGGAAAGGGATTCCCAGGTGACTGCCCTGGAGAGCGTGTGAGCCTGGGAGTTCAGAAACCTCCTTCCCAGTCATGTCGCTCAGGTCCGACAGCTGGTGGGCAGAGATCCTGCGCTTTTCCAGAAGCACCGATGGGGCGAGAGCGGGAGGCAGACTTCCGGGTGCCCGCACCGCTCTGCCACGAGCTGCTCCTGACTGGGAGTTTTCTCTCCAAACGCATGAGCGGTTTTTTTATGTCAAGTCCAGGAAGATCCCTGGTTGCATACAGAAAGTTTGGGGTGTGGCTTGCTCTTTTTCTTCTAATCGAGGGATTTCAGCAGATCCTCAGTAGCTGTCTCTGATGTGTGCTCTAGAAGAGTTAAGTGCTGAACCAGTGACAAGACCTTGCTTGGGGCTGGGTTCAGAAAGTACTGGGGCGCCTGGGTGGCCCAGTCAGTGAAGCGTTGCCTTCGGCTCAGGTCATGATCCTGGGGTCCTGGAATCGAGCCCCGCATCGGGCTCCCTGCTCGGCGGTAGCTTGCTTCTCTCTCTGCCTCTCCTTCCTGCTCTGCTGTCTTGCTACCTCTCAAATAAATCAAATCTTAAAAAAAAAAAAAAAAGTACTCACTACTGTCTGAGGGGCCCCCAAGGTCAGATTAGCCTTGAACGGATGGGGAAACTGAGGCCCAGAATCACACAGTCTCTCTCCTCTAAGGCTCCTAACAAAAGGGTTCTTCAAAGCTTCGTGAATGTCTCATCTGCTACCAGGAGGGAAATGACAGGCTTCAATTTTTTACAAATTCCTGTGCCCACAAGTACCTGTACAAGAGCCCAGAGATGACAGTGGGATTGGACCACTTGTTCCCGGAGAACCTTCTGGGAGGGGCATTCTGGTGGTTCCTGCTGCTCAGAGCAGCCTGTTAGGTCCCCGGGAGGACAAGTCCACCGACCCAGGGCTGCAGCACCATAGAGAACAAACCACTGAACTTTGACTGAGTTCCCCCCACCAATGCGCTGGTTGTTCTAATCACATAAAGACAGCCTGTCCGAGAGGAAGCCCTCCTCAGAACTGACCTCCGCTTTCCCTCCAGCTTCATGCACTTCGGGGCTCTCGGGGCCGGGAAGGGTGGCAGCTCTGAGGCCGTGAGGGCACAGGTGCAGGTTATGCGTGGACGGCGGGGGGGGGGGGGGTCTGTTTGCGTTTAGTAAAGGGAGTTTTATAGGTACGTTTTCGTAAATAGTTCCATTCATTCGTCCACTGATATTTTTAAAAAGAAAACATTTGTCTACTGCCCTCGAATGATAACTGATTTAGACAAATGAAGAGTATGATGCCTGTGGTTAGTGCAGGGCTTTTATATCTGGGGAAGATGCAGAGAAGACCGTCGTGTATGTGGGGCCCAGAGACAATGTCCAGGCTGGGCAGCAAACAAGATTTTGTTAAAACAGAAATCCCAGAGGGATATAAGCAAGGTGAATCTTAAGTAGAAGAAATGGGTATTTTCTTGCATTTAGGTTTTGTTGTGATAAAATAAGCCAAGACAAGCAAGCGCCACTCAAATGGGAAAAAAAGAATAGGGTATTTTGGCTAACTCCAAGTTCAATTCGAACCTGAAGTGTTAACAACAAGGAACCATGGCAATAATTAAAATAAGAAAATGCGTTCTTGGGGCGCCTGGGTGGCTCAGTGGGTTAGGCATCTGCCTTCGGCTCGGGTCGTAGTCCTGGGGTCCTGGGATGGAGCCCTGCGTCAGGCTTCTAGCTCGGTAGGGAGCCTGCTTCTCCCTCTGCCTGCCGCTCCCCCTGCTTGTGTTGCTGCTCTCACTGTGTCTCTCTCTGTCAAATAAATAAGTAAAATCTTTAAAAAAAAAAAAAAAGAAAGAAAATGAGTTCTTGGATTCTTGGCATTTCAGCACCTAGTAGGGGCAAGCACAGCAGTGGGTACCTTCCACCATCTCCTGCACCACCTGAGAGATGTGAGCCCAGGCCCACGCCGGCCCCCAGGAGCTGTGGTTCCTTGCAGAGCACGCTGTTCTTGCCTCCCGGCCCCCGATAGCTGTGTGCCTCCCGCACTGAGAGTCCCACATCCCCTTCCTCATCTCGCCTGGGGTTGAAGCTCTGCTTCTGAACCACACGCAGCATTTTCTTCAGAAAGTCTCCTGGCTTCCCAGCCCCTCCCGGTTCACCGAAGTGTGCGATGAGTTGTCTCGTGTTCGGGGTAGTTGCGAGCTCTCTGAGGGCAGGAACCGTCATATTCGCCTCTGCATCACTAAATGTTTTTGACTCACTGGCATCTGTGCTTGTCAGACTAGGATGAAAATATGGCCCCCAGTCGTGGGGGAACGCTACTTGTGTTCGCTACAGGAACACAACAAAGAGGGACTCCCTGGAGGAGAGTGACTGGAATGATAAGGGGGCTTGCAGCTTTGTCGCGTGGATAACAAGTGGGAGGGCCAGGTGTCCCTTCAGTTGTCCAGTGAACTGTCATGGGCTGTCCCAGACACATCGGCAACTGGAGGACAGTGAGTGCAGCGTCGCTCAGGACAGGAGGGACGGCCTCACAGCTGAACCCACGTCATAAGGAAGTGGGCTGCTTTGGAGAGCAGTTTCTGTTGAAAGCTTAGTCTGCACGTGAGGCTGCTTTAGAAGGCGTGCTGCATGGGACGTGAGAGCGTCCTCTCTAGGCCCTGAGATTCTGCAGTGAGCGCCGATGAAGCACCCGCGACGTGCCGGGCGCTGGGCCCGCAGCGAACGAGGCAGGCGCGGCCCAGCTGCGCTGTAACAGGGCCGTGTCTCTTTGGGTGCTCCCAGAAGCAGACGCCAAGACCTTTCAGGTGATGGCCTGCAAGATGTTTATGGGGAACCGTCAGTGAAGGACGGAGGGAGCAGGCAGGGGGAGCCTCAGGCCATGCGGCAGGTGTGCCGTCTGTGAAAGGAGGAAGGGCGCAAGGGCTGAGTAAGAGGCATCTCAGGCTGATGCAGGGCCCCGAGGGAAGGTTTCCCCCGTGGAAGAGCCCCAGGTCAGGCAGGAATGTACCAGCTCCACCGGCCCTGCTACGCTAGTCACTGGTAGAGAGCGGCCCAGAGAAGGACGTCCTGTGCGTGTGCCTTTGGTGGAGGCAACCAGGGAGGCGGCAGCTGGGATGCTGGTCAGCTCTGCTCCCACAACAGGCTCTCCTGAAGGAGAGCTGAAGGGCGCACTTCAGTGGCTGCCCCACAGGGATTCTAGAAAGCGTTGCCCATCACACTGTACCTTCCCGATTGGCTTCCCCAGAATCCTCTCAAGGGCTTCCTTCCGTGGCCACACGCCAGCAAGTGGTAGAGCTGGGATTTCAGCTCGGATCCCTCTGGCTTAGGAAGTCCAGAAGTCCATTTTGCTAAGTAATGCCCTGCGTATCTCGGGATCTCCCCCAGCCCCTGAGAGCATCAGGAACACACAGCTGCTGGCTCAATCACGCTTAGCCACGGAGTGTGTCCACAGCATAAGTGACACAATTTAGCCCCAAGCTTGATCTGTGCTCAGCTCCCATTGGGACGGAAACACGACTTGAGCCAAGGTCTGTCCGCTTCTGTGGAGTTTCCTCTCGCTGTCACCAGATGTCATGAGAACAGGGCCCCGAAGACTTAGCCAGAGGAGGAGAATGCCTCCTCAGTATAGTCTTTTAAGAGATACATGGTTTCAGGCTCCCAAACTCAGAGAAGTCAAAGCATAGCCACATTTTTGTGTTTTCTTTTTTTCTCCCTAATATGGCTATCTTCTGGGGAGGACCCATGCCTGTTTTGATCATCACTGATTTCCCCTTGAATATGTGTTGGCCGAGTGATGAATTACAGGGGAAAAATGTAGCACAATTGGACAATCCAACCCTTTCAGTTCACTCCCAATACACCTGCCCGCCGCAGAGCTCTCAGCACACGGCGTGGTCAGTCGCTGTCACGCACACGCAAGCCTCCCGAGCCCCAGAGCACAGCTGGGGGGCCCGCGGGAGACCCGGCCCTGGCACGTCAAGTCAGTGGCTGGGCAGCTGTGAAATGTGTGTAGAGGTTCGTGTAAAGCGAAGTAGAGGAGTATGTGCGGAAAGGCTTGTTCGTGCGCCGGACACCAAATTGTTGTTGAGATTCTAAGTCTGTACACTGGATCGCCCACTGTCCGAGTCACGGGGGAGCTGGGGCCAGAGGAAGCTCAGGGCTTTGGAACACTTAGGAACTGACTGGGTAGGCCAGGTCGAGGTTTCCAAGTCACTGAGGGCTCATCCCATAGAAACCACTATTTCATCACCCAACCACTGGGGCTGGGGAGAGGGATCTTTCTCGAATACTTTATTTTCCTGTCTTCTTAAATATGGTAAAGTAAACACAACGTGACTTTTTCTTGACTGCTTAGTCTCGTCACTATGATTATCTGTTACTATTACATACTTTTGCTTCTGTATTAATTGACCTCAAATTGTTGGGCTTTAACTATTGTTTCTAATTCTTAAATTGTATTCATATGGCCTCCCTTTCTGATAACCACCACTCCTCACTGTTGTAGGCGTGCCTACCTAGAACAAGCATGCCTTACCTTTTCAGTTTGAGACTTCTCATATGCTAGAGACTAAGAAAGGACACGTTCAAGGTCATCTGGCTCATGAGTGAATGAAGAGGCCAGTGGGCTCTGAGAGACGCCCTCGGAACGCCCTGGCAGGAGCTGCACCTAGCAAGTGCACCGATCTTGTTGTTGACCATTTTCTCTCTCCAGGGGCTTCTAGTGTTTCTTCCCTGCTTTTCTGTCATGCTCTGAACAGATGAAGTTGTTTAGGAAATGTCTTCAGCAAAGTTGTGGGCAGCCATCTATTTAGTTTTATTTGTATTTCTGTGTTCTGTAGAAGGTCATCTAATCATTTTGTTGTCTATATAGCTTGTAGGATAGTATCCTGTCATAATATCATAAATGGAACATTTTGTTGGATGTTGCGAAGAATATTATTTATGTGTTTTAGAGTCAGACAGAACTGGTTGGAAATCCCAAATGTAATCCCTGAACACCTGTGTGAATTTGTAAAAATCTTTCTAAGTCTTTGAGCCACACTTTTCTCATCTACAAAATGGGTGCAGTGAATGGCTATGTCCTGAGTTGTGACACTTAGGAGCATTAGTGCAGTGTCTTATTTACAGTGCCTAGAATGTCGTCGACAGTTGGCAAATTGGAATTGGAATTCCTTTTTCATTCAAGCACTTTTTCCCTGAGAGGAAAGCTGTGAGTCTCTTCGAAGCTACGGAAGCTGTTGGCACAGAACCTCCTCTCTACTCCCCATGGTCTTTGGAGAATGAAAACTCATCTCATAGATGAGCCCTTCCAGGGACAGTTGGATGCTCTTTGTATCAAGGAACACTTGGCCTCTATTTCAGAAAAGGGAAAGCCTAATCACAGAGCCTGACGCTTAACTTTTCTCTTGGTTTGCAGTGAACAGAGTATCTGCCAAGCCCGGGCTTCCGTGATGGTCTACGATGACACCAGTAAGAAATGGGTACCAATCAAACCTGGCCAGCAGGGATTCAGCCGCATCAACATCTACCACAACACTACCAGCAACACCTTCAGAGTGGTCGGGGTCAAGCTTCAGGATCAGCAGGTGAGCGAGTGAGCGACAGGCTGGGCTCGTGCGCGTACACCTCCCCCCCCACACACACACATAATGAAAAGAGGGCAGGAAAAAATAAGGTCAGGATTTGGAGTTGGAAGGTCTGGGTTCACATTCCGCCTGCGTGGTCTCATACTCCACAGTATGAGACCTTGAGCACTCTCTTCTGAACTTCATTTTTCACATCTTGTCTTACAGAGGCGGTAATCCACACGCTGTGTGCCTCACTGTGTTATTATCATATTAGAATAAAATAATAGACGGGAAGCAGCTGTGGAAACAATACTGCGGGGCCGTGTTAGTGTCTCCTTCTGCCTGCACGGCCGTCAGTGACATGCTGTGAAGCTCTTTGGTTCCTCAGCCCCCAAGTCTACCTTTGGAAAGAATATCAGGATGATTTGGGGGCGCCTGGGGGGTTGTTAGTGGAGCATCCAGTTCTTGTTTCGGCCCAGGTCATGATCTCAGGGTCATGGGATGGAGCCCCACTGGTGGGCTCCGTGCTGGGTGTAGAGTCTGCTGGAGATTCCCTCTCCCTCTCCCCCTTCCGCTTCTGCTCTCTCTCTCTTTCTCTCTCAGAAATAAATAAATCTTTTTTTAAAAAAGATGATTTGAAGAATCTGGGATCATTTCTGCCCTTAAGGGTACCTCCTGGGCAAATCAGACAAGATCGTTCGTGAGTGTACCAGCTAAGTCTCTGTGCAAACCCAGGGCCAGCTCTGGCAGAAGGAGCCGTGCACACTTAACTAAGAGTGCGCTGACGTGACACGGACTGAAACAGAGACGTGGAGGAAGGGGTCGTGTAGCTTCAGCACAGCGACTTTGGCTACTACTGCACGGTTCTGCCTCCAGCTGTCTTCGAAGAGACCGATGAGGACATTTTCAGCAGTGAAATTAACACTTCTGCGGTTTCGGCATTTATGAAAAACTCTACCCAACAAAGCATCCTTTGTTGGTCAAGGCCTTGCTAAGTCGAGCAGCAGGTTAGCTGCTATCTCTGTAAGAATCAGCATGTTAGCAATTAGGAAACAAAGAACAAAAACTTAGGACTCTATTTTTAGTGTGTTGCCTGTTGAATGGGTTTCTGCTTGAGCCAAAACGGCCCTGTTAAGTTTCAGATTCTTGTGGCTGAAAGGGACAGCCCCGCTTTAGGACCCCTACTGAAAGGTCCAACCTGGAATTCTTGGTACCTTCAGAGGTGCCGCTTTCCCTTGTCAATGAGCCTTACTGGCAGAAAGGTTTTTCTAGAAACCTTCTGGAAGCTGCTTCCCTGTTCTCCAATTCATTGGTTCTGTCTTCACCTTTTAGAGGCGCACTGTGCTGTATATTATAGGATACATATGGTGACAGTTATGGTGACAACCAAAAGCATCTCACACGTGTCCCTGACACCCATGGGCGGAGGCCGGCAGAGCAGTACCTCCCTGCTACGTACTTTGACTTAAGGTCCATTACCTAGTGCAGCTCCTGAATCACAGTGGGTGTTCCCCAAGTGATTGCTTGTATTATGACGAGTTTCCTGGCCCTTCACACCTCGTGGTTGCCCTCCAGGGCTCACTAGGAAGCCAGCACGGTGTACTGGAAATGCCCCAGCCCTGGAGAACCAGATTCCCTGCAGCCGACATGCGCCTTGTTCTTAGGAGCCTCACGCCTCGCTGCCCCCACCCGCAGAAACCACACGCCAAGGCTCGTGTGGGAGGAGACCTCTTCCTCACGCGGGGAGGGACTGGCCTCAGTGGCCTCCTGGGTGAATTCAGAGGCTGTGTTGACTCTAACGAAGAGACTCCCAGAGTCTGACAGAGAAGTCACCAGCTCAGCCTTCTACCTGGAACTTCATGTTCAAGAGACAGGCTCCTAGAATGTGGCTGAGACTCTTTTCCAATGGAGGGGCGTACATACATAGTATACATATATACGTGCATACATACATACATACCTAAGCATACATACACAGCAACATACAAGAGATCCTTAGTAAGCAGGGCATTAGAGAAAGTGGCAGGAAGCCTGGTCCACGGTAGCTTCTGTGGACCTCAGGAGAACAGATTGCTTCTCACATCTGTTTGCCGATCTGTATGGACTGCAAGGCCGAACCCTTTAAGACGGAGATCCCTCAGTTTATAACCATGTCGGGATATCTCACACATTTAGTGTGCTTTATGGTTCATGGAGCCCTTTTCATGTCTATTATTCAGTCTCCCAGGAACCCCAGAGGATAACAGTATACACATTTAGCACCCCCATTTTGCTAAATAGGTAGGCGTAAAGCCAGGTGATCATTTGTGAAGGAAGGGACGAGTATGTTGCAGTTATCGTTAGCTAAGGGCTGACCTGAATCTCATATTACAGGTGGAAAAATACCAAAAGATTTTTAGTTTAGAATGAATTATGGCCAGCAAAACTGTTAGTGAGTTTTCAGGCTGAATTAACAGTAAAGGCCCCGAAGGGAGATGACAGTCCTGCCCTGCTGTGCACTGGTCAGACTACACCAAGAACACTGGGGCTGAATGCAAGTGCCACCAGCCAGAATCTGTAAGGGGAAGGGCGTCTGGTCTGATGAGAGGTTCTGCAAGCAGCGTCGCCTGTGGAACAGCTGAAGGGGGAACAAGAGGTACTTACTAGGAGAGAAGAAAACTGAAGGGGGCAGGGCCACAGCCCTCAAACCTCTGAGGGGCTGCGTGGGGAGGAGAAGGCATGCTTTCCTTTGTACCCTTGAGACATGGCTAGCAACGTGTGGACACTATCAGGAAGAAAGGAGCTCCGTGGCCGGGAGCACGTTCTTCCATGCATGCTGTTGGAGGGTGGAAACATTCCTTTGCAAGCCCACAGGCTAGCTGGCCCCTTGGTAAGAATTCTGGGAAGGACGTGCCTTCATGGAAGGGCAGAGATTTAGATGAGCTGAGACCTTGGGAGCCTTCACCAACCAGTGGGTTCTAAGGGTTTTATTTATTTATTTATTTATTCATTCATTCATTCATTCATTTTTAAGATTTATTTATTTGAGAGAGAGTGAGAGAGCGAGCATAGAGGCAGGGGAAGAGGGAGGAGAGAGAATCTCGAGCAGACTCCCCGCTGAGTGTGGAGCCCAACACAGGGCTCGATCTCATGACCCTGAGACTATGACCTGAGCAGAAATCAAGAGTTGGACGCTCGACCAACTGAGCACCCAGGCACTTCAAGGGGTGTTAGATCTAGGTGAGTGTGTGGGTCAGGAAGATTGTTTTCCACCAGCACGTTTCTTTTTTTGTAGGGGACTCTTGGCTTACTTGTGCTCAGAGGTCTCAGAAGCATGCTGGACAGTGTGTGGAGTTTCTGGGCCTTCCCTTGGAAGACAGGAAAGGCCTCTCAGTCCTACACCCCTCCTCCAAACGCAGTACCTGAGGGCTCGTAAGCAAAAAAAGTAGGACCTTTTAAATTAAGTTTATCCTGGGGTGCCTGCATAGCTCAGTCAATTAAGTGTCCGACTCTTGATTTCAGCTCAGTTCATGATCTCAGGGTCGTGGAATTGAGCCCCATGTCAGGTTCCACTCTGAGTGTAGACCCTACTTGGGATTCTCTCTCTCTCTCTCCCTCTCCCTCTGCCCTTTCCCTTCACCCCCACCCCCTGCTCATGGGCTCTCTCTCTCTCTCTTGCTCACTCTAAAATAAAATACAATAAGCTTTTTTTTTAAAGATTTTATGTATTTATTTGTCAGAGAGAGAGAGAGAGCACAAGCAGGCAGAGTGGCAGGCGGAAGCAGAGAGAGAAGCAGGCTCCCGCTGAGCAAGGAGCCCGATGTGGCACTCGATCCCAGGACTCTGGGATCATGACCTGAGCTGAAGGCAGCTGCTTAACTGATTGAGCCACCCAGGCGTCCCAAAATACAATAAGTTTATCCTTCAGCAATTGTCCAGATCACTCCTTCCAAAGCTTGGAGTATTATTTTAAAAATAAAGCTGATAAGGACACAGGCTGAACATGGGAGAGTGGAAAAAGGTAAGCCTTCCAAACACCAGAAGGACAGCCTACAAACCAGAAGGAGCTGGTGTGACTATATTAATATTTAAAACAAGAGGCTTTAAGACAAGAAGTATTACTGAAGGTAAATAAGGACCTTTTCAATGATGAAAGGCTCTATTGAAAAGGAAGACCTAGGGGGCGCCTGGGTGGCTCAGTGGGTTAAAGCCTCTGCCTTCAGCTCAGGTTATGATCTCAGGGTCCTGGGATCGAGCCCCGCATCGGGCTCTCTGCTCAGCAGGGAGCCTGCTTCCCCCTCTCTCTCTCTGCCTGCCTCTCTGCCTACTTGTGATCTCTCTGTCAAATAAATAAATAAAATCTTAAAAAAAGAAAGAAAGAAAGAAAAGGAAGACCTAACAATCCTAAATTTGTACATATCTAATAATATATCTGCAAATACATAAAGCAAAATTGGACAGATCTACTGGGAGAAATAGACAAATCCAGAAGCAGAGTTGGAGGTTCTAATCATCCAAGGTTCATAACCTCCAAGAAACTGACTGAATAAGCAGAAAGAAAATAAAGAGAAAATTTGAATAGCTTTATTAGCCAACTTGACCTAATTTACATTTACGGAAACTATAGCCAACAGCAGTAGAATATACAGTCATTTCAAGTGTGCACTGAACATTTACCAAAATAGACCACTCGCAGCAGTCGTGACACACTGGAGTCTTCTTCCGTCTCGCTTCAAGATGCCTTAGCCATTCTTGATGTAATGTGGTTTCCAGACCTCCTTCCATTGGAAACATTTCCTTCCAGCTTGCTCTGGTTTTGTAATGTCCACTAAACGTACAGCCCAAAAATGGAAACGCTTGAACACAGAACTTCCGGTATAGCCTTCCCGTGGCAGAAAGGAGCAGGTCTGCTGCCACGAGCGCTCTCCTCTTAAGAGCAGTTTAGCCCGAGGTCACTGTGCTCCTTACCGTGCATACACGCCACAAAACCTCCAGCCCTTTTCCTGAGGATCTGGAGCTAAACCTAGAGAGAGACCCACCCCAGGAACCTGGGTATAGACGCTGGCCAAAATTTCCTTGTGTCAGGATGTGAAACGATTGCATTTCTTTAGCTGATTCAGCTCTCCTGCGCTCTCTCTTCACCGTACGATGAGCCAAACCCACCTGCCACCTGGCTAAGACCTGGAAAAAAAGAAGCTGCTGAGGATATTGGCCATGTTTGCCGTCCTCTGGCCTTCCCCAGCAGCGCAGCCGAATGGAGCAGTAGAGGGCAGTGGTCAAGCAGAGGTCACGTCTTAGTGCCCAGCCAGCTAGCAGGGGGCTTAGCCGCGTCCCTCTGCATCTCTGAATCTTTTTCTGAGCTCCCCTTCCTGACCGGTGTCGGGGACAGGAGACAGAGTTGTCTCTAGCTTCAGATCACAGAACCCTGGAGCCCCAGAGCCAGAGGAGATCTGAACGATCCTCCAAAACGTCTCCTGAAGCAGGTTCTTCCCATCGCATCTCCCACAGCCTCCTCCAGACTCTGCTTGTGTACTTCCGTCTGTAGGGAGCTTGCCGTCTCTCACTTAGCACCCACTGACAGCCTACCGTGTGCTCCCACACGTGCCACGAGGGGGCCCAGCCACAGTCGGGACTCACTCTTCCCACTTTCCAGGCCGGAAAACTGATGGGTCATTAAGTAAGTCCTTGAGGTTGGCTCACGTGACTCCGAGTAGAGAATAACCACTCCAGGCCTCCCACTGCCTTCCTGAGCCGCACTTACTACCTGTCACCTCGAAGAACTTGCAAGTCCTTCTTTGTCAGATGTCTGAGAGAGTAGCTCAGAGCTCAGCCGACCTGGAGCGGCTGCCCTGACTGCTCAGGGGCCCCCGAAGCTCCGGGCTCGGTGCTGGTCTACTTTACCTTTCCCCGCTAGGTCTGGCTTACTCCTTGCAGGCAGTTGAGGTTTGTCGATTGATAATGCTATGCATTAAGTTTTCTGACTTATCCTTTTAGTTAATAACCCACTTATTAATGCATCCTAAGTATTAGACACTTTGTACATGGCTGTGGGAGGCATAGGTAGGAACTAGAAGACTCTGCCCTTAGAATCTCCGTGCCTGGAAATCTAGATAAGATATGCATCGCAGTGCGGCCTTCCCAGTAACCCCAGTGGGTTAGTAAAGCATTATTACCCCCATTTTATAATTGGAGAAACTGGGCCCCTAAGAAGTGCTGTGACCGTCTTGGGTGACGGTGCCTTGGCTGGAAGGAGGGGCTAGCCCCTGGACTCTGGGAACCTGACTCCCAGCTCAGGCCTCTGGTCCGGAGGGGGTGACTACACCACATTGTGAGTGAGATGAAGTAGCTGGTTTTCAAACCCTCACTGTTCTGTAGGTCATATCGAGAAGCTGCCTGACCCCACCCCGCGTCCCTGTCCTCTGCTAGCCCCCACCCCGCCTCCCTGTCCTCTGCTAGCCCCCACCCCGCGTCCCTGTCCTCTGCTAGCCCCCACCTCGCCTCCCTGTCCTCTGCTAGCCCCAGGAGACACACTATCCCTGCCCTGGAGCTGCGCTCCCCAGCTCACTTACTGCCTTGTATTTATTTACACGTATTTCTGTCTCTTTTCCCCTGCAGGTTGTGATCAATTATTCAATCGTGAAAGGGCTGAAGTACAATCAGGCAACACCGACCTTCCACCAGTGGCGAGATGCCCGCCAGGTCTACGGCTTGAACTTTGCAAGTAAGGAAGAAGCCACCACGTTCTCCAATGCCATGCTGTTCGCCCTGAACATCATGAATTCCCAAGAAGGAGGTAAGTGGGGCTTTGTCTCGGCCCGGTGCCGAGACCCCTCTCCTTCCCCCTCGTCCGCGCCCACCGCCGGCACTGGCCCCCTGGGGTCCCAGCCCCGCAGCCGCGGCAGGCTGACGTTACGTGGGTTCTCAGAGAGGCCTACTGCCTGACTGCAGCTCGAAGGGGCCTATTAACAATTGGAAGAAAGAGAGAATGGTGTTCACATCTTGCCGTTAGTGAGACACGGCTTTGTACTGACGTGTTCCTGAAGCTAAACATCCTGATACATTTCACGTGCGTCATCTTCCTTCTGTGTTCTAGAACACGTATTTAGCAGAGATGGGAGGGAACGAGCAACAATTTGAATTAAAGTTGAACTAAAGTATTCATTCATGCCATTTATGAACTTGCACTAAATATCTACTGAGTGTAGGAAACTGGCCAGACAGAATAGGTAGGAAATGAATAGATGACATCCTTCTGCCCAAGACACGCCTGAGCAGATAGCTTCGTAAACTGCTAACACTGCGGGTCGTGGTGAGTGCTCCAGCCAGGGCTGGGCAGACTACTTAGGGGCTCTTGGGCTGCAGTTTGGAAGGGCGAGGAGCTCACAAGGCAGAGGAGTGGGCATGTCAGGCAGAGGAGGGACAGCAAAGGCACCCAGGCCTGAAAGCCCAGCGCAGGTGGGAGAGTGCCCTGCAGTGTTTCTGGGGCCTCGGGCACACACAGGAAAGAAGCTGGACGTGAAACTTCACAGTGAAGGGTCCCAAGGACCTAGAAGACTAGGGGTGGGCTTGATACTTGGGGTAGACAGTGGGCCTGGAGGAGGGAGCAGGGTGGGGCTGGCAAAAGTTTCTAAACAGGGCAAAAATGCATGTGGCTTTTATTGGAAATTCGCAACGTTAGCTTCAGGGGGAACACAGAAGCCTTCCAGGGTGCAGGTGTCTGCCGTCCCTGGATACGGTCCTGCACTTTGCTAGAGGTCTTAGCCTTGGTAGAGCCACTCAAGAACACGGTTTACATTTGAGTCCTGGTTCTGCCACATTCTAGCCGAGGACGCTTTGGGCAAGTTACTTCATTTTCGGGGCTTCAATTGTCTTCTCCATCAGATGGGGGTGATAAAAGTTGTTTTTACGTTGCAGTGGGCAGAGCGTACAATACCTCTCAGGCTGCCTGACGCACAGCAGTCACCCACTGTTGGCACTCGTCCATAGTGTCACTCCCATTGCGGCCGCTGCCAAAGTTGGGGTGGGAAGTGGGGGACATAGTACTTAGAGGGAGATGGCTTTTATAGACCTGTTGGGCCTGATAGATGGCAGCTTTGGGACCCAATGTAAACCCTCGGAGAATTTTTCTAAGTAAAGAACACGTTTCGAGTATGCTCCCCAGGGGTCATACACAGAACGGGTACTTGTGGAATGTTCTCCCCACCCCAGAAAGGCTCCAAGGTTTGTGGCTTTCCTGCTGGAAACTTGGGGCACATGGTGGGAAGCTGCCCGACGTGACGGGGAGCAGTGCCTGCAGCATCGTAAGCACCCAACACATGTTTCTCAGAGTGCTTTCCACCCGAGAGCCTTGTACTTCCTGGCGAAGTGAGCTGGGTTTAAGGTCTCTGATCTGAACCACCTCACCTGCCCCAGGATGTGAGAGCTCAGCTTTGTTGGATCTGTACAGTGCACATACCGAGGGTCAAAAACAAAGTTTTAACTTAATCAGACCACTAACCCTTGTGAAGCAACTGCTCATTAAATAAAAACTACTAGTTGCTTTATTAAATCTACCGTAGTCACAGGGAAATTAGCTAATACAACCCTCATTTCCAAACAAGAAGGCCTGTGACCTTTATGAGGAAGCCACTTACCCGTGTCAGCTAGGAACCCTGACCTCCTCTGCCTCTTTTGGGCTGGACGAGTGCCCTCGTTGGGGCAGGGGTGAGGCCAGCGTGTGAGGGTGGCCTCATTGGCAGCTCGCACCGTGAGTAGCGGTGGCCTGTCCCAGTTCATTGGCCGGGGCCCGATCTCCTGCTTCTGCAGGAGTGACCTTTGGTGGAAGGAGATGCAGGCCCCCTGAGCGGGTTTTGCTTTTCCTCCCCTGGAGGTGTGACCTGCTGACCATTCCACGCAGCAGCCGGAGGTGCGCAGCCCGACAAGCTGTTATTCGTGTACATGCCAGCAGCCCCTGCCCCCCCACCCTGCAGGTCCCCATAGAGACCGTATCCCTCCCTCGCTCCCCCAAGGACAGGGGACGACAGCTTCTGAGACGACACGGCAGTTTTGCCTGTGTTTGAACTTCACTGTGCGGGTACTTCGTACAGTGCATACTTTGTACCTGACTCTGCCTCAGCTTTGTGTTTGCGGGAGCCGTGGTTGAGCTCTTCCACGGGCTGCTTGTGGCCACCGTGTGCCACTGCGCCGTGGGGCTGGGCCACGTGGATCCACCCACCTCTGTCCAGCAGCCACCGTGGAAGGCCTCATGCTGCCAGGTCACTGTGCTGTTTTCTAGAGAATCCCCTCTGTGTCGGGAAATCCCCGCCTACCCTCCCCTGGTGGGAGGCAGTTCACCACAGCGTAAAAAGCATTTGTTGGGGGACAGCTAGATCTTATAGTAAGTCTTTGTTCTGCCACCGGTGGCCCTGGGATCCTAGACCCTACTTCCCGGGGTTGTTATGAAGATTCACTTTGAGATGTTGATAAAGTACTTAGCATCTGGTGCCCGGCATGTGATAGGAGCTCAAATAATATTGGTTCTTTGCCTTTTGTTCTTGGTAACGCGGTCGTCTTCTGTAAGGTTCAGTGTCCTTCCTGTTCACATAGGGCCATCAGTCCCATTGCAGAGCTGCGGAGGGGACTCAAGGGCCCAGGGTGGTGTCCGGCACCACGTAGAAGCTCACCGGCTGCCCCTCCCTCCCCTCACTGGCAGGCCTCACCCCTCGGCAGGCCACTGCAGCTGGTGCCTTCAAAGACTCAGCATCTCCTCAGTTGAGTTCTGCTGGGCATTTCCCAAATCCACTCCCTCGCGTGGGGGCAGATGCGAGCGGGGCCCCTCCAGGGTCTTTAGAACCTGGCAGATACGAGATGCCTACGTGCAGACCAGAAAGTCACCCATCAGGGCGAACCGCGGACGCCCCCTCCCCTGACTCTCGCCACCGCCCTGTGAGAGGGGTGCCCAGATGACGTCTAGGTTAGCAAGCTGAGGCTCGGGGAGGAGGGTGACTTCCCTGTGGTCGCACAGCCGGAGAGGTGACTGAAGTCCACCCCCAGAGCGGTGCCCACTCAGCCGTCCACACTGTCCGCGTGCCGAGGACCAGCAGGGAGTGACGAGCCTGTGCCCCTCCTTTTTTCCTCCCCGCCTCTCCACCTCGTGGGGCTCCCTGTCGGCCGGGATTCTTAAGGGCATTCTAGAGAAAGAACAGGCACAACACAGTCCTGTTTTTGCTGCCTAACGCCTGCTGGACATGATGGTCAGGCGCCGGACCCTTGGAAGACCTCTTTAGTGACGCTGTTCCTTGTACCCACAAAATCAGCTTTTCTTCAGCAGCGACTTTTAGAGACTATTCGTCAGCTCCAGGCCCCAACCCAGAGAGCCTAAAGTCAGTTTAGCAAGTAAAATAAATAGGCGCAAAGCCAGCTTAGGGTTGTCCTCTGGGGACCCACAGTATAGAGTAATAATAATGATACCTATGGTTTCTCTTAAAAGCCTGTTATTTACCAGGCTACCTCTCCCACATGCCCCTTCCTGTCCTTCTCAAGGAAAGGTCCGCACTAACCAAACAGCCTTGGGTTTGGGGGTGAGAGCCACCGAAAGACCTTATCTGGCTAAGGAAGCACTTCCTCACACTCTAAAGTGCTTATGATTTGGCTTCTATTCCCAGGACAGGGTTCGGGAGCTACTGTCACACGCATTTAGCGGACGGCGAGGCGGGGGCACGGGAGACTAAAAGAGGTAGCACGTGTGCCAGAACCTACCAGTGGAACTGAGACCCAAGTTTCAGGCTTCTGGCTAGATATGCAGTGTTTTCTCTACACCTCTGCCTCGGTAGGTCAGGGAGGAAGGCCGGCTGGGGTCTCCTCACTTTGGGGCTCGCAGGGGCTTGGGCTGGGCGGCGGGCGCGGCTCCTGGCGTGTTGCAGCGGCTCCCAGGACGACCGGACACCTGGGCTTCTGTGCCCTGTGTCCGCATCATCCGGACCCCGCATCGCTGACGTCAGCTCCAGAAAGTGCTTCCCCTGGACTCGCTCGGGTGCTGTCCTTAGCGGCGCACACCCCCACCTGGGTAAAGCCGGTTACCGGGCGGGGGAGGCACGTTTACAGGCTGCACTTGGACATCCCAGCCAGGCTCGGCTTTCCTCCCCCTGCAGCCTGTTCCCTCAGCAGATACCAGTTCACGGCTCGGTAGCCTTAGAAACGCAACAGCTTCTCCGTGCTTCTGTGCGGGCCGCTTCTGACCCACCGCGTAGCCTCGAACACGGACCTCTCTGTGGGCCTCGGTTTCCCCGTGTGGGAAAGGAGGGCTACACACTCGAGCAGTTCTCTGTAAGTCCTAGTGGTTTTGTGCACAGTGTCGGGCAGGAGTTGAGTTCTCATTCACCGCCGAGGGACCTTGTCACTGTGACCGCTGCTGGGAGTGGGCAGAGCCCTGTGCGGAAACTGGGGCAGGGGGATGCCCTCTTCACCCCTAGCACGTCCAGGGTCCCTGAGCAAGTCAGTGCTCGGTTAGCATGGAAGAGAGAAAATACAGACAAGCAAACAAAAGTGGCCTATGATCCTACAACCCAGAGCTGAGTGCTGTTGACACTCATAGACGTCTTTCCAGACGTTTTCGTGTTCATACGTGAGTGACTAGCTGTCCCTCGCAAACAGTCTGGCATACTGTCCAGAACCCTTTCTCACGCAGCACCAGGCTGTCGCTGGCTCTCCATGCCAGGACAGCCCGATCTCCACGCCACCCGCGCGGCCAGAGTATCGCACTGGGTGCCCTATGACGACGCACTGTGACATCGCCAGTCTTCTGCTTTTAAACCTAGAAACTGTCCTCATTTTTCACTATTACCTTTGTGTCATAGAGGGCCTTCTTTTACCTTTACTTGAGTATCTGTGTGTGGGCTTTGTGTCTTATACAGTATCTAAGTGTGCATCCTTGCACACTCGTCCTGTCTCGGCCATATTTCTGAGTCAAACAGTATACGCTTTTAAAGCTTTGATCTGTTTTGCCACAGTGCCTCCCAGAACGAGTGCACTGGCTGACCCTCTCCGCAGCACGTGGGACGGTCACGCTCTGGCCCAGCCTTCCCCAGTACTGAGCCTTCACACTCTTTCTAATCCTAGCAAGCGTAGGACGAGGGGAAGTGTAGCCCTTCGGCTCGTGTTTTTGTTTGCTAGCGCGGGTGAACATTTCGTGGACGTTAATGGAGACCAGTTGTCCGCGGTTCGCAGCAGCGGCTGTACCAGACAGCGTGGCTGTGTGTGAGCTCCCCGCACCTTTAGTCACACCTGCGTGACTTCCCACCCCCAAGGTGTGCGCGTCCTCGGACAGCGGGCTCTTGTGTTTGCTTGGGCAGATGCGCAGGGGCAGTCTGGCCCCACGCGGCGGGGATCAGGCAGGGGCAGGTCATAAATGCACCTTCCTTAGCAGGCCCCTGGGAAGCCGCGCCTGTGTCGTCCGTGCGTTAGGCCTCGTGTCTGCACAGCCTTTGGAGAAAATCCTTGCTTGCACTGTCTTTCGTTCCCTGCACCTCTCCTGCCACTGGAGGACCTTGTTCAAGTTCAGTATCTAGAGTCATGTGGGTAGGTTGCAGGGAGATTCCTTGGCTGTCCCTTCAGCTGTCTTCTTAAAGGGGGGAAGGGAGGTCTCAGAGTTAGAAGACCTAGATTCTACCAGAAGCGCAGATGGCGGGTGGGGCGGCTTCCCGGTTAGCACAGGCCCCTCTCAGCCTTCTCCCCCTCGTCAAGGGCACGTCTGGCCAGGGTATTTCCCTGCTGCCTGCTGGCCCTGGCACCCACCCTCCTACTGTCCGCTGCTTTAAAAATGGACAGAAACCAGAGGCGGGATTCCATGGCTCTGGGGTTTGAGGAGGCTGGAAATGTTACCATTTTAAATTATCTCAGGAATATTTTTTAAAAGAAGAAAGGATACCAAGGGGGTCCTGGGAGGCTCAGTCAGTTAAGCGTCTGACTCTTGATTTCAGCTCAGATCAGAATCTCCCGGTTGTAAGATCAAGCCCTGCGTCCAGCTCCGCACCTGGTGGGAAGTCTGCTCAAGATTCTCCCGCTGCCCCTTCCCCCAGCTCACGTGCGTGCTGCGGTCTCTCTCTCATATGAATAAATAAGTCTTTGGAAAAAAAAAAAGAAGAAGGGATACCAAAAGTGACAAGAAGGGCACACAGAGAGCCTTCTGATAAGCTTGTGCTCTTTTCAAACAATATGCAACCAATAGAATAAGGGCACACAACCAAGGACAAATCTAGAAAGGGCAGACATCACAGGGGTTGATGCCAAGCTTTTTCAAATATTGCTCCTTCCCTGGGATGTTTCTTTCCATCTCTACTTCTCCCAGCCCTGCCCTCCCCAGCCCTGCCCTTCCTACCCTGCCCATCCAGCTCTGCCCTCCCCAGCCCTGCGCATCCAGCCCTGCACATCTAGCCCTGCCTTCTCCAGCCCTGTCCTCCCCACTCTGCTCCTCCAGTCCTGCCCATCCAGCCCTGCCCTCCCCAGGTCTTCCCTGCCCATCCAGCCCACCCTCCTCAGCCCTGCTTTCCCTACACTGCCCATCCAGCCCTGCCCACCCAGCTCAGCCCTCCCCATCCAGCCCGGCCCTGCCCTCCCCAGCCCTGCCCATCCAGCCCTGCCCTTCCTACCCTGCCCATCCAGCTCTGCCCTCCCCAGCCCTGCGCATCC
>CM052896.1:122733776-122766047 GCA_028534135.1 Potos flavus
GCCTCAGTCCCCTCACCTGTAAGGAGGTCTGATAGGCCCCACCCTGGAGAGTTGAGCAGATTAATGGCCAAAATCATGCAAAGGCACTTTGTCATGCACACCGTAAAAGTGTGACAGCTTTTTATCATACTTTATCCTGCTTGAGGTTCTTGTCAAGGTTTGTTATATGTCCTGAAGTGAGCTTGTGAGGAAAGGGAGAAAAATTATTTCAGCAGGAAAATAAGTGGCCTAAGACAGCGTGAGGGGATGAGGCAGGCTCCCGGCAGTGTCCTGGCCTGGGAGCCAGGAGCCTAGGTCCCAGCCCCACTTCTCCCATAAGCAAGTCCTCCTCTTCCCCGAGCCTCCTGAGCCTTCCAGGCAAGGACAGGGACGGGGAGGCAGGGCTGCTGCGTCCACGGGCCTCCCGCTGCCATTGGCATGGTGCCTCCAGGGGGAGCGGCATTGCCAGGACGCTAGGTGCTTCTGCCTGTGCGGCCCAGGCCTTAGCTCCCACTCAGAATCAGTCCCGCATCTACGCTGGCTGAGCTGCCGGGACTGCAGGTCGTGTAGACGTGGCCTCTTCGATGCAGCCTTGGCCTGGGTCACCACCCGGTGACGGCCGAACCCTGCCTGGCAGGCTCCGGAGTGAGGGTCTGTTACGAGAGTCCGATGGGCGACACCTCAGCCGCCTCCGGGGAGCCGAGTAAAGGAAAACAGGCTGCCTCACGTACCAGCCCACTGGGAGCCTCAGCTCCTTAGTGCGGCCTGCGCAGGAAGGGCACTGGGAGAGCCACCCAGGGTAACTCTAGGCAAGCAGCTCAACTGTCGTTAAAGCAGGAGGTGGCAGTCAGGACTGTCTGCTGCCGAGCCACCTTGGCTTTGTAAGCACGTCAGCGGGGAGACAGCTGCTTGTCCAACCAGAGCCTTGGGCTGGGAGACACTTGTCCTGGGCGCTGGTCCCAGCTCTGCCACCAATTCCTGTGCGGCCTTGGAGAGGCGACTCTGAAGACTCAGGCCCAGACCACAGACTCCATTCCCGCACAGACACCAGCTTGCTCAGCAGTGGAGGCCCTGAAATGAGAGGGGAAGGAGCGCTCAGGCCTTGGTCTAGAAAGGCTGCCTCCATCTCAGAGTGCCACTCTAAGTCAGCGCAAAATGCCGGGACCCTCTGGAGAGAGGGGGAGGAGGCAGCCAGAGAGATGGCAGAGGGGAGGAGGGCGCCTCAGTGGGGCTTGGGGCTCTGCCCAGCCCAGATTAGGTAGCTGCCGTTTGCTGGCCAGAAATGCCATCAAGCATCACTGAGCAGGTGCTGGATCCTTTGTCCCTGGCACTCCTGGGATCTCAGGTTCCAGCTTTTCAGGAGGCCCAGGGGATGCCTTTTCTATAGAGACTAACCCGAAACCTAGCCTGTCCTTTGTGTCCCAGAGGAGCTGGGGGCCGGTGTCCCAGGGCCTCATGAATGTTAATGCACAGGCAGGAGAACAGCCTCTCTCAGGAGGAGGTGTCGGCAACGCCCCGGCTTATCTGCCCCCCTCAGGCTGTGTAATTTAAAGTGCGGTTCCCGGGCCAGGAGCGGTAAGGGCCTCCACCTGCCCTACACCACCGGACTCACGGGGATAGCGTCACGGAGTCCCCACATGTGCCCTCCTTGGGGACTCCCAGCCATGTGTTTCTTTATTATAAGTCTTAATCCCACTTGTAGATAATTTGGAAGTTCAGAAAGAGAGAATCCCACAATCTACAGATAACAGACCACTGTCCACATCTTGGTATATTTCCTTCTTTATCCTTTTTTTTTTTAAATAATTTATTTATTTATTTGACAGAGGGAGAGATCACAAGTAGGCAGAGAGGCAGGCAGACAGAGAGGGGGAAACAGGCTCCCTGCTGAGCAGAGAGCCCGATGCGGGGCTCGATCCCAGGACCCTGAGACCACGACCTGAGCCGAAGGCAGAGGCTCTAACCCACTGAGCCACCCAGGCACCCCTATCCTTTTCAATTATAGACATTTAGAACTAGATGCTCTTTGGTTCCATTCTTCTCACTTCATGATAAACTGAGGCCCAGAAAGGGGATGGACTACCCAAGGCACTGAACTACTTAGAGCAGAACTCCAACAAGAACTTGGGTCTTCTGGCCCCAAATTCACCCTGAGAGGGATTTATATAAACTGGAGCAGTACGGAAGAGGCCAGCCAGGAACGTGAAGGGACTGAAAAGAGGAGCGAGGGGTAGTGGGAAGCCTGGGCTGTCTTCCCTGGGGTGGGGACTGGAGGGGGCATGAGCACCAGCCACTGTCCAGAGGCCCCTGGGCCAGCACTTGTAAGAGCGCCTGTCTGGTCCCGAAGGGGACCGTTGGAGCAGTGCTAGCAAGATTCCAGCCCACGAGGACGAGGAAGAAGACTAGCAGGGAGAACCCCACCCAGAGCCTGGGCCCAGAACCTAACAACTACTCAGTAAACTTGGGCTGTGTCTTCCCTTATCCCGTCTGTGCTCCTTTCCGAGCACCACCTCTGCCGGCGACCCATAGTCCTAGCTCAAGGCTTACGAGGTGCCGTCGCCTGTTTGGCCACTGACCATTTCCAGCCGAGAGCTGAGAACTTTAAGAATGTGTCACCTGCTGTAGTCTCAACATTTGGTTGGAGATCTTCACACAGTCTGCCTGGGGCTTCCTCGTTCTCTTGTTCAACAAATACTGAGTGTTGACCATACACCAGAACTTCGGTACGTGCTGGGAATGCAGAGGACAACAGTTCTGTCCTTGGAGAGGAAAAGTCACACCGCTCTGTTTGCCTGGGTCTGCTTTGCCGCCTTTCCTGGTCCGTGCGGGTGGACACACGGGGTCCTGGCGGACAGGGAGCTCGGCACTCACACAGTCCCCGCAGGGAGGAGGCGCCCCCACAGCCAAGCGGGACCTGGGCCGGCGGGTGACCTCCGCGCCTCTGAGCCGCAAGGCTAGGGGACTGCGGCATCGCCCACACCCGGTTCATCCTCCTGGAATCGGTCACGCGACCAGTTTTTCCTCTCTCGGCTGCTCTTCCCCACCGCTTTCTCTTCAACAAGGGCGGCTTCCCCGAGGATGATCGAACCTCTGTTGGAATCCTCTGTCAGATCTTTACATCCAGGACAGACGCTATAGAGGCCTTTAGAAAGCGCCAGTGCCGGCATGCTCTCCTCCCACCTCAGACCGGCCCTGTGGAGGGCGTGGTGATCATTAGCTCCCTCCTCGGGGGGACCCCAGTACGCTGGGGGCCCGGGGAGAGCAGCCACCCCTCAGATCCCCTGGCCCCACTGTCTCCTTTGGTCTGGCTGACACCGCTGCCCCAGGTCAGTCACACGGACTCTCCCTTCAGTCCCTTAGCTTCTGTGGGACCGCCTCTGACGGACAGCCCTGTCCCCTCTGGCCAGACTCCCGTGTCACCCCTCGGAAGCAGGCTCATGGCTGGAGTCTGGCCCGGCCTCAGCCCCGTCTAGCTTTCTTTTCTCCTCTGTCTTCTCCTACCTCATGACCCCTAAGGATGAATAGCCCTCCCGTGGATCACCCCTGGGTTCTGAAGGAGCAGGTGTTTGATGGAACTTACAGGCATGTGGAAAGGGGCCTCGGAGACAGCAGGGGGTCAGCACCTTCTCCGGGAAGCGGCACCGTCCAGCGGGACTTGGCGCAAGCAGGCCTAAAGCTGCGGGTGTCAGTGTGGGCCTCGCCCTCGGTGCCCTGCCCCTCGCTCTGTTCAGACGGGAGTCGGCCAGGGACGGGCCACCCTCTGCCAGGCCACGGGCTGGACCCACGCACTGGTCATGCACAGGCTTCTCCCCACCTTTGTTTGCTTTCCCACCTCACGTTTCCCTTCTCTGGTCCACGCATCTGTGGTGCCGATAGGCTCTCTGTTTTGACTTTGGCAAAACTTACCTGGGACAAGTGAGAGAGGGTGAGAGTTGTCCTAGGTGGACAGCTCCCACACTCAGCAGGCTGAGACCCCGAGGCCAGCATCAGGAGCCCCTTGGCCTCAACAAGTCCCCTCACCTCCCGGAGACACACCACCCCTTCTGCGGGGCTGTCATGGGACCAGGGCAGGCCGGCGGTGGAGGCAGCGCTCTGTAAATGGGGAGTGAGGCACCTTCCTAAAAGCCCCAGTGGCCTGATTGGGGTCGGGGGCCGTGCGAGTGTGCGGGGTCGGGGGCCGTGCGAGTGTGCGGGGTCGGGGGCCGTGCGAGTGTGCGGGGTCAGGGGCCGTGTGAGTGTGCGAGGTCGGGGGCCGTGCGAGTGTGCGGGGTCGGGGGCCGTGCGAGTGTGCGGGGTCGGGGGCCGTGCGAGTGTGCGGGGTCGGGGGCCGTGTGAGTGTGCAAGGACACGGGCAGGTCAGTGACTAGTGAGAGATGTTGGACTCCGTGGAGAGGCCAACCAAAGAATTCGCCTTTATTTTTTAAGTAGGCTCCACGCCCTGCACGGAGCCTGACACGGGGCTCAAAAATCACGACCCTGAGATCAAGACCTGAGCTGAGATCAAGAGTTGGATGCCTAACCGAATGAGCCTCCCCAGGTGCCCCAAGAATTTGCTTTGAATACTAATAAAAACAAATAGTTTTCAGGCCTTTATGGTTTACAGAGGACTTTCTCATGCAGTTCGTTTATTCCTCACAGTAGCTTTGTAGGGTGCCACTGTTGGCTTTAGGGGTCCTCTTTAGATTCATTCTATAGACAGGGAGGCCCAGCTGACGGGTGTGGGGCAGAGCTCTGGCCAGGCCTGCTCCCTCCCGACTCTGGGCGCCTCCCCCGCCTGCCTGCCCACATCAGGACCTTGTGGGGACAAGGCAGTTAAACGTGATCTCCCCAGATGAGTGTCTGCCATCACGTATGAAGAGGGGCGTCCGCGCACAGCTGCACGCAGAGCACGTCAGACACGGTGCCATGTGACAAAGGCCGGTCAAGCCGCCTCTCAGGCGTCCAGTCGGCAGCTCAGTCCTGGTTATGGCAGGGAACAGTTAGCCTGAAACTGTCCCGTGGCTGGCCTCCTCTCTGAACAAGCCCGAATTTGGGGATCGCTTGTGTTTCTGGGGCTTATCTCTTCAGTGATTTTTATTTTTATCTGAGCGCGTTCCGCCCCGTCCCTTCAGCGGTGCTTCCCCCACCTGGGCTGGTGGTCACAAGCTCCCTCTAACCGTCCCGACTCAAGTCAGCAAAATAGACCAGTGTCCGGCGTGAGCGAGACCCTGCGCACGGGGTGAGGAGGAAGGGGGGTGCTCTCTGCCCTCAGGAAGCGCAGAGCTCACAGGGAAGAGAAGGGAAGAGAAGGCTGCTTTCAGACCTCTGTAGCATCAGTGAGAGAGCGGGCCTGTGACAGAGGCCCTTGCGTGTGGAGCGGTGAGTGTGAGGGGGCGGGAAGGCTTCCCGGAAGAGCGGACGACGGAGTCGAGCCTTGCAGAGGGTCCCCGGGTCGATTGAGTGCCCCGCACAAGGACAGAGAGGTGGGGAGCACAGCAGGCCGTCAGGTCTGCTGTGGTGCTGGGGCTGGAGTCCTCGTCCACGGAGTGTGGACCCAACCCCCCGAGGGTCAGGCTGGGGTTTTCCACAGATCACGGAGGCTGTGATGTCCGCGTGGAAGAGGGGCGGGAAGCAAGGAGAGCGAGTGGAGGCACGGGGTCCCGCTGGCGGCCTGAGGCATGGGTCAAGGAGAGAGCTGCCGAGGTGGGCACGTGGGGATGGAGAGGCAGGTGGGCTCTGTCGGGGTCTCAGACAATGCCACAGTAAGACTTGATAGCCATCTCGAAGTGGGAGGCGGGGGAGCCGGGGTCCCCACCTGCTCCCTCCCCTGGATCCTGAAGGTGGGGGCGCGGCTGGCTGAGGGGACTCCACGGCGGCGGCGGACTCTGCACGGCCTCCGCCTTGGCTTCCAGCGGCACCACGCAGGGACTCCTAGAAATAGCTCGATGCCGGGACAGTGCTCCCACCCTGAGATTTCCCACTGAAGAAGCTCCTGAGAGGGGGCTGGGCCAGGGCCTTCCCAAGGAGCCCCAGACAGCTCCGAGGGAGAGGTCCTCCTCCCTGCCCCTCGTCCCTCCTGCCGGGGCCACCAAGGCCAGTGGGGGGAATCGACCAGGAGGAAGGGGGCAGTGGGCATGTCTGTGGCAGCTACCCCGTGTGAGGCTGCCGGGCCCCTTCCCCGGCCCCCAGCTCCCACCTCTGAGACAGAGGGACCATGCTTCCTAATAGCGAGGATCCTCGTAGCTCAAAAGAGACTCACCTTTTCTTAGTTCGAGAAGAAGGGAAGGCCTTACGAAGCCCAGCATCATGGTCTTTTCCTGCTCTGTAGTGTCTGAAATTCCAACTGCCCTGTTTTGAAGTACGTCTGGCGTGCAGGGGGCCGGAGCACCCTGGGAGTGGCCAGGTTCCTCCCAGATGTCCCCCACCCTCTGGAGGAACAGGCTGCCTGAAGGTATTCGGGGGAAGCCCAGCCCAACAGGCAGAATGGTAGGCCTTTGGCTGCCATCGGGGGTCCTAACAAAGGGACGGGAAACAGACCCAGTGCCCCCAGTGCCGAGGCCAGACCAGGCTGGCAGACACAGAGACGCCTGAGCAGCTAGCAGAGCCCAAGTCACACGACCTCGGTGCTAGGGTGGGCCTGGCTGGGGTACGGGCGGGCTCCAGACCTTACACCAGGTGCTAGACGGCGTCTCCGGGACAGGCTCAGCCCTGGAAGAAGGGCGACTCCAGATTCAGGCATGGGCTCAGCAGCTGAGAACAGGCCCTAGAGTGAGGCAGATTGGCTCAGGCCCGAGCCCCACAATGGGACAGGGAGGGGAGGCTGAGTTATCTTGAATGCCTCCTGCCTCGGCCAGGACAAGCAGGTGGAGGCACAGAGCCTCTGGGGTAAGGGGAGGTCAGAGGACACCTGTCCAGCCTGCAGACACTGCGGACTGCAGCCCCTTGTCCTGTGGCTCTTCTGGTGGGACCCATGTTGTGTCCCACCTGGTGGTGGGGACAGGGCCTTTGAGGATGGGTAGGTTGGAGACCTCCGTGGCAGAAAGCCTGTGGTCACGGGAGGTAGCGTCTTCCGTTGCTGGGATCAGGCAGGAGGACCGGCTGGGGAGGCACACGGGAGACTCCTGTGTGGGGCCGGAGGCTGCCCTAGGATCCGATGATCCGTTTCAGCTCTGAGATTCTGTTGCTGTCTCTCTCACTGTGCCCCTGATCCAGGGGACGACGTGCTAATCCCTCAGCGGCTCAAAGCACTTGTGGGAAAAGCCTTCCTTCTACACATCATGGATTTTGTTGTAGGCTGAGCGAGCTGCCACTTTGTCCTGGGGAGGAGACGAGCCCCTTCCCCATGTAGTCAGGGAGGAATGAGACCAGCCTGCTCAAAGTCTCTGCCCTGTCCCTGTGACTCTGTGTCGTTCCTGAGTGACACCCGAACCAGCAAAGAGAAGGAGCAATCAAGCCGTTCTCAGTTTGGGGCAGAATCCTGCCTTTTGTTGTGACCGCAGCTCGGCACTCGCCCCCGTCTGAACACAGGGCGCTCGCAGCAGGCCTGGGCTTCTCTGGGCCCTTGCCAGCGGGGCCAGGGTGTGGCCCGGCCAGTGACCGCCTCTGCCGTCCGTGCCTCGCTGTGCCCACAGCCGCAGGCTCCCAGATGTGGGCAGATGGGCCCCGCATCGTGGAGAGGAGTGCTGCTGCGGCTGCACCAAACCAGCTGCGAGTCCCTGGCTCGGACGCTCCGCCCACCGTGACGGTCATCCCTTTGCTCACGAGGCAGGACAGAGTGGATCTCCCGGGTTTGGTGATGCCGAGCGCTCCGGTGATCTTGGGTGGAACGGCTTTGTGCGCCGAGCAGAGCACGCAGCGAGCGCGGTCCGAGAGGGAGGCGGGAGGGCTCCGCAGCTGAAGACGGTCTCTGAGCCGTGTGAGTGGTCCGGTTCGTGGGCTCTGGGAGGAGAGCCCTGGGACAGGGAGCGAGAGAAGACTGGGGGGACAGGCTGGAGGCAGCGTTGAGAGGTCAGGGACGGCTCCTGTGGGCCAGGAGGGCAGAGACGGGAGAGTTCCAGGTTCGTTCGCCAGGGCCTTTCTTCTCCGCTAACCGCTGCGCTTCTTTGCTTCTCTGCCCCACAGGCCCCTCCACCCAGCGTCAGGTGCAGAATGGCCCCTCTCCTGAAGAGATGGACATCCAGAGAAGGTAATCCCCGACCTGGCAGGGCCCGTGGCCCTTCGGCTCCGGGAGACAGGCACTGAGGGGGCGACAGGCCTGCCCGGAGGGAAGAGGGAACAAGGTCATTGCGGCTTTGCCAGAGCGAGGACGGGAATGTGTGGTCTCGTGGAGACTTCCAGTCTGCAGCATCCCGGGTGCTGTTCCCTCTCATGGAACCCCCCCGGGTGTCAGGAGGTGGCCGTCACGCTGTGGACAGGTTCGGTAACGGGACCAGGGCCGCGCTCCTGGAGATGGGCCGACAGACGCCCAGGGCTGTCTGCCTGGGGCCCGGGCCCCGTCCTGCGCTGCCCGCCACTCCTTCACTGGATGCCTCGGGCAGCGGCCACGGCCTCAGGAGGATGGTAACCCCGGCCCCCTCACCTCGCGGCCGAGACTGAGGTGGACGGAGGCCGTGAGCGCCGTGCGGGGGCTGCCGCTGCTCTTCAACAGCCTGGCCGGGGCCATGGTGGTGTCCTCGTCTGCCAGCCTGTGCAGCCGGCAGCTCGCGTGGGATGTGGGCCGTGGGACGACAGCCGCCCCCGCTCCGAGGAGCTGCGCAGCGCTCGGACTGGGAGGAGGGGCCGGTGTCACTGCCCTGGAGCTACAGAAGGCTCCGTGGTGGCCAAGGAGGGGGCAGTCCCCAGGTCATGTTGCCGGGAAGGCAGGGCCAGGGAGGGCACCCGGGCTGCCGTCACCTTGGCAGGGGCGCTGCGTGTCTGAGGCTCTGGATCGGGCTCTGTGGGAGCTGTGTCCAGGACGGGGGCCTGCAGCTAAGCTCACGTGGGATCCTGGGCTGGGAGTTGGGGAGGCCCCGTCCCCACCCCTCAGCCGGCTGGGAGGATCTCCAGGCCCTCCTGCCCTCCTGCCTCTAGCCTCTCCCCCACTCTGAGCAGTAAAGGCCGCGGCTCAGGAACCTCTGGGAGCCGGCTGGCCTTGACGGGGTACTCGGGAACCCCTGGCAGGCTCCTGCTCTGGGCCTGTTCCCCACTGGAATGCAGCAGGGGGGTCCCTCGCTCCGCTCGCCTCAGAGAGACGAGGTAAAGATGGGAGCGTGCTCCCGCACTGCCTACGGCCAGGAGACTCCTTTTACCAATTCCCACGGGTCTCTCGATCCCAGGGGCCGCTCTTCTGGCCTCTCAGCAATGCAGCGCGCTGCCGTTTATGAAGGGCTTTACAGGTTTGGCTCGCTTCACTCCTCACACTAACCTTCCGGGCTCCTGTTTCTGGTACCGTTCCTCACGCGAGCCAGGAGCGCGGAACGGACGTGCGCAAAGTAACAAACAGAGGCAGAACCAGGACCGGCGGCCCGTCTGGCCCCAGCTCTGCCCTCTGCCGGGTCCTGGGGCTGCCTCCACCCCAAGAAGGGCATGGGTGAGCCCCACCAGACTCAGGAATCAATGTACGGAGCAGATGGGTCCTAAGCAGATCCCTCAGAACTGGTTAAACAGCACCCTGCGTTACCTTGACCCACCACCCAAGTCCACTGCCCGTGGGCCGGAGCACCCCCTGGAGGCCCAGCTCCGAACTGCAGGCGTCAACACAGGCCACAGGCTCACAAAGCCACCATCCCGGGGCGCCTGGGTGGCTCAGGGGGTTAAAGCCTCTGCCTTCAGCTCAGGTCATGATCTCAGGGTCCTGGGATCGAGCCCCGCATCGGGCTCTCTGCTCAGCAGGGAGCCTGCTTCCCCCTCTCTCTCTGCCTGCCTCTCTGCCTACTTGTGATCTCTCTCTCTGTCAAAAAATCTTTAAAAAAAAACAAAAACAAAGCTACCATCCAGGAGCCAGAAAGCTCAGTACCTCTCGGTGGTCTTTGCAGTGAAGTCAGGTCCCCTGTGGAGGAGGCGCTGTATCATTGGCCTTTCTTACAGATGAAAGCAGGAGTGTTTTTTTCCTTCCTCCGTGTACTTGCCGCTCCACAAAGCGCTTGCTGAGCAGCTGCTCGCTGTGAACCGAGGGTGCATGCGGCCGCTGACCTCCTCCCCTGCCGTCCCACCCTCCCTGCCGGGCGGAGACCGCTGCTTGCCTCTAGCGCGCTGTCCCCCAAGCCCCCCACCCCGAGCCCAGAGGGGCTGACCCTGTGCTTCCTGGGCAGAGCGAATTAGAGTTGGCGCGCACCAGTGGAAGCCTGGCTGCTCTCCGGGGTCTGCGTGACTCCCTGAGCCGCCTTCTGCCCCAGCATCTCAGTCCCGGATTCTGCAGATGTACCTGTGGGTCGGTGTCCTCGCTCGACCTGCCCTCAAGAGCTCCGAAGTCACTCTGCTTTAAGGAGCCGGGACGTTCGTGCCCATGGAGGCGCACATAGCATTGCTCTCTAACGGAGGCCTGGGCTGGGCTGGGTCTGGGGTAGAAAGAATGAGGACATGCAGCCTTAGTGTCCACTTCTCCTGGTAACCAGCAATGCCTAAACCGTTCCAGGAAGCGTAGTCAGGTGTAATGAGAACGGGTGCCCCTGAGATCAGGTCTGCTGAGGCCGGAGGCCCCTAAAAGCCAGATGGGCACGTCCAGCCTGGGGAGAAGCTTAGTCGCTCAGGCAGATGGTCGCCCCAGCCTTTATGAGGGGCTCCCTGTTCGGGGGGGTGCCGCCAGCATGCGCCTGATCGGGGCCCTGGAACCAGTCACGTGCCCCGCCTCCCGTGAGTGACGTCAGCGAGCCCGGCAGACAGGGCCGGGGCGGACGGGGCGAGCCCACGGCCAAGGCCCCCAGCCCGGGGCGTGCAGCGGCGCTCAGGGAGTGCCCGCGACACCCGACTCCGCAGCCCGCGCTCCCCGGACACAGAGCCACATTGTTCTCGGCTCCGGGACGTCAGACCTGGTCTGCTGTTGTTTTTCAGACAAGTGATGGAGCAGCAGCAGCAGCGGCAGGAGTCTCTAGAGAGAAGAACCTCGGCCACAGGTGAGAGCCCCTCTGGGGCCTGCTCCCCTCGCTGCTGCACCTCGAGGTGCGCGGGCACCTCGCGGCCTCCGTGAAGAGCTGCTGGCCGCCTAGGTCTCGGTGTGCGACAGTCACATCCGGTGAAAGCAGGGGGACAAGGGGACAGAGCTGGGGGGAGAGGATGAGCTCAGTTCGGCACAGGCCGTGGCCCTGGCACTGTGCTGAGGGCTAGGGGCACACAGCGCTGCACCAGGCACATGGGGCGCCGGCCCCAGGGAGCGCAGCGTCCAGTCGGGGGCGCAGACGAGTGGAGAACACTGACCCGTCACGGTGCACGCGTGGTGGCCAAGTCAGTGCGAGCTGCGAGGTCACAGAGAGGTGGGCCCCGCCTGCCCCGGGAGTGGGAAGCCCTCCAGACGAGGTGCGGGATCGTCCTGCCCGTGGGCTGGACCCGAGCTCAGGGAGGCCGGAGAAGGTCCCTGAAGAGCGGCAGTGCTGATCAGTAAGCACGGGACCTCCCAGGCCAGTGAGTGCCTTCAGATCCTGCGTTACGTACTTGTCTCAAACCCTGTGCAGTGAGCGGGGGAGTGTTCCCCTGGTTCGCCTACGGGGAGACCGAGCGCCACCCCCTGCCCAGGGGCAAGAGCCCCCGCTCAGACGTGCTGGCCGGCAGCACCCCCTCTCAGCTAGACTCCTGCACCAAGACCCCTGGGGGCCCCGGTCACGCGTCACCCTTGCACGTTGTCCAGTGCCTCTCCGGCACCCCACAGCCTCTTCTGACCCCGACCTCCCTCCTCCTTCGCTGAACTAGCCTCCTGCTCTTCTGTCACCATCCCAGCGCGGCGGCCACTTCCCTGAGGAAGGCTCTGAATGTCCGGCTCTGTAGTCGGAGCCCCTCCTCCACGGGCCCCCACGCCCAGGAGCTCCTGCCGTCCTGCCGCCGTTACGGACGTGCATCTGTCTGTGTGGCCGGCTCACTGCCCACGCGCGGGGCTGCTCTCACCAGCGCTGGCACCGTGCTGGCCACACGGCGGGGGCTCGCTGGGCGCTGGGTGGAGGGCTGTGTGGATGGTGGACCGAGGACGGCCCGGCACCCGGCGTGGCTCCCTTACGTACGCCCCACGCAGCCCTGCGGCCACAGTTACCCGCCACGGCCCCCACAGGCCACGGGTCAGTCACAGCTGCCTCTCAGGGACCCACAGGGGCCGTGCCTAGGGCGGCGCTGGGTACGGGGAGGGAGAAAGAGATTCAGTTTGTGCCACCAAAGCACCTCATCTCCCGTGGGAAGACCACCATTAGAGCAAGAGAAGGCTGAGCTCAAGGGATGCTAAGTATGTGACACTCTGGGTCCAGGCAAGGCCCAGAATGCTGGGGAGACCAGGGTCGGGAGTGACGGACCAGGGCTGGGCGCATCCCAGGGGGCTTCCTGGAAGAAGCACCTTGAGCTTGTCCCTCAGAGGAGCAGGCTGCCCTCTGTCCCTCCTTCCAGGGAAGTAGCGGCTGGGGCCTGTGGACCGACTAAGCCCCACCGTTGCCTTTCAGGACCCATCCTCCCACCGGGGCACCCCTCATCTGCAGCCAGCGCCCCCATCTCGTGTAGTGGGCCCCCGCCCCCGCCCCCACCCCCTGTCCCACCTCCCCCCATGGGGGCCACCCCCCCTCCCCCACCCCCACTGCCAGCCGGAGGAGCACAGGGTGCCAGCCACGACGAGAGCTCCGTGTCCGGACTGGCTGCTGCCTTGGCTGGGGCCAAGCTGAGGAGAGCCCAGCGGGTAAGCATCCACGGGGGCGGGCGGGCCGGGCCGGGGGCCACTTTCTAGCTGCCCAGTGCCTTCCCTCGTCTGCAAGACACGGGGAAGGTCCCCCCCAACCTGGACAGTAGCTCCACCGCCTGGTGCCGTGGCTGCTGAGCAGCCGCCCCGTGCAGGTGAGGAGACTGAGGCACGGGCATGGGAGCAGTTGGCCCACCAGGCGGCGGGAAGCTGCAGGGTTTGGACTCAGGCCCAGGTGTCCTGGATCTGGGTCCCTCCCGCCTCCCACGCCCACCCTAGAGGCCGGCGGCCTGGAAGGGGGACCGGCCACGGGGCAGCGGAGTGTGGCTGGGGTTCTGGCAATACCACCAAGACTGAACTTGGCTTCCTTCCCAAGAACTGCCTCCTCCCGGTCACGGCTCACCCACCTTAGCGAGGGCACGGACGTGAGCCGGCAGAGCTGGGCAGTGTCTGCTAACTGCGACCAGCCAGTCCCAGGCCCTTGCTGGACTCTGGTTGGGTCACCTGTGGGGCTGGGGGGAGGGGGAACGGGACTCGAGAGCCTCGGGCCTCTTCCAGCGCCCCCACCGTAGGGATCCCGTCCGCACTCGCACGCACCCCGCCCCCAGCGACGTCCCACCACAGACACCAGCCTAAAACGCCGCGTCCTCACCCCTTAGCCAGAAGATGCGTCCGGAGGCTCCAGCCCCAGCGGGACCGCCAAGTCTGACGCCAACCGCGCGAGCAGTGGGGGCGGCGGGGGAGGCCTCATGGAAGAGATGAACAAGCTGCTGGCCAAGAGGTGGGTGTTCGGCGCCCCAAGCCTCCGCCGCTTGGCAGGGATCTCCCGCTCCTCAGCGCCGAAGTGCAGCCCTTGCCCGGCCCTGGGGCCCACTGTCACCTGGGCTCGGCCAAGCAGGGGACTGTCAGTCAAGCTCGCCCTCTCCGGGGCCCATCGAAGCATCAAGCCGAGAGGAGTCCTCTCAGCTCAGCCCCTCGTCATCTGGTTGACACAGCCTCCCTGTGCCAGCCTCACTCTGAGCAGAGGGGAATTTGGAGATCGGTTCGGGGGGAAAGAGGCTCATTCCCCACACTTAAGATCCCAACAGAAATGAGATGTCTCGGAGCCGGCGCGGCCCGGAGTCTCCCACGGCGAATGCGAGCTGCGGGGCCGGTCCTGTGGGGGCCCTGGTGGAGGGCGGCGGGAAAGGCCTTCTAAAGTGGCAGGAGCCCAGAGGACCCCGCCCTGGGAGACGGACAGGACTTCCGTCCACGTGCTGGCTGGGCGCCGGGGCCCCTTCGCCACACCAGCAGGCGTGCTTCCGGCTCGCCCCAGGCCAGCAGCCTGTCCCTGTGCCTCACCTGGCTCCCCGGCTGCCGCTGCAGCGGCCGAGGGGCCGGCGGCTCCTTCTCAGAGGGGCTGCGGAGCTTGGCCGTCCCTCGTCACCGTGGCGTGCCAGCAGGAGCGTGCTCGCAGAGGCTGTAGGCGCCGGGGCTCCCCGGGCCTATCGGGATGCTCCTTCTTGTCTGCGGAAGCGGCGCCGGGCCTCACTTCGACTGTGACACCCCCCCACCTCCTCTCAGTCTCTGGCTACTTCCCTGCTCTCCAAACGGGCTCGCCCTGCGGGAGAGCCGGCGGCGGGGCAGCCCCTCAAACATGCACAGCTCTGTGAGGGTGACAGGGGAATCCCGGGCCCCTGGAGGGTAGGCTTTTGGCCTGGTGATCTGCAGCGGGGGCAGAGCCAGCACTTCCTGCCCGGGGCCCCTGCACACATGGCCAGGGACAGCAGAGGGAGCCGCAGGGTTGGCCCATGGCACCCACAGGTAACCATGAGCAGGGACAGACTGTGAGCAGTTGTCCCACAACAGAATGGAGGCTCGCGGGGCAATAGGGCTACGTGCCAGTGCCAGCCACTCCCTGGGGAAAGCCAGGAGGGCTTCACAGAGGAGGTTCCACATGAGCATGGCCGGGAAGGAGGAGAACACTTGCCCAGGCTGAGGCGAGCGGCCGGTGTCACAGCACTGGGAAGGCTGAGAAAGCCGCTGGGCCTAGAGCCCAGGGTGTGGAGGAGAGTGACCGCAGGTCAGGCCAAGAGTAGCCTTGTTTGAAGGCACGTCAGGCTCCATCTCCCAGAGGTGAGCAGGGCCTTGTGTAAAAGTAGATGTTTTTCAAAAAGAAAATATTCACGCTTTCCCCAAGTCCAGTATCAATGCGTCAACAAGAACAACTAGGCCTAGATGGTTCAGACCAAACGCAGAGGACATCCCTGAGGCCAGGAAAAGGTCAGTGTCGCCAGAAGCCGGTGAGACACGCAGATGCTGGCGGCACAGTCGCGGCCCGACCAAGAACAAGCCTGAGTGCACCGCACCCCCAGGGGCTCAGCGAGTCACTCTTCGAAGCGCGGGGTTTCCGCCTGTCCCTTGGGGGGCTGCGGCGAGGCCTGTCTCCCGGCCGCGGGGGACGGGCGGGCGAGTCACCGTGGCCGAGCGGTGCGTCGGGCCGGGACTGCCGTGCCTGCCTGCCGGGACTCCCGGGATTGCCGTGCCTGCCTGCCCTGTAGCTTTAGAAAACTAAAGGCTGGCTCTGGGTGGGGAAAGAGTGTCACAGAGCAAAGTGGCAACGGGGAGCCCAGCCGGGGGGCCGCCGTTGTCCAGGAAGAGGTGCTGCTGGCTGGCGCTGGGTCTCCCAACTGAAGGCAGGAGGACAGACTTGAAATAGCCACAGGCAGAATTAGCTCCACTCTTTTTTTTAAGATATTTATTTATTTACTTGGGAGAGAGAGAAGCATGAGCGGGGACGGGGGTTGGGGGGGCAAAGGAAGAGGGAGAAGCTGACGACCCACCGAATGGGAAGCCCGACGCGGGACTCGATCCCAGGACCCAGAGATCATGACCAGAGCCGAAGGCAGACGCTTCACCGACTGAGCCACCCGGGCGCCCCAGAATTGGCTCCAGTCTTGTGAGGAGGAGGTTGGTGGGGAGGAGTCCCCGGGTTTCTGCGAGGAACGACTCCCTGTGGACCTGTCCCTCAGCTATGACAGCGTCCCCTCCTGAGTTCCGAGTGCTGCGTGCTCCGGCAGCTTCCCAAGCCCCGACGGCCTGTCTTAGGGGAACACTAAGGCGTGTAGACTGGGGAGTCGGCCAGAGGTAGATAACCGCGAAGCCAAAACACAGGGGCGGGCTTCCGAGGCTGAGAGATGGGGTCCAGGCCGGTGGGGGGCAGGCAGACTGGCCAGAGGGCATCGGCCCCGGCTCTCCGGGGTCCTCCCCTTTCTTCTTTTTTTTTTGTTCTCCCCTTTCTTAGCGGGGCCGGCTCACAGCGGAGTCCCAGAGAGGGAGGGCATGGCTGCAGGACCGACTTCCCAGGTCATTCTCCTTCCCGCAAGGGACTGGGGTTCCCTTACCTAAGCCAGTCAGCCTGCACTGACCTGTGCCCCGGGGGCGCCTCTCCCTGTCCCATGTGGCCTGGCCTTGACTGTCCTGGGAGCAGAGCTGCCACGTGGCCAAACCCAGGCCCCCGGGGAACCTGGACAGGGTGCAAACCAGCTCCTTCCCAAGCTCAGGTGCTACAGACAGACGTAGGAATGTCCCCCGGGCCCTGTTCTCCTTGCCCAGACCCATTTTGTGCCCAGGGTCATGGGACAAGCACAGAAGGCCTGGACACTCACCTGGGCATCGCCGTGGCCGCTCGAACACTGGCCTCCTTCACGCCGAACCGGGGTCAGATCCCCAGCACAGGTTCCTCTGAGGACCAGGCTGTGTCCGGCAGAGGCATATCAGGGTCAGCGTGAGAACCTTCAGGAGCTGATTTGCATCTTCTTCCTCCTTGTGTTAGGAGAAAAGCAGCCTCCCAAACGGACAAGCCGGCTGATAAAAAGGAAGACGAAAGCCAAGCGGTAAGCAGACCCCAGCCCTTGCCGCCCTGGGTGCCGCCGCTGGGAGACACCAGGCCTTCGGGGCACGGACATGCACCCGATTTGGACATACCTGTGATAGAAACTTCAGCAGGTGGTTCACAGGAGGGACAGGAGAGTTTGGGGGTACTGGGGGGTGCAGAAGCTCCCTGGAGCTCAGGCCAGGCCTGTGCTTCTGAGGGCCACCGTGTGAGCCGGTGGGGACTCGCTAATGGTCAGGGCTTGCTGCCGGCCACCCAGAAGGTCTGCCTCCTCTGCGGGAGCCCGCGTCTCCCCCCACAAGAGACGTCTTGTCCCTCCCCGCCCGCCCCAGGGCTACCCCTTCTCCCCACCAAGAGGCCGCGTTTGCGCCTATTAATGGCGGTGCTTATCGTCTGGCTGATTCTAAAGGTAACACGTGCTCCTTAAATGTGAGACACTGACGCTTCCTCGTGGCCTGGGCAGAGCACCCTTGCCCCGACTGGCCTTCCTAAACAGACTCGGAGGGCAAAGCCGTTCTTTCCCATTTCAGGAAGAGCCGAGCACCTCTCCATCTCCGGGGACCCGAGCAGCCAGCCAGCCACCTAACTCCTCCGGTAAGGGGCCCCGTCCCGCCCCGCAACGGGCACAAGGTCATAGAGCAGGAGGGGCCCCCAAAGTCTCACCTGACAGATGAGCCGTGAGGGCCAGTAAGGTGGCACTAGCGGGTCCCCCTGACCCTTCTGGAAGCTCCGAGCCCTCAGGAGGAGCCACGGCAGGCGCAGCTGCAGCCTCGCTGAGGCCGAGCAGGTGCTGGTGCCACCGGGGCTGATGGCCCGAGGACATCGGGGCCGGCCCGTCACCCGCCCCCCGCCCCCCCGCAGCCCTCTCGTGTCCCACACGGCGGGGAGGAGGACGTGGCACCAAGGGGCTCCGAGGGGCGTGCAGACCTGTCTTGCTCAGAGGAAGTGTGCCGGTGGTGCTCGCGGAGTACCGGGTGGGGGGAGACACTCAAACCCCGCTCGGAAGCCCGTGGGAGCTCGCGTTGGCGGGGGTGGGAGGGGGTGATAGGAGGGCGGGCAAGGCCGCGGTGCTCGGGCTCCCGGCCGGTCGTTCCGCACACTTGTGTGCGGCGGCCGCTCCGAGCCGGGCCTGAGCTCCCGAGCGAGGTGGGAGAGGCAGAGGGCAAGCCGGCCAGGCCCCGCAGCGGAGGGAGACTCCGAGCGGCCGCTCACCGGCCTGCGGTCCTGGTGCTCCGCTGGCGCGGCCGCCTGGCCCGTGACACTGCCCTCCGGGCCCTGTCCTCCTCAGAGCTGCCGCTGGGATTCGTGACTCCGCGAACGTCTCACACCCCAGGGAAGGGTTCTGTGTTTCCCGCGTTAGGAGGTGACGCGTTTTGCTCAAGGCCACATGCCTGGAGCCCAGATGTGGTCCCAGCTCTTGTGCCTGCGGGCCCAGCGTGCACCCCCCAGTGTGGCCTTGGGGGGACCCTCAGACCCACAGCGGGCCTCCCTGCGGCCCCTAGGGCTTTCTCTCCTGCCTCTCTGCTCACCCTGCAAAGTCAGGGAATTCAGTCCAACAGCTCTCCGGAAGTGAAATGAAATATTCATCTAGCACACTGAGGAAATGGAAGGAGAAGCAGCTTTCAGGGCCTGAGTGGGGAGTGTGGAGTGCAGGGCGTGGAGCAGACCCGCGTCTCGGGGCAGCAGGTGTACGTGGGCCGGCGGGCCGCGCTGAGAGCCGCCAGGCCGAGCGCTTCCTCTGCCCCACTCGGCCCTTCGCTGGAGTCGCGGGTCGACTCCAGGGGTCACGGTTAAGAGGTTCCCCGACCGCTGGGCTCACAGTCCCAAGAAGAGACCCAACCACGGTGAGAGGACTCAGAGCCAGGCCCGCCCGAAGCCGACCTTCCTGACGGGGCAGCTCTGCGCCCTCCGCACTGGGGGGCCTCCGGCGGCCTGGGATGGGGGGGGGGGGCTGCTGAGATCCTCCCGGCTCTGAGGCTCTCCGTCCATGGTATGGATTGACAGAGGCTGGCCGGAAGCCCTGGGAGCGGAGCAACTCGGTGGAGAAACCCGTGTCCTCGTTACTGTCCAGGTGAGCGGCCCTGGGCGGGCGGAGCTGCGCGTCCCGCGGGGCCGAGGCGGGCGGCCGGGCGATTCACATGTCTGTTTCATTCCGTGCCCTAGAACCCCGTCTGTGGCCAAGAGCCCCGAAGCTAAGAGCCCCCTTCAGACGCAGCCTCACTCTAGGTACCGAACAACCCCGTCTCGGGGGCCGCCTCTGTCCCCTGCCGTGACTAACACTCCCAAACCCGCCCTGTGTTCTGTCACCTAACAGTTTGCTCTGGGAAAGGGTGGCCTGTCCCTTCAGACCTGGGGAAGGCAGGGCTGTCCCCTCATGGAGGGGGACACCGGGGCCTGGGGGGAACAGCAAAGTGAGGCTCCCAGCAAACCGCGGCTCGGGGCTCACCAACCGTGGCTTCGGGCAGGCCGGGTGGCCTGTCCCGGCCTCCGCTCCTCCTGCACCACGTAAAGAGGCCCGTTAGCCCCTGCGTCCCGTGACAGCTGTGTGATGGGCCACAGCCGGACACAGAAGTGCTCTGCGGCCACAGCCACCTCCCGCCGCTCAGCTGATCCCGGCTCGGGCCTCCTCTCCCCCCTCCTCTGCCCACAGCACACAGAGCCGTCTTCCCCCAGAGAAACCACGTCTCCCCGACCATATTTCCCAAACCAAAAGCTGGTGTGATCGCAGGATGGAATATTCAAAACGGAGGGGACCCCACAAGTGGGAGGCAAACAGCCGCACAGTCACCGTAGGCCCAGTGTGGCCTGCAGTCGCCGGTCTCTGGAGCCCGTGCTGGGAAAGGGCTCCACTGCCCCGCACAGACTGGAGGGGGCCCGCCTTTCCCACGGAGCGGGCGGCTTTGGAGCCGGCTCTTGCAGAGGGGTGCAAGGCTCTGGGGGGGGCTCCGGCCCGGCAGGAATGGGGAGGACGGGTGCCGGGCATTAGGAACAGAGTCTCAGTGGTCAGCCAGGTTCTGAGCCGGGTGCCAGCAAGGAGCTCATTTTCTGTCGGGAAGGCCCGTGCACGAGGCAGCCGTGGCTGCCTGCGAGGTGCCGTGTGGAAGACAGGGTTGCACAGCAGACTGTTGGGGACAGGTGCTTTAGCGCGTGGGCTGGGGCAGGCCGCTCAGAGTGGCATTGGAGTTGACCTGGCTGAGGAGAGCCTGCCCTTGCAAAGAGCGTGGGGACAGCCTTCCAAGCTGGCGGAGATGGTACGTGCTGAGGCCCTGTGACCCACCCGCGGGCTCGCAGGACAGCCGCCAGCGTGGCTAGCAGGGGGCGGAAGGTGGGGAGGGCCGAGGGAGGCGGCGAGCTTGGAGGGGGCAGAGGGCTCACGTGGCTGGAAGGCTGGGTTTCGTTCTGTGTGCAGGAGGCCCGGTGCTCGAGCTGTAGGCACAGGGCGCCGTGCGGAACCAGCACTTTCCCCTCTGGCCGCGAAGGGGCAGGGGGACAGGCAGGGGGCCGGAGCCCAGCGAGGGATCCCGGGAGGCGGGAGGAGGCCTGGCCGCCGGGGCTGCATGTGCAGCGGGCCCAGCACTTCCTGCAGGTGGAGCACGGATGGGCTGCCAGCGGTTCCTCGTCCCGGCAGGGGCACCGGCAGGGGCTGTCCCCCTCGGGATGGGGCTTCATGGAGGGCTCTGAAGGGGGCGTGTGGCGACAGTCTGTCTCGTCCGTCTCGGGCTGCCCGGGGGTGCACGTGGGGGAACTGAGGCCCCGAGACGTGAAGCAGTTTACCCCAGCAGCCCGGGAAAGTGCTGCTGGGACAGACACTGAGCCCCCAGGTCGGACGTGTGGGGCCGGGGTCTCAGGCTGCACCTCGTTCCCCATCGGGATCCAAGGTTAGGCTCCTTCCGAACTGCACTGGGCCTCTTTCTCGAGTTCGGCCAGGAGGGGGCAGGAGCACATTCTTCTTTTTTTGTTGTTTTGTTTTGTTAAGATTTTATTTATTTATGAAAAAGAGAGATAGCAAGAGGTAGAGCTCGAGCAGGGCAGAGAGGCAGGCTCCCCACTGAGCAGGGAGGCCGATGCAGGGCTTGATCCCAGGACCCTGGGATCGTGACCTGAGCCGAAGGCAGACGATTAACGAGCCACCCAGGCGCCCCTACTCTTTTTTTTTTTTTAATCCCGGCTTGGGCACTGGAGCACTAAACTTAGTTTATTCAGGGGACCGTTTTCCCAGCTGTATTAAGATCTAAGTGACCTCAAACACCGTCCGAGTTTGCGTGCCAATCCGCGTGTCCGTGGCGAAACGCTCCCCGAGGTCAGGTTAGCGACGCGGCCGCCGCCTCAGTTTCCCAATCCGTTGGCTTAGCTGCTCTCACGGGCACGACACCGTGTGCCTAACTGTAGGCCCCGCGCCACACAGGAAACCCCAGAACTCCCTCATCTCCACTGGGGGGGGGGCAGGTGCCCTTTGACCTCCTCCCCCCCGCCCTCCAGCTCCGGGCACCAGCAATCGCCGTCGGGCTCCATGGGATTGCACAGTGAGACCACGCTGGGCTTGTCTCTCCGTCCGGCCGGTTGCACTCTGCGCCCTCAGGTCACTGTTGTCGGGGCTGGTGGGCTCCTGTGCGCGCAGCGTTTTCCTCATCCGTCCGTCCGCAGACACCCGGGTGGTCTCCACGTGGGGACTCCGGCCAGTCCTCCAGCCACGACCGGGGTGGGGGTGCCCTGTCTTCAGGACGGCGGCCGCCTCTTCAGACAGACACACGCCCCGAAGCAGCCGTGGTCAGGCTTGTCGAGGGCCCCCCCTGCTGCCTGCATCCCCGGGGCCTGCTCTTGCCCCGGAGACGGGCCCCCGGCCAGGTGGCGTGTATATCTGCCGTCCGTCACCCCCTCAGGGCCACAGCCCCGACGGCCGTTCTCCCCCCGGCAGTGGGCCCTCCCGCGCTGCTGGCCTGGTGTAAAAGGCCGAGTGGTCAGAGGAGCGTGTCAGGATTTTCCAGGGACGGCTCACGTACGAGACACAGATGAGCAAACTAGCTAAGCTTAGTTGGGCAGCTTTTCAAAGTACGGTCCGTGCCTCAAAAGGGCAAGACCACTTCCAAGGACGTTTCGTGGAAAAGGTTACACACCGGGACCGGCTACCAGCAGTGGATGCCTTTAGGAGGAGTGTGCACTGTGCGATTTTGTGATTTTGCAGTCGTACTAAATGCCGTCGTCAGTAGCTTTCCCTAAGCCTCAGGGTAGCCGGGGACCCAGACCCCTCACCGGGGAGTAGCCGGGGGTTTCTCTCCGGAGGGGGCCGCGCGGGACCTGCGCTGCCACATCGGTGCACAAGCTCTCAGACCAGAAACAGCCCCGTCCGCAGCCCGGAGTTGGGAGGTATGGTCACAGGATCCGTGAGACCCTCTCGAGGTGGAGCCGAGCCCTTAGACTCCTTCCACAGTAGCCCCAGAGTGGCCAGAGGTCAAAGCAAAAAGCATTTGAAAGACGATGGGAAGGGGGCCGTACTTGGCCCCGCCGTCCTCGGCCCTGCGCTCGGAGGCTCTGTCCCACGCAGCCTGCCTCCCACGTTGTCCCCGCGTGATGGGCAGGCTCTGTCGCCAGGCCCTGCCACCCACCTTACCGCACCCCGCCGTCCCCTCCAGGATGAAGCCGGTGGGGAGCGTGAATGACGTGGCCCTGGATGCCTTAGACTTGGACCGGATGAAACAGGTGAGCGTGACCTTTCCTCCAAAGCCATGACGGAGCCAGAGGCTGGGACCGTCTCGGGTCCACGCAGGGAGGCAGGCTCGGCAGAGCGGCCGGAAGTGTGTCAGGGAGCCCGCAGTGGAGGAGGGGGCGCCCAGCCCCATCATCAGCAGAGCGCCCCTCTGTCCTGCACGGTCCGGCCTGCTCTGGGGGTGTCCCATCTCCCATTCACTCCGACCTTGCCCTGTGGGGACACACCACCCCTGGCAAAGCCAGCTTCCCCGACTCTGCTTCCCGCCCCTTCACTGTGAGGCTCTGCCCACAACAGGAGATCCTCGAGGAGGTGGTCCGAGAGCTCCACAAAGTGAAGGAGGAAATCATCGACGGTGAGTGGCGGGTCCGCCCCGGGCATCCCCCCACGGTCCCCGGGGAGCAGCAGGCGGCCTGTCCCCCAGGGCTGTAAGGCAGCAGAGCTGTGGTGGCCCAGCCAGGGAAAGAGTCCTGGGCCCGGAGGCCCGCGGTCCCCTGCTCAGTTCCGTTCCCTTCCTGCAAGCACGTCACCCCATTCTCCGGTCCAGCAAACTGAGGCTGCTAAGTGACTTACCAAGATCCGCACCTCCCAGGCGGGGCGGCAGCTAGATCTGCGCTCACCCGGCTTCCTCCCCGGGATGAATGTGTGAATGTGTGCGAGGGGAGAGGGATCCGAGAATGCCTTCCAGAGCAAGACCGTGGAAGCTGCCTGACAGTCCCTTGTCTGTGTCCGAATCTGAGCACTCAGACTGCCACCTTTGGTCACCGGGTTTGGGCTACGAGGGTGGCTGCTGCGCCCCTGAGGGGGTTACGGGACCAAGAAGCCAAAGCCTGACGCAGCCCCGAGCTGGCTTGGCCCTGTGCTGGGAGCAGGCATGCGGTCTCCCGCGCCAAGAGCCTCTGGCTGCAGGGGTCAGGGCCCTGATCACATCCGTCCTTCCGGTTCCTGCCAGAGCCCTTTGATACATCTGGCTCAGGTCTGGAGCCAGAGGAAAAGGAGAGGTTTAGGGAGTGAGCAGGGAGTCGCAGCCCGCCCCCCCCCCCCCCCGCCTCCCTCCCCCACCGGAGACTGGGCCTGGCCCGAACAGCAGCAGCGGGGGACCTGGGCCAGAGAGGGCTCTGTGAACTAAAAGGGGCGGCACTGGTGGCAGGGGGCTGGAGAAAGGGGAGGCCAGGGTGGGAGCCTGCATACGGCGCCAACAGACCTGGACCCCGGGCCCAGAGCTGGGACCGGCCACGCCCTGTCCTTGCCCCAGCAGAGCGCCTCAGTTCCTGTTTGTTCAGCCCCCCCCCACGGGCCTGGGCTGGTCAGATAAGGAGTTAATGAATGAAGAGCAAGGCCAGGCCCGGAGCTAGAGAGGAGACACAGGCCAACTATTAACTCTGCTTTATTGCTGGGGGCCCCCACCTGGGAAGGGCCAGCCACCTGGCCCCAGGGCCAGCGCCGGTGTGTACCGCCAGCCTGTCTGCAGAGGGGCCGGGCAGGGATGGAGGCTGTGGGAGGCGGTGGGAAACATGCCCCCGGGCCCCGCTTTCAGACTGGAAAGCTCTCCAGTCTGTGGGAGGCAGGGGGAGCGGCCTCTGGGTGGGTCCCCGCTTGCAGCTGATGGGCCCGTGGGAAAGCACGGGCAACGTGGGGGCTCCAAGAAGCACCCCCTTGTTAGCGGGTAAGCGCCCAGCACTCCGCTCTTCGGCTCCAGGCCCAGTGGGGTCTGTCCAGCAAAAGGCCCCAATCTGGGGGACAGCCATGAGGGGTGGGGACAGGAGGAAGCTGGGGAGAAGAGCAAGAGGAACCCCTGCTCAAGGCCAGGCCCTCCGTGCTGCCGCTGCCAGAAGCGGGGCTCCGGGTCCCCCAAGCAGCACCAAGTGCCCCCCATAAACCTCTGCCCGGAAGGGGCCACACGGCCCTCAGGGCTTTGCAGTCACCCCGAAGTCTGTGCCAGAGTCCGTGGAGCCGCTTGAGCTCAGCCTCTGCCCCGTGGCCTCAGGCACCCTGGCCGAGGCTCCCGGGGATGGAGCAGGGCAGACAGCAGGCAGGTCTTGTCCCCGCCGCCCCTGAGCCCCCCGTCCTGTCCCCCAGCCATCCGGCAGGAGCTGAGCGGCATCAGCACCTCCTAGGGCCCCCGGCCCCTGCCGCCCGAGACCCAGGCCCGCTGCCGACGGGGGACAGCGAGGAGCGCGGCCGGCCGCAGGCCTCCAGCTCACGCGAGCACGCGCTGAAGCCAGGATGTGCTCCGTTCAAACGTCCTAACCTGTGATGAAATATTAAAATGAGGAAAACAAGTTCAATTTCTGGATTTTTTTAGATTCTACCTGACACAGAACACCAGGTCTACTCGCCTTTTTTGTATTTTATATTTGCCTATTTAAGTGTACATTTCTTTCGGTTTATAGAGGACTCCCCAGATCACGCGATTCCTTAGACGGTTTCCGAGTTTCCTCCTAGGTGATGCTGTTAGCGGCTTGGCTGCCAGGGGCGCGCTGCCCCGGCGTCGTGGTGGTGAAGTCTGTCCACGCACCGCGGTGTCTGTGTCCACGTGCTAATAAACGCTTACTGTCCGCACCCCCGGCTCCGGCTCCCTCTGTCACGCCGGCTCGTGGCCGCTCCGGCCCGCGGATGCCGTGGGCAGCTGGGCTGGGTGCAGACGGGGAAGGTGGGAGCAAGAGCCGCGCGGCTCGGGCACTTCGAGCCAGGGGTCCTGCCGAGGGCCGCCGCCACGGCCTCCCCCGGAGACGGGCCCTGAGTGCCGCCCGCACCTGCATCGGAGGGGCCGCCTCCATCCTGGGCCCAGCGCGGCGGCGGCCTGGGCTTAGCAAGGCAGCGCGGAAGGGACAAGCAGGCAGCGTCGTCCAGAGAGGACCAAGGCCCTGCCCTGCCCGCCCACCGAAGGCACATCCCAGCACTTCTCGGATGTGCGGGGAGCTCAGGAGCCTGCGCCCCTGGGCCAGGAGTGAGGTCCTAGCCAGCCGGCAGGCCCGGAAATGCTGTACCATCTCCTGGCCCCCAGGGACACAGCAGTTTGCCCAGCCGTCCTGGGGCGGGGAGGGGGATGAGGCAGGGTCCCCAATCTGGCTGATGACAGGGGATATCCCAACTGATCGAGTACTCCCAACAACCCTAAAGACGGGAGTAGGATGGTTCTGCCTACCGGGGGTGAACAGCCGGAGGCCCCCTCTCTGAGCGGCTCCCCCCCACCCCCGCCCCAGGTCCGGCAGTGGATCTAACCCAGGGCGGCAGATTCTGCCCCCCAAGGCGCAGGAATCCTGTCCTCTGGGCGGGGGCAGGGGGCAGCTGGCAGGTGGTGACAGCGCTCACCGTGCTCCCCGGGCAGCCTCCCCAGGACAGCCCTGCAGGTGGGTGTGCCGGCCGACGGCCCGCAGGCCAGCCGCTGGAGGAGCTGTGCTCCGGGGTCCCGGACTCAGGCCAGCCTGTTTGCACCGGGAGAGACCGCCCGCCCACCCAGGCTCCGGTACTCCAGCCAAGCTGCCCTTCCCTCACGCGGCAGGCCCTGGGGCCGGTGCCTCTTCCCAGGGCCATCTCAGCGTCTAGGGCACAGGGGTGCCTGGCATCACAGGAGGCCATGCCCAGCCCCCGGCAGGAAGTCCGTGCTCAGCACCTGCGGGGTCCCAGGCGCACGGGGCAGCAACTCACCTTCCTGCGGCCCTGCCTCTGCTGGGGCAGCCAGCACAGCCCCGCTGCAGCCGTCCAGGGGCTGGTCCTCAGCCCCCCAGCCTCAGGGGCCACGGCACCCCTCTTGCCGCCTGCCGGCCAGCCTCCAGGAGCCCAGGACCCCGCCCTACCCCACGCCACCCCTCGCGGCCCCCTAGGTTTCAGCCATGGCCCCACCAGTCAGGACAGGGTCATCACCAAGGACGCCAGCGCGCTGTTCCTGGAGCTGCAGTTCACTCAGCCAGTCCCCCGCCCGTCCAGCCACCTGTCTGCTTCCGTCCGTCTGGCTTGCGGCACACGCTCCTGAAGGTCGCTTCAAGTCCTGGGGGAGCCGGTCAGGGAGACGGACCCCACCCTCTGAGGTTCAGAGAGGGCCCCCTCAGCCCAAGGCCTCAAGGTGGAGCGGGAGCAGGGGCACGGCTGAGAGGAGGCGGTGTCCACAGCACTCAGCTGGGCTGGAGAGGAGGGAAGGCTGCTAACGAAGGGCTCCGGGGCCCCAGGGACCCCCACGCCCCAGGGGATACCCACCAAGGCACGACGCCCTCCCCGGGGCTGCTGCCTAAGCACACGGCATGTCCCCGAGGGTGGGGAGCAGGGTGGCTGTGGCCTGGGCTGGCCAGGAAGGAGGCCCGCAGGCCCGAGGCCCGCTGGGGAGGGCCGGGACCCCTTCTGGGGCCAGGCTGGGGCCCAGGGAAGCCACCGGGAAGCCACCGGGAAGCCCGATCCGCAGGTGCGGAAACAAACGCTGAACTGAATGCAGGGCCCGGGAACAGCAGAGGGATCAGCCCCGGGGAGACTGCGGCCCCGAGCACCCAGGGCAGGGCCAGGCCTCTCTGCGAGGACCGGAAGGGGAGGGCCCGGCCGGGTGGTCTCCAGGCGGCAGTCCGTGCCCGCTGCGGCCAGACGTGGTCCCGGGCTCTGGGACACAGAGCACAGCCAGGTCGTGGGAACCAAATGCAGCCAAACCAGTTCTGGGCGCCAGGTTTGGGGGGGGGGGGGCAGGCAGTGAGCGCCAGCTCCTGGGGGGGAGGGGAGCCGGCGGGCCGCCAGCAGGGCTCACAGCCCGTCCTCGGCCAGCTTGCACACCCGCTTCACCCGGGCATAGGGCCCCAGGGAGTCCTCGAACACAAAATCCCAGAGCACCTTCACCCACGAGTGGTGCTGCGGCAGGTGGTCGTAGTACTCGGGGGCAATCTTCCGCACCTGCAGAGAGGGCGAGCGGGGTCAGAGGCCGCGGCCGGGCGCACGCCTCCCTGCCGCGCACACGCGCGTAAGCACACGAGCGTGCGCGCGCACACACTCACACGCGGGGGTCACCGCCCAGGAGACCCACGTCCAGCACAGCCAGGCTGCTCAGTGCTGCCCGACATGGAGGGGCCGCTGGCCTGGGACACCGGTGGACTCTGAGCCCCCTGCCCTCCCCTCTCTGGAGCCCAAGCCCAGTTTCTGACCCAGGAGCCCCGGGTGGGCCCGGCTTTCATTCCCCCAAGCACCTGCGGACTTCTGCTGAGCCCCGGTCACCGTGGCCACGCTCCTCGGGCGTCCCCTGCCCCCTCCTGCCGCCCCGCCCCTCTGGCCTCAGCTGACACCAGGCTCCCAGGCCGCCGCCCTCCTCCCAACCTTAGAGCTTCCCATTTCCCAAATGGGTATCACACGCACCTCTCCCTCTAGCCTCCTGCCCCCTCTGCACCCACACCCTCAACCCACCTCCTCCAGGAAGCACTCCCAGCCTCAGTGCCTGCGCGGGCACCCCCACCGCCCTTCACTCCCCCCAGGGGAAGCACCCAGGGCTCAGGGCCTGCTTTAGAGCAGAAGACGGGGGCGCTCGGGGAACCAGACCACCGGCTTGAAGCGCGAGCAGGGAGCCCTGACTTTGCCTGGGAGAAGGAAAGCAAGGCTCACAGGCAACCGCACGTGCTTCCGTGACCGCCTGGGGTCCAGATTCTGGCTCTGCTACTTCCCGAGGCAGGGCCGGCCCCTGCCTGAGCCTCTGCCTTGTCTGTGAAATGTGGACAACGGGGAACGAGGACGCCTGCTGCACGGGCCTGGGGTGAAGCTGCAGACGGCGCCAGGCCCCCAGCAGGACCGCAGGAGCGGCAGGAGACACGGGGGAGGCGAGGAGGCGGGGGGCCGCACAGCCGGGTCGGACTCCGGAGTCACACAGCCCGGACAGGTGCTCACACACGACCGCACGCACAAACACGTGTGCACATGGCGGCACACTCAGACACACACGCAAGCACCTGCACACGGGCGTGCACACCCGGATAGTGCTCACGCCTGCAGGAGCACGTACACACCGGGCAGGCACACACACACTCTCCAGCACTCTGACATGCTCCCCACCGACGCCCCCTCCAGCCATCCTGTGCCTCGGGTCCCCGTCCCACCCCTTTTTCTAGCCCGCCTGCGCTGGACTAGAGCTCCTCCTCCTTTTCCTCCCCCTCCCTCCTCCCTCCTTCAGAAACTCCCCAATCCTGGGGGGCTCCAGCTCAGGCCCAGCCCTGGGGTCCACAAAGGGCCAGGCCCACCCTGTCCTCTCTGTGCCCAGAGCAATGACCAGAAATGAGCAGGGACAGGGGAAGTGGGAATGCAGTATGGCTATGCCACCCCGTCTTAAGGAAGAGGCAGCCAAGGCACAGAGAGGGCAAGGGGCTGGCCCAAGGATGCCCAGCCTGGGTTCAAACAGGTTTTCATTCCCCCAAGAGCCCCTGCCCTCCCAGAAGTCACCTCCTTATTCTACGGCCAGGCCCTCGCCTATCCTGGAGGGGGGGCTCTGGCATCGCCCCGAGACCACGACTGAGAAAGCAGCCAGACAGCGATCCGCTAAGGCCTAGCGAGCCCGGCTGTGGGCCCCCCCGCCCCCCCCGCCCCCCACGTACCAGGGGCAGGTTGCAGCCCGGGATGCTGGGGAAGTCGTGGTGCTCCACGTGGTAGCCCACGTTGAAGGTGATCCAGTTGAGCGGCCCGTAGTAGGAGTAGGTCTCGTGGCCCTTGAGGAACATGTAGTGCTCGGCCACAAAGTGGCCAGAAATGGGGTGCAGGCCGAGGCCCAGCAGCGAGCTGGCCAGCAGGTAGACCACGGGCTTGAGCCCCCACAGGGCGAAGAGGGCGGCGTCGGCAGCCAGCTGCACCAGGGCGTTGAGCACCTCCATGCGGGTCACGGCCTTGGGGTGCACGCACAGCGGCCGCAGCGAGTAGAAGAAGGGCTGCAGCACCAGCCAGAGCAGCTTGCGGGCCGGCGTGCAGAAGAGCCAGCCCTCCAGGCGCGTGGGCACGTCCACGTCCAGCCCGTCGCCGCCCAGGTAGCGGTGATGGTCCACGTGGTACTTCTTGAACGAGGCGGCGTAGGGCACGCCCACGGGCAGGTTGGCGAAGACGGCGAGCCAGCGGTTGTGCGCCGCGCGGCCCGAGCCGAAGGCGGCGTTGTGCGAGAGGTCGTGGATGGCCAGCGTCAGCGAGTGGTTCACGCAGCCGCCGAACGCGTAGGCCCAGAAGAGCAGCCAGCGCCACGCCAGGCCCCGCACCAGGCAGCAAGCCAGCAGCTGCGCCAGCACCAGCCCCAGCACCGTCCACTTGAGGCGGGGGTCCGGCCGCATCAGGGCCTTGATGGCCGGGTACTTGGCTGCGGGCGAGAACAGAGAGCAGGTCACGGTGAGGGGCGCGCCGGCCGCCTGCCCCCCCCCCCCAGGCTTACAGCTCTCCTGCCCCCCGCCCGCCCACCCTCCCTGCCCGCAACATCCGCTGAGCTCCAGGCAGTGACACCAGGGTCCCTCCAAGACCCGGGCCTGCGTCTGGGGACCCCTGGAGCCGCAGAGGCAGGCACACCTGCCTCCCCACCACCTGCGGGCTTGGGGGAGACTTCCCAGAGCCGGGAGGGGGTCTTTGCCACGGGCCTAAAGAAAGCAGGTGTCACCACAAGTCATGGAAACATGATGCCCAAAATCCAAGCAGTGGCCGAGAGCTGCAGGCGGAGCGGGCCGGGCCGGTGCGCTGCCGGGGGCTTCCGGCCAAAGGGACGGGGTGCGCGGGGCGCCCGACGCTCCGGGAACCCTGGAGGGCACAGGGGTGGCCAGGGGCGGGGACATGGAGGCCTCTGCCTCTGGCTCCAGGGTCTCAGTTCTTAAACAAGATATAAGAAAACGTGATAAAATGTTGAACGCATTTATTTTGGGATGGGGGGGAGTGCTCGTTACAGAATCTTTTGTACTTTTCTGTAGTTTGTTCTACAGGAAAGAAAAAGACAATGATGGTGGGAGTGGGCCGAGCAGGGGAGGGCCTTCCAGCCAGAAAGCAGCCAGGCCCTGCGGGCGGTGGAGGGCGGGGGGTGCCCCGGGCAAGACAGCTTTGCCTTCCAGAAACCTCCCGGCTGCTCGGTGGGAGGGGGTGAGGAGTCTGGTGCTGTGTCCAGGGGTGGGGATGCACAGGGCCAGGGGTCATCCCACGCTCAGGGTGACAGATGCTCCCAGGTCTGCTCTGTGCCCCGGTTCCCAGGCCCTCAGATGCAGAGCAGCGCTGATGCACAGATATGGAAACTGAGCCCCATGTCGGCAGGGCTTACCCCGGGCACCCTCAGGAAAGCCAGTGCTGGTCTCCAGTGTCTTCCCCCCCCCCTTCCCCCCCAGACGAGCTGGGCAGCCTCGGGCTCACCCTCCCCAGGCTGGTCCATGGACAGGGCCTGGAACCGGCCAGGCCAAACACAAATCCTGCCCAGCCCTGTCCTCCAAAGGACCCAGGAAGTTACTTCCCCTTTGTGCTTGGAAGGGAAGGATGTGACAGCTCGGCTCAGCGGCCCAAGGTCCCCAAAGCCAGGCCCCTCCGCCCTCCTCCCAGCCCAAAGATCCTTCTGAGAGAGCCATCCAGCAATGGAACTGGCTGGTTCACAGGTAGTGAGCTGCCTGTCCCTGGGAGTATGCAAGCAGAAACACACAACAGGAGCAAAGGGAGTCTGTCCCGGTCAGAAGGGAGACTCCGGCTTAGAACCCTCCTGCCTGAGCCGCCTCCCCACAAGCCCATCTTGGGGTTAGTCCTGATCTTGCTGTGTGGCCGGGGCTCCATCCCCATCCTCTCTGGACCTCAGTGTCCCCTTGTGTGATGGCAGGGGTATGCTGTGCCTCACAGGGTATCTGTCCCCACAGAACGACCCTGGCTCCGTGACAGCAAACAGCCGGCATCTGCTAGAGATGCTGCGGGAAGCTGGGGTTTCCAAGTCCTAAAGCCCCAGGCCACCTCTGCCCGGAAGCCAACAGAATCCCCCAGGCAGCACCTACGCCAGCGCCCCCACGGGCCTTAGCCTGGTCACCCAAACCACCGCAGCTACAGCGGTGTGGGTTCCAACCCGGGAGCACGGCTCTCCACGGCCCCAAGCACAGCCTTCGAGGGGCCCAGATGGGGTGTGAACCCCACAGTGGACAGAACCGGGCCCCTGCCCCCCCGCCCGCGGCTCCCACTGCAGCGGCCCTCCTCTTGCACACACAGGCCGCCTCTGGCAGGGGACAGCGCCTCCAAGCTGCACCAAGCTGCTGGGGGCCTTTGATCCTCGGAGCTCTCTCCCTGAAGCTGGGCCGAGGACCCCGCCGGGATGGTGGTAACAGCACAAGTGTAGACCCAGAACTTTGGAAAAAGCAAGCAAGCCAAGCGACAGGTGACAAACCTCAGCCCCACTCAATGGGGAGCACCTAGGAGCCACAGCATCCCAGACGGCTGGGAGAGGGCAGCGTTCAGAATGGGTTTAACACCCAGGACATAGATCTCCTACGACTCAATGACAAAGACAAACAACCCAACAGAAAGTGGGGTAAGGAGGCGCCTGGGGGGCTCAGGGGGTTAGAGCCTCTGCCTTCGGCTCAGGTCATGATCTCGGGGTCCTGGGATCGAGCCCCGCATCGGGCTCCCTGCTCAGCGGGAGCCTGCTTCCCCCTCTCCCTCTGCCCCTCCCTCCGCTCATTCTCTGTCTGTCTGTCTCAAATGAATAAATAAAATCTTAAAAAAAAGAAGAAGAAGAAGGCAGGAAGTGCTGACCCAGGCTACACATGGACGAGCCTCGAAGACGAGGGAAAGAAGCCAGCCACTGGGGCCACGAACCGTAGGACGAGTGAGGGGTGGAGAACAGGTGATTCCTAAGGACGGAAAGGAGGGGAGGAGGGGTCAGGAGGGGTGAGGAGGGCAGCAGAGGGGTGAGGGGGGTGAGGGGGGTGAGGAGGGCAGCAGAGGGGTGGGGGGGTA
>CM052896.1:122766547-122784492 GCA_028534135.1 Potos flavus
ATCTTCTTTATTGATTATCATCTCGTATCCAGTAAATATGGGATTAAGGAGTTGTTCGAGGTGGCAGTCTTCTCAACTGCCGACCCCTGCTCCCAATCTCTCTTGCAGCTGACTTGTTTGTGCCTCATTCTTCTCCCGTGCGCCGTCAGGAAGCGGCATGCGTGGAAGATCTCTCTTCTCCATTTAGTTACTCAATTACTTAATAATACCAGTAGGGACTCATGAGATTTATTTAATACTCTGGGCTATAATCTAATGCTGTCTTATTATTTTGTTGCTCAAATTGTTCTAGCTTTGGCCACCAGGAGCTTTTTCAGTTGGCTCCTATGACCCTTTGATGTGCCCCATCACTGCGTGTGTATAGGGTGTGTGTGTGTGTGTGTGTGTGTGTGTGTGTGTGTGTGTTCAGAGTACTTCCTTACTTTCTGGTGTTGTATATTTCTTGCTCCAGTCGTAGAATCTGCCATTTCTCCAAGGAGCCCTGGTTCCTTTTACTGGAGAAGGGTATTAGAAATCAAGATCGCATGTGATCAAAGGTACTGGGATGTCCTTGCTTCTGGGTGCTGTCGGCTGACAAAGCAAGGGAATGTATGTATGTATTCTAACCCCTGTGTATGCATCTGTCATTATTTCTACATGTAACCATCTGTATCTACGTGAAGCTAAACATAAGTTTATATTGGTGTCTCCACCTCTAATCGGTCACCACATGGAACATTCTAGCCTCCTCCCCTGCTTATCTGCAATCTTCTGCTCCAACCTGGAGACACCCGTCTCTCACCACCTGCCTTTTTTTTTTTTTTTTGACTTAATTGTTCAATTCCAGGACACGTTTAGTGGTTCTAGAACTGGTAACTGGTGTTCCCATGGGAAGCAACTTCATCAGCTGGGGTACAGTCCTGCATCTACTCATTTCCGAAATTACTCAGGGCAGCGTCGGATTCTCCCTTGCCCTTCAGCGAACCTGTTTCAGGTGTTTCTCATCAATTAGATTCTCCTTTTGCATTCTGTGTTTCTCCTGGGATTCCTGACTCCTAAATGGTTTTTTAAATTGTGTGTACATCGAGATCCCCTCTGTGATATCACGGTGTATGGATTTTGACAAACGGTAGTGTCTTTTATCTACTGTTACGGTCTCCTATATCCTGATTTCACCTCCCTAAAAATTCCCCTGTGCTGCTCTTGTTCAACCCCCAGCACCCCCAGCACCCCCGGCAACTGCTGTTCTGTTTATAGTCTCGATAGTTTTACCTTTTGCAGAATGTTATATAATTGGCATCATACAGTACATAGTGTTTTCAGACTGGCTTCTTCAACCTAGTGGTACGCATTTAAGATTCCTCCATGTCTGTTAGCGATTTGTTAGCTCATTTCCTTTTTTTTTAGGTTTATTTATTTCTTAATAATCTCTACACCCAATATGGGGCTCGAACTCATGACCAGGAGATCAGGAGTCGCACGCTTCTCCCACTGAGCCACTCAGGCGCCCCTCCCTCATTTCCTTTTATCTTTGATGGATATTCCCTTCTCTGGATGGACCACAGTTTGTTTATCCATTCACCTATTCAGGTAACTAGAAATAAAGCTGCTGTAAACGTTCACATACATGCAGGTTTTGTGTGGGCATGCATTTTCACATCAGTTAGATCAACACTGAGGAGCACAACTGCTGGATCGTATGGTAAGACCATGTTTAATTTTGTAAGAAGCTGCCACACTTGGGGCACCTGGGTGGCAGTCAACTAAGCAAGTGTCCGCCTCTTGGTTTCAGCTCAGGTCCTGATCTCAGGGTTGGGAGATCCAGTCCCGCATCCAGCTCCACGGACTCTTTCCAAGGGACTCTTTCTCCCTTTCCCTCTGCCCCTCTCTCAATGCTCTTTCTTTTTTTCTCAAGTAAATAAATAAATAAAACCTTAAAAAAAAAGCTGACACACTGTCTTCCAAAGTGGCCCTGCCATTCTGCATCCCCACCAGCGATGAATGGGAGTTCCTGTGGCTCCACATCCTCCGTGGCATCTGGTGTTGGTGTTGTGGATTTTATCCATTCTCATAGGTCTGTAGTAGTAGCTCATTATTGCTCTCATTTGCATTTCCCTGATGACAAATGATGCTGAGCATCTTTTCATGTGCTCATCCCCATCTAGCGCCCATTGTCATCTATGTCTCCTGCCGGGAGCTGTCTGTTCAGGTCTTTTGCGCATTTGTTGGTTGGGTTATCTGTTATCTACTGTTGACTTTTAATATTTGTTTATATATTTTGGATTCAAGTCCTTTATCAGACTTATGTTTCGTGAATATCTTCTCCCCGTCTGTGGGTTCTCTTCATGTTTTTTTTTTTTAAAGATTTTATTTATTTATTTGGCAGAGAGAAAGAGATCACAAGTAGGCAGAGAGGCAGGCAGAGGGAGAGGGGGAAGCAGGCTCCCTGCTGAGCAGAGAGCCCGATGCGGGGCTCGATCCCAGGACCCTGAGATCATGACCTGAGCCGAAGGCAGAGGCTTTAACCCACTGAGCCACCCAGGCGCCCCTCTTCATGTTCTTATAACACTGTCTTTCACAGAACCAAAGTTATGCATTTAATAAAGTTGAAACTATATATTTTTTTCTCTTTCATGGGTTGTACCGTTGGTGTTGTCTTTAAAAGCTCATCACCAAACCCAAGGTCATGTAGGTTTTTCTCCTATGTTTTCCTCAAGAAGTTTTGTCATTTTGCATTTTACGTTTAGGTCTGTGATCCATTTTGAGTAAAATTTTTTTCTAAGATTTTATTTATTTTTATTTATTTATTTTTAAAGATTTTACTTATTTATTTGACAGAGAGAGGGAGATCACAAGTAGGCAGAGAGGCAGGCAGAGAGAGGGGGAAACAGGCTCCCTGCCGAGCAGATAGCCCAATGCGGGGCTCGATCCCAGGACCCTGAGATCATGACCCGAGCTGAAGGCAGAGGCCTTAACCCACTGAGCCACCCAGGCGCCCCTCTAAGATTTTATTTTTAAGTGATCTCTATACCCACCATGGGGTTCGAACCTACAACCTTGAGATCAAGTGTGCCATGTTCCATGGACAGAGCCAGCCAGGTGCCCCAATTTTGAGTGTATATATATTTTTTAAGATTTTATTTATTTATTTGGCAGAGAGAGAGAGAGAGAGCACAAAAGCAGGGGGAGTGGAAGAGGAAGAAGCAGGCTTCCCGCTGAGCAGAGAGCCCGATGCGGGGCTCGATCCCAGGACACTGGGATCCTGACCTGAGCTGAAGGCAGCTGCTTAACCCAGTGAGCCACCCAAGCGCCCCAGAGTTGTAGATTGTTAAAAGCATGCATATAGGGGCGTCTGGATGGCTCAGTGGGTTAAAGTCTCTGCCTTGGGCTCAGGTCAGGATCTCAGGGTCCTGGGATCGAGCCCCGCATCGGGCTCTTTGCTCAGCAGGGAGCCTGCTTCCCTCCCCTCTCTCTCTCTGCCTGCCTCTCTGCCTGCTTGTGATCTCTCTCTCTGTCAAATAAAAAAATAAAATCTTTTTTTAAAAAAGCGTGCATATATATAGTTGTTTGTTTTGTTATTGTTTGTTATTTGATTTCACTAATATCGTGGTGGGTGTTTTGGGGAGTCACGCTGGCGGGTCCAGTGGCGCCGCTGGGAGTAAGAGCTCTTGGTTTAGGAGAGTCTGTGCGAGGAGGCTCGGTGTTGTGTGTAACCAGGTGGCAGGGTGGTCGTGGTCCTGGAGGGAACCTCAGGGCCCGAAGTCTTGGTGGCAAGCTGGGGGGTTAGTAAGGAAAGGCACTGGGAGTTAGGCAGTCTTTTCCTCAAGGGGGTCCCGGGGCTGACTAGTACGCGGCCAGTGTCCCCTGGGGGAAAGCATACTCTCCATTCATTGTTCGACTAGCCCAGATAACAGTGACCTGGGCCACTTTTCCCTTTGGGCATGGCGTGTTGGCACAGACGTGTGGGTGCGCGTGTTCCCCCAGGGAGCAAGGAGTTAACCAGGATCCTGGAGGAGCGGACAGCAATCTCGGAAACATCCCAGAATCCCTCATTCCAAAGGAAGGCAGGCGTCAGGGTCTGCGTCCACTTTGTACCCAGCAGAGGCTGGGGCAGGGCTTCAAGAGTCGGGGTGAACTTGTCCCAGTGATCGCCAGCAGCCAGCCCCCGGGCCACGGAGAGATCATCGGCAGCGTGGGCCTGGGTCGCCGCTCAGGTGGATGTGGCTGTTGTGCTTGGGGCTTGGTGGCGTTCGGACGAGGCAGGGCTCGGGCTCCCCTGTGAGCCTGTAGGAAGGCCCTCCCATCCGGCCAGTCACCGCGGGCTCTTTGCTTCCGTTGTTGGTTTGGTTGGTGATGACAAAGTGGTGAGGTCTGTGCGCTGTGGGGCTTGTGTTAAGCAGACTTGATGCCTGGTTGAGGCGATGGCTCACTTGGAGGGTTTGGGCCTTCGCTTACAAACCAGTGAAAAATCCCAGACAGAGCGTACCGAGAGCAGTAGTCAGCAGAATGGTGGATGGTTACACTTGACAGGTTTTGTGTTTATTCCGTGTGTGTGTGTGTGTGTGTGTGTGTGACATTTAGGCTCAGATGGGCCCTTTATCAAACGAGCAGCTGTCTGTCCGCAGGACAACCTATGGTTAATGGGGTCTAGGAAGATAGGTGCCCTCGCTCTGGCCTCGGGCCCTTCTGGGATGGGGGCAAGATTAGAAATTTACAAAGATGGGGAGGAGACGATAATAGAGATCTATATATAATATATAATGCGTCTTTATGACCATGGAGGGGAGACAAATCCCCCTTTAAATGTAGGAAAGGGAGCGTAGGACATTTTTAAATTTGACGTTGAGTTTTGAGTTGGCCCGAGGATCTTGAATTAAGAGAAATTAAGGCCTGGCGCAAGAAAGAGTCCCTGTTTGGGGTCCATTTGGGGGATTGGAATTTGAACAGAAGATGTGTGAGGAAACCTTTATGTCCCTGAGCTCAGCCTCTCTGGCACCTCTCAGGGACAGGAAAGTTCTATCAAGTGCCTTTTCCAAGAGCCCAGCGCTGTGTATTCGGAGAACTAAAGCGTGTACCTGATTACTGTCCTGTTTGTAACTCCAGAGGGGATAGGAATGGGCTGGCCAGGCCTTGTTTTGTGGCCTTCAGATGTGGGGAGACAGTTATGATTTGGGGTATCTGTAGGGGAGGAGATTCCGAGTCTTTTATCCTCAATGACCCAGCAGTGTGTATAATCATGTACAGAGGGGCCCGGTTGTGGGCCAGGGCGCCAGTGCCAAGATTGCGGCCCGAAGTCTGGCCCGTTGGTTGACCATTGGCTGACCTTCGTCTGGGGCATCCTAGGGGATTGAGAGCAGCCGTGTTCCAACGAGTGTTGTCATCTTGGTTGGCAGTGCAACTCACACAGTCCACAAGCTCTCATTGATGTTCATTCAGTTAACGGGGGGGGGGGGCTCCCCCCTGGTGGGGCACATGGCCTCTGGCCACGGACTGAGGACCGAGGAGGCCAGGTGGAACATGCTGGGGGGCTCAGGTCCGGCTCCTTCCTGTTGTCGGAGGCCTTGTCGGCCATTCTGAGCCCCCGGCCCCAGCAAAGGGGCAGCTGCACCGGGAGGGACCCAGGCTTAGGGGCTGTGAGCACCTCTATTTCCAGGAAAGCCCAGGATGTAGCCAGCGGTTTTAATGGTGTTTAGCCTGAGGCCAGGAGAGGCAGTTTCTTGCATCAGAAGCCCTTGGACCACTCAGGGCCGTCCCGGGTGGTCCAGAGAGCCCGGGGGACGGGAGAGGAGGTTGCGCAGGCCTCCACGGTGAAGGAGTGTCTGAGGCCCTGCAGGGAGTGCCTGTTGGCGCACTTTGGACGGATCTTAGAGCCTTTCCTTAGAGGGCCCCGCTGACCCTGAGCTGATTCTGAGGAGCAGCCAGAAGCAGAATTTCTAGGTGAGGAACCTGTCACGTCGCCAGAAGCCAGAAAGGACTGTGGACGCTGGGCTGTAGACCTGAAGGAGCGGGTCCAGGGAATCGCGCTAGAGGAAGCGGTCATCCCCGGCAGGTCACAGCGGTGCTCCTGGAGGACGGTGGGTACTGTCAGGTCTTGTCGGCAGCGGGGGGGCGGGGTGTGTGAAGGCAAAGCTGTCGAGGCCCACGGTAGCCTGGCGAAGGTGCGTGTCCTGTGGGGGGGAGGCAGCCAGGCCGAGGGGCCCCTGAAACGGGCGCTGAGCAGAACGCGTTAGCCGAATCTGTAAGAGCAAATCTCTACTGGGGTTGATGGGTGGAGTGAATTTTGGCAATATTGGGTATGGGGAATGGGGACCCAGTGGCCTGCCTCTAGGCAGCAGCCACTAGCTGCAGTGATTCCTTCTCCCCCTTTTCTCCCTCCTCTTTCTCCTCCTCCTCCTCCCCCTTCATCCTCTCTCTCCTCCCTCCCTCCAAATTCTCTGTGGATGTGATCCCTCCTACCCCACCAGGTCAGGGGATGAGTTGGGACTTTAGCAGGCAAACAACAGTTAGGGACCTGTGGGGTGCCATGGTCCCTGAGGGGGGTGCCCTTGCACGGACTCAGTGTGTGGTCTGAAATTTCACGGGCACCTCGGAGGAGTGCACCCCTCCCCCCCGCTCTGGGCAGGCTGAAAAATAGGGAGCACGGCACCTCAGTTTGCCACCACTTGTCAGTGCTGCCCGCTCAGGACCGGCCACGGCCCTGGGAAGGAAATAAGACGTACGTCTGTCCCTTTGGAGGAGCCTCTCGGAAACTCAGCTAGACCCCTAAGAAAGGGGGGGTGCCCTGCAAGGTCATCCTTGCTCAGGGTGAGCTCAGACCAGAACCTAGGGAGGACCCGGCTTCGGCTTCGGAGTTCTGGGTGGGAGTCCGCGGCCACCCCAGGCAAGGGCGCCAGCCGGGGTGGCACCAGCGGGTGGCCCCTGGCCAGGCTGCAGCTCAGTCCTGGCACAGGCCGTAGGAGGCCCCGGGGTGGCCTAGGGGCACATCCGCCCAGTCCGAGCTGGCCCTCCCTGCTCCGGCCTGCTTGTTTTAGAATGTTGATTTTATTATTATTCAGGTGTCATGAGGCCTTCAGATCTGGAGACAACTGCCACCAGTGAGAGAGTCTGTTAGGTATAGTTCCCAGGAGGAGGGGTTGCACTGGAGGCAGGAGCAGAGGGGGCAAAGAGGGGAGGCAGGGAGGAGCCGAGGGGATGAGGGGAAAGCCTGGGCAGGAGCCTTTAACGTGGTTTCCCCGGGAAGGAGTGGTGAGGCAGGGTAAACAGGTTTAGGACCGGCCAGTCTGAATAATTTTGTCCCAGTTGTCTGTTGAGTTGTCTGGAACTCGGCTCGGGGGCGACGAGGGCCGGGGAACACTGGCCCCGACTGGGAGCCTCTGGAGGAGGTGGCGAGGTGCGTGGGCTCCGGACTGGTGAGTTGGCCTAGGGAAGGTTCCCAGACTAGGCATTTACCAGCGCTAGGAACTGGTTAGCCCTGGGAGGGGCAGCCTCCGCAAGGTCAGGGGACGTCAAAGCGTCAGAAATACAGAGAATCAGGTGCGCGGCTGACTCTGTCGGTGGAGCTTGGGACTCTTGATCTTGGGGTCGTGGGTTCGAGCCCCACGTTGGGTGTAGGGCTTACTTAAAAAAGAAAAAGGAAGAGCTAGAGAGAATGAAAAGGCACGAATAGTACACGGTGTTGGTGTGTGTAGGGCACTTCTGTTTCATCACTGCCCGCCATTCCACGAGTGGACTGACCACAGGGAGTCTGTCCGTCTGCTCTGCTGCGGTGGGAGTTTGGGGCTGTCTCCAGGATGGGCTTTTACCAATAACGCTGTTAGGAGTGTCCCCACACTCGTCCTTGGTGGGTGTCTGTCATCGTTTCTTTGGGCCACGGGCCCAGCAGTGGAATTCCTGCCTCGCGAGGCCAGCGGAGGTGATCCTTTGGGGATGTCGCTGCAAGTGACCCAAAGTGGCCGAACCGAGTTTTGATCTTGTGGACACCACGAAGCCTTTCCAGGCGGAAGGCTCAGGGCTTCTGATCTGGGGAATCCCCATTTATTCCTTGTTCCATGGGATTCATCCATTCTTTCACTTAGTACATTGTGATTGAGGGCATCCGTGTTCTGGGCATTAGGGACACCAGGGGCAAACACGAACACAAGATGCTCTGAAGGAGGGAGCAGATGATAATCAAGTAGGGAAGTATATGCTGCAAAGATTTATTTCAGATAGGAATGATCATGCCTCCATATAATTAAATTATAATCATAATTTCAGTGAGACATGACTTCTGTGAAGAAAATAAGGCTATGGAGACACAGATGTTGCCCCTCCTCCACTTTCTCTACCCTTCTAGAAATTTCTCGAGACAGATTTCGGGGTCCTGTACCTGTCCTCATATCTCTTGTCTTTCATGGGCTTCCATTTCAATAGAGCATTGTTGGCTGCTTTTTTTTTAATTGAAGCACGAGGGGCGCCTGGGGGGCTCAGGGGGTTAAAGCCTCTGCCTTCGGCTCAGGTCATGATCTCAGGCGCCCTGACAGTTTGTTTCTTGTATCTGTGAGTCTGTTTCTATTTTGTTTCTTAGATTCCACATGGAAGCAAAATCCTGCTCTATGTCTCTTTCTCTGACTTATTTCACTTAGCGTAATACCCCGTAGGTCCATCCATGTTGTTGCAAATGGCAAGATCTCATTCTTTCTTATGGCTAATATTCCACTGTGTGTGTGTGTGTGTGTGTGTGTGTGTGTGTGTGTGTGTCCCACCTCTTTATCCATTCATCCGTCGATGGACACTTAAGTTATTTCCAGGTCTTGGCTATTATAAATAATGCTGCAGTGAACATGGGATGCATGTATCTCTTCAGACTGGTATTTTCCTGGGTGCCTGGGTGGCTCAGTTGGTTAAGCATCTGACTCTTGGTTTCGGCTCCGGTCATGATACCAGGGTTGTGAGATCGACCCCCATGTATGGCTCATGTTGAGTGGAGGGACTCTGCTTGAGATTCTCTCCCTCCCTCCTCCTCTGCCCCCCCCACCCCCTGTGCGCTCTTTCTCTTTCTAAAAAAAAAAAAGTATCTTCTTTTCTTTAGATAAATTCCAGAAGTGGGATTACTAGATCATATAGTAGTTCTGTTTTTAACTTTTTGAGGAACCTCCATACTGTTTCCCACAGCGCCTGAAACAGTTTACATTCTCGCCAACAGTGCAGGACGGTTCCCTTTTGTCCACATCCTCGCCAAGACTTGTTACTTTTAGTCTTTTGCTACTAGCCATCTGTGACAGGTGCGAGGTGATCTCTCATTGTGGTTTTGATTTGCATTTCTCTGATGACACATCTTTTCGTGTCCTGTTGGCTGTGGGCATGTCTTCTTTGGAAAAATGTCTCTTCATTTTTAAATCAGGTGTTTTTTAAAAAATATTAAATTGTATAAGTTCTTTATGTATTTTGTATATTAACTCCTTATCAGATGTATTACTTGCAAATATCTTCTTCCACTAAGTAGGTTACCTTTTTGTTTTGCTGATGATTTTCTTCACTGGCGCAGAAGTTTTTTAGTTTGATGCAATCCCATTTGTTTATTTTAGCTTTTGCTGCCCTTGCCTGGGGAGACTGCCCTCCCCCCGCCATAAGGCTAAGACTATAATACTGCTAAGACCTTCCTGCCTATGTTTTCTTCTAAGAGAAGTTTGTTTTTTTTTAAACAAGCCACTTACACCTGTCTATCTCTGGTTTATTTATTTGTTTATTTTATGGGTGAGGTTGCAATAGTTTTGTCTGTCTCCTGAAATGAAATGAAATGAAAATGTCATTCTCATTTCTCAACCCAGTTCTGTTTTTCCAATAGCTCTGTTTTCCCAGGTAGGAAGTTCTTCTCTTTCTTGGGGTGGTTGCCCTCCTCTCCTGCAGTGACTCCTGACTGTGAGTCACGGGCTGTTAGCTTCTCCTGATGGGCAGGGGTGGGAGGGGCTGTTCGGAATGCATTCTGGCCTGTTCCCCCTCGAGTGTACAAACCTGCGGGTTTCCTGCCCAGATGGCAAATACTACAGGTGAGACTTCCGGGTGTAGCTTCCCCCCCCCCCCCCCCCGCGCTCCTCCCAGGCAGTGCAAGACACCCAGGCTTACAGTCAGTGTCCCTCCTGAGAGTCAGTGAACCCCCTTCCCCCCGCCCAGGCTGCTGCTCTTCCCAGGAGAAATGGGGGCAGGGAAGGTTGTTGGGGGGGGGGCAGTCATAGAGGAGTGGCTATACATACAATGTATAATAAAGATTTTTGAAGAATAAACTTCATTTTAAAAATAAACTTTATGGGGGCACCTGGGTGGCTCAGTCGTTAAGCGTCTGCCTTCGGCTCGGGTCGTGATGCCAGGGTCCTGGGATCGAGCCCCGCATTGGGCTCCCTGCTCGGCGGGAAGCCTGCTTCTCCCTCTCCCATTCCTCCTGCTTGTGTTCCCTCTCTCGCTGTGTTTCTCTCTGTCAAATAAATAAAATCTTAAAAAATAAAAAAATAAAAAAATAAAAATAAACTTTATGGGGGCGCCTGGGTGGCTCAGTGGGTTAAAGCGTCTGCCTTCGGCTCAGGTCATGATCTCAGGGTCCTGGGATCGAGCCCCGCATCGGGCTCTCTGCTCAGCAGGGAGCCTGCTTCCCCCTCTCTCTCTGCCTGCCTCTCTGCCTACTTGTGATCTCTCTGTGTCAAATAAATAAATAAAATCTTTAAAAAAAAAAAAATAAAGTTAATGATCTGTAGAAATATTGGGAAGATAGTATCAAGAGTTCACATAACTTCCACACCCAACATCCTTTATTTTAAGATCTTATAATAGTACGGTGCATTTGTTATAATTAGTGAATCACTGTTGGTACATTATTATTAACTGAAGTTTATACTTAGATTCTCTAAGTTTTTACCTGATGCCCTTTTTCTGGTCCAGGATCCCTCCCAGGACCCCACCTTCCACACAAATATGTATTCTCTGTCATTGCCCTGGACCCGGGGCTTGGTGGGGAGGCTATCACGTGTGCTGTGATCAAGTTCACCATCTTGAAGTCAGTTTCTCTGGTTCGGGCCTGCCTCAGGGACTTGGGAATTTCTTGGTCAGGGCGCCGGATTGGGAGTCATGTATGTTGAACTCCTATTCTACCCTCCTGTCTCTCGTATGTCCTTTGACTTGTCCCCTTTTTGGCCTTAGTTTCCTTATCTGTAAAATGGAGGCACTGGGCTAGTTTCATTTGGACAGGCTGAGTCCCGGGGTCCATGTGCAGGTGAAGTTTTCTGATCCCCATGGTGGGGTGGAGGGAGCTGGCAGGCGGGATGGTACCCCAGAGGGCAGGGCCGAGACCCAGATCTCACTGAGTGCAACATGGGTGCTGACACGCTGCCTCTGGGCTTTTCAAGTCGAAGATCAGGGGCCTCCCCCTGCTTTGCTGCCTTATTTTTGTGCTGAGCCTTGGTTTACTCATCTGTAAAGCGCCAGCTGGGGGGAGGGTCCCTTTGGTTGGGAATAGGACAGGTTGCCCTGAGGAGCAGTGAGTTCTGTTTTTAAGGCTGTGCCGGGCGACCCTGTCAGGTTCTGCAAGGGGTGGTGGCAACGCTAGGCTCCGGGGGTCTTTGTGTTGGATGGGGAATCTAACCTCTGTGCCGGCCGGCCCATTTTCCTACACCTGGTTGCCACCAGATGTCCGAACACAGTTGCTTTCCTCTCCAGCTCTGGCCGGGACTGCATCTGGCCCGGGGCTAAGGGAGTCCTGCCAAGTGTACCACACCCCTGGGCCAGGGACTCCCAGGAGACTAGAGGGAAACTCACCCTTCTTACCTCCCTGCCTTGTGGTACCTTTGGCTGCCAGGCCATTCTGCTGTCCACACAGCTCCCAGCACAGGCCAGGCTCTCCAGGCTTTCCAAACCTGGGTGTTTGTAGAGGGTGAACCGGCCACAGCCTCCAAAGCTCCGGAGGGGTGAGAGGAATCCCTGAAAAGGTGAAAATGAGGAGCCCTGTGCCTCCACTCCCCCAAACCCTGGACTCTATTATTTTAAATATGTCAGGGTTCTTCCAAGCCTCTGAGCCTTTGGCATCTGCTGTTCCGTCCACCACCAGTGCCCTTCCCCTTGCTAGCTGCTGACTCCTACTCATCCTTCAAAGCCCATTGCAAAAGACTCCTGTGCTGGACCCTAACTACCCCTCCCTGTGTCATGGCACGTCTCACGCTAAGTCATAATAGGTCTCTTCCGTGTCTGTGTCCTCGTGTCCCTCGATTTTCCTGAGGGTAGGGGTGGGGCTGACTCACCTCCCTGAGGTTGCCACAGAGCCATCATCTGTTCAATGCGTTGTTGCGTGAGAGGGCCGGGTAGGAGACAGGGGAAGGGAGCATTGCCGTGGTGAATCTTTCCTAGCACCTTCCGTTTACGGGCACTGTCGCAAGCATTTAATCTCTAGCCTCCAGATCCCTACCCCCGCCCAAGTGGGCGCTAGTCCCGGCTCGTCCCCGGAGGCAGCAGGCGCCCAGGTGCATCTGGGCCGCGGGGAGAATTAGCGCTCCACCGGGTGGGGCGCGCGTGAAACCCGACGGCCGGCCGAGGGCGAGCCAGGCGGGGTGGGGGGGCAGCGAGCGCACCGGGCCGTCCCCGCACGACCTGGGGCCCGGGGACTCCCGCGGGTGGCGCGGTGATAGTCCCATGTCCAGCCGACGTGACCAAGGGTGGGGAGCCGCCGCCACCCGCCCCAGGTCTGGGCCGCGCCCCAGCCCCGCGGGCCCCGCCCCCTCGCGGCTCCCGGGGCGCACCTGGCCCCGCCCCCGCGGGAGGCCCCGCCCCCGCCCCACCCCGAGGCGCAAACTGGTCCCGGCGCGGCGCGGTGGGGCAGACAGGTGGAGGGGAGCCGAGTGGTGCACCGCGCTCCGTGCTGCGCTCCGGGCCCCACCATGGGCAACCGCGCGGGCCGCACCGACTTCGAGTGGGTCTACACCGATCAGCCGCACACGCAGCGGCGCAAAGAGATGCTCGGTGAGCGCGGCCCGGACCCTGCCGCGGGTGGGGACAGCCCCGCGGGGCCGTCGGGAGGCGCGGGCCAGCCGGAGCCCGGCGATCGCTCTGGCGCCGGCCCCGATGCCCAGCAGGCACTCCATGGCCCCTGCTTCAGGGAGGGTGGGAGCGCCACTCCTCCCCCAGGGGTCCTCGGCCCGGGTCCCCGAGGGTTCCCCCGCCCGGGTCTGAAACTCCTCTCGCGTTTCTGGCTGTGTCCTGGGGTCCAGGATCCGAGGACCCCAGTCCGGATCCGTGCGCCTGGGAAGCGCGCCTCAGCCGCAGCATCCCGGTGGTGGGCCGCGAGCCAGTCGTGGGGCGGGGACCGGGCGCGAACTCGGGGCGTGGGGACGCGGCGGCCAAGGGTCCGTCCGCAGGGGACCGTCGGTGTACGGGATGCGCCGTCCTGCCCGCGAAGGTAGAGCCTGCTGAGCTCGGCCCCGTCCGGGAGTTTAGGGCGGAATGGACGCCTGGTAGGAAGCAAGCGCGCAACGAGAGAGAGACGTCTTAAGGAAAAACCCCCCAAAAATTATGCCAAAGAACGCCTTTTGTCCATTCTGCCCTGTATTTTATAGCTTAATACTTGGTGGCCGCCCCTCTCTCTTCGTTTGATGTCCTGCAAAGTCGTTTTTACCAATGTTGTGGTCCCTGAAGCCAGTGGCTTCTTTTAGACCCCGGGATGTCCAGTCTCTCTCCCCGGGGCTATGGGTAAAAGGGCTCACACTTCCAGGACGGCTTTTACTAGATGCCACCAAACCGTCCCCACAGCCCCCGGGGGCTTGCAGCAGCCTGAACTCGCTACCCTCCCGCCCAAGAAATGGCTAGGCTACGGTTTCCACACTGCCTCGCCTACACCTGGGGTTGGCAAACCTTCGAATCAGATTGAGGAGGCGACATGTGCTATTTCATTGTGTTTAATTTGCAGCTTGGGGATGATTGTTTCCAAAGTTTAAAATTGGCCACTGTAATTTTTTTTTTTCTCTTGCGTTGGTCTCTTGCTTGTTGATTGTTAGAGCTCTTTGTACAGCAGGCTTTTAACTCTTTGTCTTACGTGTTGCATATATTTTCCCCCTTTTGCTCTCACAGAAGCTTAGCTTTTTTTTTTTTAATTTTTTTTAATGCATTCAAATGGATTGGCTTTTTTTTTTTTTTCAGAGTTTTCTCTTTGATGTCTTCCTGCCCCACTCCAAGACTATGAAATATCCATCCTATTACTTTTAAGACTTTCAGACACCAGATATGCTGCAGTGTTAGTACAGGACTGTGGCTTACCCCTGGCTGGACACCGCCGGGGGGTGGGGATGGGGTCGTGACTTCCGTGGTTTTCTGCTATGGGGTGGATGGTAAGCCAGCACTACTGTGGTCTGACCCGTGGCAGCATCCTTCACTACAGCTGTGAACTCAGAGGGGTCTTGGCGATCACCTGGTCCCAGGGCTCCATTTCCTTCCCCTCCCCTGATTGTCCCTTACCTTGCTATTACAGGACTCACTGGGCATCTGGCCCCAGGTGGAGAAGACTGAGACTTATCCGGGCCCACAGACCTGCCCGGAGGAGGGGTCCAGACCCTCTGGGCTGCAGACTCCCTTTCTGAATCTGCAGACTGGGCATAGTCATCCTGTTTGGCAGAGAGGGTGCGGTATTTACAGGAGATCTCGCATGTTAAAAGGTGCCCAGTGTGGTACTCGGTGCTCCAGGACATAGAGAAAAGGATCTCTCTGAAGAGAGAAGCCATGGGCCCTGAAACCAGCGGGAGAAGCTTCCTGGACAGGGTGGCAGGGAAGCCTGGAAGACTTGGAGGAGAGGAGGTGATTTGGGCCAGGGAAGGGATGGCACCGGGTCTCAGGGGCTGACCCTCCAGGGAACTTAAGCTCATTCCAGTTGCCACTGGGGGCTGTGGATTCCTCCCATCATGTCCGGTTTTGAACTCATGAACTTGGAATGTGCCATTTTCCCTCACTCCCCGACATTTGACAGCTCCTGCCCTGCCTGGATGTCCTTCCTTCTTGCTCTGCCCCACTGGCTCTTTTTTTTTTTTTTTACTGAAGCATAATTGACATACAATATTAGGTAGTAAGTTTCAGGTGTAAGTCTAGTTATCATGCGTCAAAGTACAAAGTTACTGCAATTTTGTGGACTCCAGTCCCCTTGCTGTACTTGACATTCCCATCACTTATTTACTTTGTAACTGGAAGTTGTACTTCTTGATCCCCTTCACTCATCCCTCTGTGCCCCTCCCCCTCTGGCAACTGCCAATCTGGGTTGGTTTTGTCTTTTGAGTCTGGGTTTTGTTTTGTTTTGTTTTGTTTTTTAGAGCCCACATATAAGTGGAATCATGCAGTATTTTTGTCTGTCTGACATTTCACTCAGGGTCCACCCATGTTGTTGCAAAATTCCATTCTTTTTTATGGCTGAGTAGTTTTTGGTTGTCTATGTCCCCGATCTTCTTCATCCATTCGTCTGTTGATGGACACTTAGACTGCTTCCCTGTCTTGGCTCTTGTACATAATGGGGCAGTGAACAGGGGTGCATATATGTTTTCAAATTTGTGTTTTCATTTTCCGTGGATAAATACCGAGACGTGGAACTGCTGGATTGTGGTAGGGTAGTTCTAGTTTAAATTTTTTTTTTAAGATTTTATTTATTATTATTATTATTATTATTTTAAATTTTTATTTATTTGACAGAGACACAGTGAGAGAGGGAACACAATCAGGGGGAACGAGAGAGGGAGAAGCAGGCTCCCGCTGAGCAGAGAGCCCAGTGCTGGGCTCAGTTCCAGGACCCTGGGATCATGACCTGAGCTGAAGGCAGATGCTTAATGGCTGAGCCACCCAGGCGCCCCTAAAGATTTTATTTATTTATTTGACAGAGAGAGAGAGAGAGAGAGAGAGCACGAGTAGGCAGAGCAGCAGGGAGAGAGAGAGGGAGAAACAGGCTCCCCACTGAGCGGAGAGCCCGATGCAGGGCTTGATCCTGGGACCCTGGGATCATGACCTGAGCCCAGGGCAGAGGCTTAAGGACTGAGCCACCCAGGCGCCCCTCTAGTTTAATTTTTTGGGGAAGCTCCTGCCTCTTCCAGAGTGGCTGCCTCTCTTTGCATTCCCACGGACGCTGCAGGAGGCTTCCCCTTTCTCCACGTCCTCGCCGACACCTGTTTCTTCTGTTGTTGGTTTTAGCCATTCTGACAGGTGTCAGGTAATGCCGCTTGGTAGTTTCGATTTTCATTTCCCTGATGATGAGTGATGTTGAGCATTTTCCCATGTGTCGGTTGGCCATTTGTATGTCTCTTCCATGGAAAAATGTCTATTCAAGTTTTAATCAAATTTTTGTTGGTTTGCTGTTGAGTTGTATGAGTTCTTTACATACTTTGGATATTACCCCTTATTGGTATGTGATTTGTAAATACCTTCTTCCATTCCGTGGGCTGCCTTTTTGTGTTGTTGATGGTTTCTTTCACTGTGCAAAAGGTTTTTAGTTTGATGCAGTCTCCTTTGTTTTATTTTTGCTTATGTTGCCTGTACTTCTGGTGTGAAATCCAAAAAAAAAATCATCGCCAAGACTGATGCCAAGGAGCTTACTGCCTAAAGTTTTTGGGTTTCCTGTCTTACACTCAAGTCTTCAATCCATTTTGAGTTTATTTGTGTGTGTGGTGTAAGAAAGCAGTCCAGTTGTGTTCTTGTGTGTGTAGCTGTCTTTCTCAACACTATTTGTTGAAGAGACTGTCTTTTGCCCAATGCATAGCCCTGCCTCCTTTGTTGGCAAATCAGTTGACCACATGTGTGTCGGTCTGTTTCCGGGCTCTCTGTTCTGTTCCATTGATCTCTGTGTTTATTTTTATGCTAACGTACGCTGTTTTGATTACTTCAGCTTTGTAGTATAGTTTGAAATCCAGGAGCGTGATACCTCTGACTTTGTTCTTTTTTTTTTCCTCGAGGTTGCTTTGGCTGCTCGTGGTCTTTTGTGGTTCCATAGACATTTTAGAATTATTTGTTCTAGTTTTGTGAAAAATGCCGTTGAAATTTTGTTAGGGGTCTCTCTCCGTCCCATTTCCTGCAGCAAGGCCCCCTGACTGCCCTCCTGACCTTTGGCCTCTGCTGGGTGAGGGCATCCCTCTGGGGTTTCCACCCCACGGCTCCGACCCATCAAGGTTCTTATCTCTGTGGGGCAGCAGATTTCGGGGGTCTGGAGCTTGGCCGTGGAGCTCATCTCCTGGCAGGCACCTTAGCACTCCTCACTCATGAGCCATGTGACCCTGGGCAAGTCGGTCATCAGATGAGCAAACAGAGGCTTGGTTATAAAAGGGGTTATTATTCCTTACAGAGTTGTGCAGATTAAATGAGGTAGTGTTAAGTGCTTAGCCTCGCATGCAATAAATGTTACAATAAATGTTAGCTCCGATGATAATTACTCCCTCTGCAGACAGGCCCAAGTTCTCCCCAAGGACAGGGAATGCCTTTCCGCCTCTCCTTTCCAGCTGCCTGTGCCATTCCCAGCCCGAGAGAATTCTGCGTGTAGCTGCTGGTGCCCCTTTAGGGAAGAGGCAGCGGAGGGGGCAGGGGGAGGGGAGGGGGATTAGAGAGGGGAAGCGACTTGGATGGAGCCAGAGAGATCGGAGGCCGCTGAGGCCAGGCTGGTGTGCAGTGAGCTTGCTTCAGTGCTCCAGCCCCACCTGGGCGGCTGCCAAGGCTCCTGCCCAGCCCCCGGGGGGCCGATGGATGCTCAATAAAGATCCTAATCTGGGAGGGAGTCAGAACCCAGGGGCACCCGCTCTGGGGAGGCAGAACCAAAGTCCATCTCCAGCTCCTGCCTAAATGGGAACAGGCTCCCCAGGGCCCAGTGCCCTGAGTAAATGGAGTCCCACGCGGCCCCTAAGAGCCACGTCTCCCAGGCCACGGCTGAGCCTCCCTGTACTTTGAAGGCAGGAACAGAGCCAGCAGGACTGGGATCCCATGGCCGATCAGAGGCCAAG
>CM052896.1:122784992-123054937 GCA_028534135.1 Potos flavus
CATGTTTTTCTCAAGGTTATCTTTAAGCATGCTTGCATGACCAGCACAACTCCTCCTGGTTATATTTTCAGGAGTATATTATTTTGAGGGATGGTTACACACGCAGAAGAATTCCAAATAATTCACGTCGATACCTCACCTTCAAGGAAGTGGAGCCCAACTCCCCACTCCTCAAGCATGGGCTGCACAGTGACTTCTTTCCAAAGTGTGGAAGCTGGGAAAAGAGCACCTTACAGTGGAGAAACCTGGTCAACATACCTTCACCAGGTGACCAACATCAACAGGAACAGTGACCTGTCAGGTTGATAGGATGCACCCTTGAAATGATGAAATCGTTGATGAGTAGGGCATGTCACCTCTCTGGTCTTCCTCTCCCAAACCCATGACTCCAGTCCAACCCTGAGGAAGACATCAGGCAAATTCTAATTCAGGAATATGACACAAAGTACCTGGCCAGTACTACTTAAAACTATGAAGATCATCAAAAGGAAGGAATGGCTGAGAACGTGTCACAGCCAAGAGGTGCCTAAGGCGACATCGACGATTGAATGCAATGTGGATGGAGTCTTGGCCGAGATCTTGGAACAGAAGAAGGACGTTAAGAAAAACTGAGGAACTCTGAATGTAGTTTGGATTCTAGTTAGTAACAACGTATAAAGATTTGTTCATTAGTTGTAGAAAATCTACCATGGGATGTTAGGGACACCTGGCTGGTTCAGTGGGTAGAGCACAGGGCTCTTGATCTCTGGGTCGTGAATTCAAGCCCTATATTGGATGTAAAGATGACTTTAAAAATTTTTTTAAATAAATAAAAAGGGATGGGGCGCCTGGGTGGCTCAGTGGTTTAAGCCTCTGCCTTCGGCTCGGCTCATGATCTCAGGGTCCTGGGATCGAGCCCCGAGTCGGGCTCTCTGCTCAGCAGGGAGCCTGCTTCCCCCTCTCTCTCTCTCTGCCTGCCTCTGCCTACTTGTGACCTCTTTCTGTCAAATAAATATATAAAAAATCTTTTAAAAAATAAATATAATAAAAAGGGAAACAGGAATGGAGTAGACAAGAGTTTTCTGTACTATCTTCTCAGTAATTGTGTAAATCTAAAACTGTTCTAAAATTTAAAAGTTTACTTAAAAAAAAACAAGTGGACAAAAGCATACCACTCTGTTTCCAGGGACGAGAAGTTCAAGAATAGTTAAACTAGTCAGTGGTATTAGAGGTCAGAACAGTGGTTTCTCCTGGGGATGAAAGGGAGTAGGGAAGAGGGGAGAGGCTCAAAGTGAGTAGTCTGCATCTGGACCAGGGTGGTGATTACCCCAGTGTAGACAAAGGTAAAACTTCATTAAGCCGTGTTAAGATGTGTGCATTTTATGTTACACTTTAATTCAAAAGTGAACACAAGGGGCAGCTGGGTGGCTCAGTGGGTTAAGTGTGTGCCTTTGGCTCAGGTCATGATTCCAGGGTCCTGGGATGGAGCCCCCCCTCTGGCTCCCTGTTCAGTGGAGAGCCTGCCTCTCCCTCTCCCTCTGCCCCTCCGCCCTCCTCCCCCACCTCCGCTCATCCTCTCTCACTTGCTCTCTCTCACTCTATCTCAAATACATAAAAATCTTTTTAAAAAAAGTGAACACAAAGTAAAACAATACCAACAACCAAAAAGCTGGACATCACCATCTAGAAACACTGTGCAGAAATTTCTGAGTGCCTAACGGAGACAAAAATCCCGAAACCTTCCAAGAAGAAGCAGAAAAGGCATTACCTGCAAAAAAAAAACACCAAGTATCAGCCTGGCCATGGTCCTCACCAGCACCGCACTGCGCAGGAAGGCGGTGGAGCAAGGGGTCCCGACCTGCCCCCGACGCCTCTCCCACTGCGGACGGAGCCCCCAGCCCGCCTCCCACGCATGCGCAAGGCGTGCGCGCGCGTGCGCACACACACGGCTGAGTGTACGCCCGCCCCCGCCCCGTGTCCCCAAATCTCTCCTCCCGCCCGCCTGTCTCCTAGCTCTCATGCCCAGTCTGCAGGCCGCCTCCTCCCAGAAGCTCCGTGGTCTGCCGGCCCCAGCTAGACGCTCATCTTCCTCTCCGCTCCCCTTGGCCCCGGGCACCAGGCCCCCAGTCATCGGCAGGGGTCCGCGGGGAGAACCGGGCTGCCGAGGCCGGGAGCGCGTGGGGCTCTAGGAAGTCAGCAGCTGCCCAGTGAGCCTCACCGGATCACCCGAGGCCATCAGGCCCTGGGAGCCCGGCCAGCACTGAATTCAGGGCACCTCTTTGATCAAGTCATTTTCAGCCATGTGGCTTAAGGACAAAATAAAAACCGGTTGGAGAAGTCGGCCCTGTTTTGGGGAGGGGAGAGGGATTTCAGCTGCACACCACCTACAGACAAACTTAGTCGGGTGTGGACATTTGAGGCCCGTCTTGTGGTATCAGCCCCAGAAGTCGGGCCCTTCTCTAGCTCCGTGCCAGGGCCACCCTGGGTCAACAGGGACAGTTCCTGCCCTGCTGTAATCTGGAAACCCTCACTCTGCCGTGTCCCAGTGGAGGAACCGGGCTCAGCTAGCAACAGAGGCATGAGCTCTGACCCTGCCTGGCCAGTGGGCACTCCACCAGGATATTGACGGCCACAGAGCTGAGGTTTCCAAATTAAAGTTCTAGAATGTTCTTGGTCTGCCCGGCTGGGTCCCCAGGCCCGGGCATGACAGCGTGGCAGGCAGGCACTGGAGCAGCCTGGGATTGGCGCACTGCATGCTCATTCCCCTTCTATCTCCTTCCTGCCACCTGTCCGTGGGTCTTGTCAGGATTCATCCTCCACGGGGCCAGCTTCTGGCCCTGACTGTCTGCAGAGACCCATTCGGAAGCTGAGATCGCATGGGGGTGCTGCTGGCATGACCCAGTGGAGACCCAAGCCGGAGCCTGGAGCTGGTCCCTGGACAGAGGAGGCTGACGGTTCAAAGGCTGGTGGGGAGGCAGGAAGATGCTCAGCTCCCCCGACCCAACACCCATACAGTGGAAGTCATTGTCAACCACTCGGCCGGCCCCACTGATGGACTCTCCTGGGCTTAGGGTCACCCTCCCCATTGGAGTACAGTGGACTTGAAGAGGAGGACTCCCCAGAGCTCCACAGAGTGGGGGGTAATGGGGAATGCCAGGCGGAGTGAGTGGGGTCCGCATGTTCAGATAGACCAAAGAAAGCCCTTGGACATGGGAGAGCCCTCTCCTTAGGGGTCTCAGTTCAGCGGGATTGCATTTGCAGGGGGATAATCCACGTTTGTGGCTGCTACAAATCCGGAGGGCCCCAAAGGCCTCAGACATGTCCCTCACGAAGGTCCAGGGTCAGCCCTGCCCAGCTGCTGACCTCTGCCTTCTCCTCTGGTTGGCTCTGCCCTCATGTCCCTGGCATCTCCCTGAATCCCAAGGCGTGGGTGGTGCCCCAAGCCTGCAGTCAGGGCACCCCGACGCCACCACCCAAATAGCCCTGGCAATGTGTCATCGGCCACATTGCACCTTGCGCCTTCAGCCCCGCCTCACCTGCCTCCGAGAGGATGGGTTGGAGACGTGAAATGCCTGCGGATGGAGAGGAAGGAGGAGAGCCAGAAAACCTGCAAAAAGAAACTGTGGGTGTAGATCCGTCACTGGACACGTGTCTGCGTGGATACACCTGCAGCACGGACTGTTCCAACCAACCTCTTCCTGCAGTGTCCCCGCGGGAGTGTGTCTGTCTGTCTGTCTGTCTGCGAGTGTTGTAGCTGCAGGTAGAGTGTGCATGGTGTCAGAGCAGGCGCTCTGGAGAAATCCTGGAAGCTCCCAAGCCCGAGGCAGCGATGACTTCCCGGAGGTGAGGCTGTGGGACCAGGGGTGTTGTTTTAATGCCTCTGCTCAGTTTTACAAGCACGGATCATTTAAAAGAATAAAAGATGTCTAATTAAGGTTTGTTTTTTTAAAGATCTTATTTATTTGAGAGAGACAGTGAGAGAGAGAGAGCATAAGAGGGGAGAAGGTCAGAGGAGCAGCAGACTCCCCCGCAGAGCTGGGAGCCTGATGCGGGACTCAATCCCAGGACTCCAGGACCATAACCTGAGCAGAAAGCAGTTGCTTAACCAACTGAGTCACCCAGGTGCCCTCTAACTAATGTTTTGAAACTTGCGCACCCCTCAGGGCCAGCATCCCCAAGCCTGGCCCTCCTCCCGCTCCTCGCCCTGCGCCCCCTGCCGGCGGGAGGTCAGCCAGCGCGCCCCACGTCCGCACCAAAAGGCCCGTGGGCCTTTGCGTTGCCATTATGCCCCTGGGAGCATCGCCCTCGGCCCCAGAAGCAAGGTGCCGCCCAAGAACCTGGCTCTCCTTTCCGCCCCCGGGACTCTCCTGGGGCCAGGATATGCCTGAGGCCGATAGGAACCGCGGTGCCCGTGCACAGGGGCCCCCATCCCACCGTCCCGCAACCGAGGACCACAGAGGCAGAGGACGTCTCAGCACTGGGCAAAAGGAGGGGCAGAGAACTTTGCTTTTGGAATTCTTATTTTAACCTCTTTTCCACTGGTTCATTGGTCCTCTATCTGGGGCGGGTAAGTAACACCCCCTCCCAACACAGTCAGGGCTCTGTGCACCCGCACAGGTGGGGAATGGGGGTGGAGGGGAGAATCTCTGGTGGCTAAGGCAGTGCCATGGCCTGGGGTTGGGGACAGGTGATTCCTGATGGTGTGGGTGGGTCCGTGGGTTTCGGGCGTCCAAGCACAAGGAAGAGAAAGAGTTCCTGACCCAGAGAAAAGAGATGTCCAGCAGAGGAAAGGCCTGGGATTGCAAAGGAGCCAGCTTGCTGTGTTCCTGGGTGGGGAAGGGCCATCTCAAGAGGCTTGGGAGGGGCTCTAGCGGTTGGGGGCTGAGAGGAGGTATGGAAGAGATGCATCCACGAGAGAGGACCGTTAAAAGTCCTGTAAAGCAAATCCATCCACTAGTGAATCCTCCTTGAATATGTCTTCTTGGGTCCCCTGCTCCTGGGGCCAACTAGGCAGGGTCTGGGTCAATGACACTTCCACCTCTGCAGAGAGCAAAGGCAAATGGGGGATTGCAACTGAGATCTTGAAAGAGACAGGCACATTTAGTCTGTTGGTCACTGATTGAACCAGGGGCTGCCAAGCCTCTTGCCTGCGCCACCAGATAGTGGCTCCCCTGGAGAGTGGAGTGCAGGAATGGCCTGCTCCAGGAGGCAAGACTAGACAGCATGCCCGGGACTAATCCTTGTGGTGACTTAATCACCCCATAGGTCAAAGGTCCTGGCTCATTCGACCCCATCTGCCTACCTGCCCCTGCCTGCTTTTATTTATTTTTTTTTAAGATTTTTATTTATTGATTTATTTGACAGAGAGAGAGCGAGAGATCACAAGTAGGAAGAGAGGCAGGCAGAGAGAGGGGGAAGCAGGCTCCCCGCTGAGCAGAGAGCCGGATGCGGGGCTCGATCCCAGGACCCTGAGATCCCGACCTGAGCCGAAGGCAGAGGCTTAACCCACTGAGCCACCCAGGAGCCCCCCTGCCTGCTTTTAAACCCCACTCACTCACTCACCACCACCCCACCACCCCCATTCATCCATCTGCCACAGAGAAGGATTTATCGTAGGCCAGCATAGGGTTACATAGAGGGTGGAAGGGAGATCCTAAAGCTGGGTCCCTGCACCTGCCCCAGAAAGAGTCTCATCATTCACCGTCACCACCCCCAAGCAGAGTCTTTGACCAGCTTCAGCCAAACCCCCCTTCTGAATGCTCTGCTCATCAATGAAGCCTGGTGCCTTTCCCGCTGGTATGCTTTTGCTCAGGCAGTTCCTCTGCCTGGAATGTCCTTACATGGGCCTGGCAGAAGTCCCATTCACACTTCAAAAGCCACTTACTTGGTGAAGATTTCCCAGACACCTCTCCTGAGCATGGCTGTCCTTGGCCCGGACAGGTCATCTCACCTCTGGGTTATCAGTGCCAATACAGGGCACACAGTAGGTATCTAATAGGTGCAGATCCAGTGCGTTCCTCATCCAACACTGAATAAAGACTCAGGCTGCACTCTGAGCCTTGGTTTCCCAGCTGTGGAATAGATGCTGGGAAGAACAGCCATGGCCTCTCCTTCTAGAAGTGACCTGGTACACTGGCACCACTGGGAATCCACCCCCTAGGACCCTCTGGGCTGGCATCAGCCAAGAGATTTCTATCTGGGGGCTTCGGAGCAGGATAAGGGAATGTTTTCTCCCTTCGAGACCAAACCTGGGGCATCTTGCATGTCTCACCTCCTGGGTGCCCAGTCTAGACCACAAAGGACAAGAGCAGGAATCCTCTAGACAGGCAGAGACACCAAGCCTAGGCAAGGAGCAGGCCCTTCCCCCGGCTGGGCCAGGAAGGGGAGGAGGGGCAGGGCCTAGCGTGACCCTAAGGGAGGATCAGAGCCACCACCCAAGGTGACCCCAGGACGCTGCCAGGGGCACTTATAAACAGCCAAGCTAAACCGCAGATACCAGAGACCCGTAAAATGAGCTCCTTAGTGAGCTCTGTCTGATGTTCTGATTTCCACCTCTAGTGCCTTTTTCAACAACGGGTTTGGTTCCGGTCACATTCTAGTATACAAAAAAAGCTGAATGGGTCAAGTTCCCTCAACCAAGACTCTGTTAACTAACCACTTGCCGTGCTATTATTAGCATTACAACAACATATAGATAAATAACGTATAACGTTGAGTGAAAGGAGCTAGATCGGAGAGCACATACGGCATGGTGCCATTTAAATAAAGTACCAAAAACAGGCAAAATTAATCTGTAGTGGCAAAGACAAAACAGCAGTTGCCCCCCGGCGGAGGCTCCTGGGGGCCTGAAACGTGCGATCACTTGATCTGCGTGGAGTCGCAGGGCGACTCTCTGTGAGGAAACATTCATCCGGTTGCTTACGTTCAGATTTTGAACTTTATTTTTTTTTTGTTTTTAAAAAATTTTTTTTAAAGATTTTATTTATTTATTTGACAGAGAGAGACACGGCAAGAGAGAGAACACAAGTAGGGGGAGTAGGAGAGGGAGAAGCAGACTCCCCACTGAGCAGGGAGCCCGACGTGGGGCTCGATCCCCGGACCCTGGGATCATGACCTGAGCCGAAGGCAGATGCTTAACAACTGAGCCACCCAGGCGCCCCCAGATTTTGTACTTTAATGTAAATGCACTTATAAATCTATTATAACATACCCCAAGGACTAATGTTAGTTCGAGCCCCTTCCACGCTGGCAGGCAGGGCTGTCTCCACTGCTGTGTCCCCAGGGCCAAACACAACTCTCTCCACCCATCCTCACAATGGGGACCACTGATCAGTATCCCCGCTGTACAACCATGGGGACTGCCGTTTTGTGGAAGCCCATCCCATCGGACTCCAGAGCTCTTCCCAGAAAGTTCTGTGGCCACTCCAGCTCGGGGAGCGGAGGCAGAGATGTGAGTCAGAAGATGGAACCAGGGCTTCCTTCCAGGGCGTGAGGACGTGAGGAGCCGGAGAAGGAGGAATGGAAGCTTCTGGGAGGTGACGTGCAGGCTGAGTCTTAGGGAATGGGTGAAGTTTTGACCACCAAACACTGCAGCCTGGGAGGAAGAAACAGCCGAAGGAAAGGCCTGGAGAGAGGTGAGTACGAGGTGTGGCAGGACGGGGGTGCTCTGGTCGGGCTGGCACACGGGAGCTGGAGGAGGCTAAGCAGGGTGGGCGTGACTGGCACAGCCACAGGCGGGAGCCGGGGAATGCTGGGTTCTTCTGGGAACTCTGGAGTCCTGAGAAACGTCCAGAATGCTTTAGTAAGATGACATCAAGCACCACTTGCTTCTGAGCTAGTGTCAGCCAGCTATGCCCAGATGCAGAAAAGAGGAGCGTCCGGCAGGAGGGATCTGAGGTCATCTATCTAGCCACAGAGACATGGGCCGCCTGAAATCCAGAGTGACACAACTCAGCCCCTCCACAAGGGTGGCTCCTGCTGAGACACGCATGGCTGTGGTCCTTGGCAAGGACACTGGATGCCTCCTCCAAGTGATGGTAGGGAGGACAAGGATCTCAGGCAGCTAGGCAGGGACATAGTGACAGAGGTCTCAGAGGGAAGGAAATCAAGATGCCCTTGAATTCCATCTCAAGCATGGCCACTGTTAACCCTCCTCAGGGCATGTGGCATGGGACAGAGTTTTATTTTCCTTTGAGAAGCTGTTAACTACCTCCGTGGAGCATCTTAAAATCGATGACATCTTAGACACAAGGATGTCTATAGGTATATATGACGTTTGTTTCCACTTAAAATGATACTGTGATAAGGATGGTGGAAGGAAGGAAGGATAGAGAAAAAACTTAATAGTGTCATCATTACTCATAGTTGGGGGCCAACAGATAATCTTTAGAGAAATAAAGGATGAGGTGTGCTATATATAAAATTATAAAGGTAATCACAAGTACACAGCTACAAAATCTCCAAAGTATCAAAAGAAACGCTTGTACCCAAATTAAGCAAATATTTCATAACCTACAAAAATAGCGTAAAATAAGACGGCTTAATTGAGACTGAGACAGATCTGTCACATGGATGTGCGCAAATGGGTTAACTTATCTGTGCCAGGAAATGCCTGTCCGATGGTTCACATTCAGCTGTAAGCTGGAGGCAAAAGACACTCTCCAAAGAAGACTGAGAGAGAATGAAAATAAAAGGGTGGTGCATGGGGCAATGTCAACAAACGGCAGCAGCCAAGTTCAAGGCAAAATATTGGCTGAGGTCAAGAGGAACATTTGGTAATAATGATGAATGCAGGTCATGATGATGATGGACCGTATCTACTATGTGCTAAAGAGCATACATTAAGGGCCGCCTGGGTGGCTCAGTGGGTTAAAGCCTCTGCCTTCGGCTTAGGTCATGATCTCGGGGTCCTGGGATGGAGCCCCGCATCGGGCTCTCTGCTCAGCAGGGAGCCTGCTTTCCCCTCTCTCTCTGCCTGCCTCTCTGCCTACTTGCGATCTCTCTCTCTCTCTGTCAAATAAATAAAAATAAAATCTTTTTTAAAAAAAGCATATATTAATATGTATGTATTAAATAACATGGTATCTGCATTCATACAATGAAAGGAATACAAGGGAAATGAGTAAAAAGTACATCAGTAGTAGGAAGTATTTCTTTAAATATTTTATTTATTTATTTGAGAGAGAGAGCAAGAGAGCAATAGAGAGCACGAGCAGGGGGGAGGAGCAAAGGGAGAGGGAGAAGCAGCCTCCCCACTGAGCAGGGAGCCTGACAGGGGCTCGATCCCAGGACCCCAAGATCATGACCTGAGCCAAAGGCAGATGCTTAACCGAATGAGTCACCCAGGTGCCCCGATAGCAGGAAGTATTTTTTTAAGATTTTACTTATTTGAGGGGCGCCTGGGTGGCTCGGTGGGTTAAAGCCTCTGCCTTCGGCTCAGGTCATGATCTCAGGGTCCTGGGATCGAGCCCCGCATTGGGCTCTCTGCTCAGCGGGGAGCCTGCTTCCCCCTCTCTCTCTGCCTGCCTCTCTGCCTACTTGTGATCTCTCTCTCTCTCTGTCAGATAAATAAATAAAATCTTAAAAAAAAAAAAAAGATTTTACTTATTTGAGAGAGAGAGCATGTGTGCAGGTGAAAGGAGGGGGGCGGGGTGGGAGGCAAAGGGAGAAGGAGAGAGAAAATCTCAAGCAGACTCTTCATGATGAGCATGGAGGGAACAACACAGGGCTCAATCTCAAGACCCTGAAATCATGACCTGAGCGGAAACCAAGAGTTGGATGCTCAACCGACTGAGCCACCCAGGTGCCCCCGTAGTAGGAAACTTTAATATATCTCTCACAGATATGTGTACAAAAAAATTAAATAAGGGGCGCCTGGGTGGCTCAGTGGTTTAAGCCTCTGCCTTCGGCTCGGCTCATGATCTCAGGGTCCTGGGATCGAGCCCCGAGTCGGGCTCTCTGCTCAGCAGGGAGCCTGCTTCCCCCTCTCTCTCTGCCTGCCTCTCTGCCTACTTGTGATCTCTTTCTCTCTGTCAAATAAACAAATAAAATCTTTAAAAAAAAATTAAATAATATTAGAGAAGACCTAAAAACTTAATTATTGAGCTAGATTTAATTAATTGATATCAGACTCTCTACCCTAAAAACAGACTACTCCTTTATAACTGGACATCTGAATATTCACAAAGATTGACTATATGTTAAATCATTTTTTAAAAAAACCAATATATTCCAAAAAGTAGATCTAGAACACACAACATTCTCCAATCACAATAAATCAGACCAGAAATTAATAACCAAACTGCCAGGCAAAACAAAGCCAAAACAACCTTACTACCTGTCAATTTTGAAACCCTTAGGTTGCTCTTGAGTAAGAAAGGAAATCAAATTGAAATTTCAGGATATCTGGAAAATAACCATAATTGAAACACTGCATATCAGAACCCAAGGTAAACAGCTAAAGCAGTACTCAGAGAAAAAATTCATAGTTTTAAATACTTACATTAACAAGAATGAATGAAAATTAATGAACTAAGTACCTAACTCAAACTAGAATACACACGGGATGCCTGGGTGGCTCAGTCAGTTAAGTAGGTGCCTTGGGCTCAGGTCATGATCCCAGCATCCTGGGATCGAGTCCCACATCAGGCTGCTTGCTCAGCAGGGAGCCTGCTTCTCCCTCTGCCTCTGCCTACCTCTCTGCCTGCCTGCACTCTCTGACAAATACACAAATAAAATCTTAAAAAAAAAAAAAAAAATAGAACACACACACACAAAACAGGATGGAAATGATAAAGATAAGAGTGTAAAATTATGTTTAGAAAAGAAAAATAACAGTAGAAATAATCCAAATAAAATAAATCTAGTGGAAACAATTTTTTAAAAATTGTAAATAGCTGGGGTACCTGGGTGGCTCAGTCGGTTAAGCCTCTGCCTTCAGCTCAGGTCCTGATCCAACAGGGGAGTTTCTCCCTCTCCCTCTGCCTCTCCCCACTGCTGGTGCTCTTAATCTCTCTCAAATAAATAAATAAAATCTTTAAAAAAATATTTTTTTAAATAGTAGTTGATCTAGTCAAAAAAAAAAAGGAATAAGGGGCACCTGGCTGGCTCAGTCGGTGGAGCGTGAGACTCTTGACCTTAGCGTTGTGAGTTCCAGCCCCACCTTGGGTGTAGAGATTACTTAAAAAGTTATAAAAAATAGTAAAGGACTAAAATACAAACACAATAAAGAAAAGGGTAACGGGGTACACTTTTCACTGCACCACCTTTGGTGCCTTTAGAGCCGACCTTCTAGAGGGGAAGCGGCCATACATAGCAAGACCAAGCAGTAAGGTCTGATTTCACGCCCCGTGCTTTGGCAAAGCCCTTGCTGCCATGGGGGTGAGTGGCTCCTGCAGCAGGACCTGCTGCCCTCTAGGAGAGTCCGTTTTCCAGAAGATCTGCTCTGTGCTCTGTGAGGGTCCTAGCGCGTGTCCTTACTCCTGATGCTAAGTTGCGTGATGTTTCCGTGGGTTGAACACTGGGTGCTAAGGATGCTCCCGTGGACGCTTTCTAAGGAGCATCTCCCTTCCCCCCACCCCGACCGTCTGAAAGGTCTGGGCCACCAGCCGGTACCCTGTCTGGGCCAGCACGGGTGAGAGTCCGGAGAGGGCGCGGGGGCGGGAGGGGGGGCTTCCCTGCCTCCCAGCCTCCGCACTCCCCGAAGGACCCCCTGTATTCGCGGGGGGGGGGGGGCTCGCCATCTGCATCTCCCTCCAGTCAGTTGAAGGTAGGTGACGAGAGGTGGTCCCGGTCAACTTCCACCCTTCACCTCGCCTTGGTGGGCCCTCAACGAGCCTGGGGTCCCGGCTGGGGAGGGACCCTTGCCCAGGCCGTGCCCTCTGGGAGAAACATCCCCAGACAATAATACTTCCAGGCCGGGAGATCGGAAACGCCGGGGAGTCTGCCGCCCAGGCTGCAAGGAAGGCTTCCCGGAGGAGGTGGCCTGCAGGTCGAGACCTCACAAAGGGGGAGGGGCATCGTGGGAGAAAAGGAGAAGGAGCTTGTAACTCCAACGCCCCCGCAGGCCCCCCGAACCTCAGAGGCCAGGAGCTGAGGCTGGGCAGGGCGGGGTGGGACGGCGACAAGGTGCCAGACCGCACAAGAAACGATCGCGGCCGGGGGACGCCGGACGCGGGGCGGCCTCGGAGAACACACGTCACAGGAAGTTCGTAGGAACTGGTCATTCGGCCAAGCGGACGTCCCGGGAATTGCTAATCGCCAACTTGCCTTGGGGCCGGAATTGGTGCGTCCGGGCCGCCTGACCCGCTCAATGCCGCCCCCTGCCGGTGCTCCTGTCCGCGGCTCGCCGCACTGTCGGGGGCGGGCGGGGCTCCGGAATCAGGCGCGGCGATTGGTCGCTCCGCATCAGGTGTCCCCCGCCCCGACCAACCAGCGATGGAGGCGGAGCGTCGCCGCCGAGCTGTGGGCGGGGTGGCAGGGCTGATGGCTCCGCCCAGAGAGGTGGAGTGTTGGGAAAGCGATTTGTGGCCGCTCCCGGCCTCGCGGGACCCCAGGGCTCAGCGCCTTGGAGTTGCCGCTGCCGCCTCCCTCCCCCACCCAGCGGCCGTAGCTAAGTTTTCAAACCCCGAAGTGGCTTTCTGGGGATAAAGATACAAATCCTTGCGAGGACCCAGGCCCTTCGGATCTCAGCCCTGTAGTCTCCGGGTCCCTCCTGTGGCCTCCCGTCCTTCCTGTGGCCTCGAATTTCCCGCCAGCTCCTTCGCTCCAGCTACCCTGGCCTTCTGCCACCTGCTCCCTCCAGCCCAGGCCTACCCCCGGCCTGTGTCCTCTGCCTAGCCTGCCCTTCCCCCAGCCACTCCCCCTTCTCCTGCCTTGCTCTGGCTGATCTTTCCAGACCCTGCAGGCATAGGGTTAAGGTTCCACTGGGGACCAATCCTGGACATCTTCCTTTTTCTCTGCACAGACCCCCTTACCCTGGGCTGCTGGCCTGCTTGTATACACCCCATGATCTTTCATCTCTCTATCTCCGCACCCCAAGCCAAGAGCCTGGTACATGATAGGCACTTACCCCTGCGTGGATATGAACCAAGGAGAGAGATGATGGCTAAGGAACTAACACCCCTGGGCATCGCCTGAGTACCAGGCCCCGTGCCAGGCACATTACAGGGCTGACTACAGTTATGTAATAGCCCTGGGAGTGAGAAACTGGGGTCCCCTTTTCCTGGGGGAAGGCGGAGAGGCTGAATGGCTGGCCCAGTGCAGCCCTTAGCTGCACTGGTTAGGGACAGGACTGGCAGGTTGAGGACACCCCCATGCCAAGCAGCCTGGGCCTTGGATCTTTGCTGGGGAAAACCGATGGGTGCTCCCCTTCCAAGGGATGGTCAGGGTCTGGGGCAGATTGGAAAGGGAAGGGGACTTGGGGAGGTAAGTGCTGTGTGCGCACAGCACAGCCACAAGCCTCCTCTACTGTCCAATGACTGTATAGCCACCTTGAAAGCCCTTCAAAGCCCACCTGCCCCCCTCGACCCCATCTCATCAACTGCTACCTGACCCCTCCAGCTACACTGACTCATACTGGCTCTCACACCAAGGCCCCTGGGCCTTTGCACATGCTACTCCCCCCTGGGTCCACCCAGTCCTGCCATCTGTCCCACCACTGTCCTGAAGACAAGCAGATGCTGAGACCTGAATTCAAACCCGGCCCTTCTGCCTGACACACGTGTGGCTGCCCTCAGTGGGCTTGCAAAACAGGGCAGTCTACGTAGGGAGCACTCTGCTAATTTGCTGGCGTTGAGCTGGGGCTTTGGTGGACATTGAGTCCCCAGGACACAGCCTGCAAGGTCAGACATGCGAAAAGGGCCTTTTGGTTTCCAAGAGACTTGTTCACATGAACGCCTCTCACTTCAGCCACACCCGAGAGTGAAAATAACCTGCTTCCCAGAGGCTGGTCCCTCTCCGCAGACGGCCTACCACCCACGCCCGGCATCGGGCCAGTGGCCCTTCAGGGTTCTCCCCCATCTCGAACCCAAACTCAAGACAGGCTCAGCTCTGAATCCTGGGCGACCCCCGGCAAGTTACTTCGCCCCTCTGATCCTCCGTCTTCTTCCTCTAGCTTTCATTTCCAATAAAATTCGTAACGGGTACATGCTTTTAAAGGACCAGTAGAACCCTAAGGCTTATCTGACAAGCGGCAGTCCCCTGCCTCCGCTCCGCACAGCCCGGGTCCTCCGGCAGCGGCCGTTTGTGCTCTTCCACACGATTTCTCTGGCTCTCATCTTGACACGTGTAACCGGCCTCTGCTGACAGTTGCTGATTCTCTGCCTTTCGATAGGATCCAATGACTGCCTGCAGCTGAAAGAGGAGGATTTAGCTTTGTTAATCTGCTGTCTCTTTAGATTTGCTAATTCTGGGTGTTTCATATAAATGGAATCACATGTGTGGCCCTTTGTGGCTGGCTTCTTTCCCTGAGTATCATGTTTTCAAGGTTCATCCCTACTGTAGCCAGAATCACTACTTCGTTCCTTTTTATGGCCAAATAATATTCCACTGTTATTATATATTGTTTGAATCTGCTTTTTTTAAAAAAATAACTTTTAGGGGGCACCTGGGTGGCTCAGAGGGTTGAGCATCTGACTCGTGGTTTCAGCTCAGGTCAGGATCTCAGGGTCCTGGGATCGAGCCCTGTGTCGGTCTCAGTGGGGAGTACGCTTGGGATTCTCTCTCTGCCTCTCCCTCTGCCCCTCCCCCTGCCTGCCCTCCTTTGATCTCTCTCAAATCAAAACATCTTTTTAAAAAAAAGTTACTTTTTTAATAAAAGAAGTTATTAAAAGTTATAACTTTTTTAAAAAAGTGTATTAGGAAGTTCACACAATCACTGCAAGCAGTCCTCTCTGAAATGTTAGACCCGCGGGGAGTGCCTATTGCTTGCAAGGCACGACTTTATCATTCATTCATTCATTCACCCACTCCATCCCTCATTCATAAATTTATTCAGCAAGCACCAACCGAGCCCCAGTGTCGAGCTGGGCCCTGGACACCGAGAGATGGAGCAGCCCCAGCAGAGGCCTTGCCTGGGTCAGTCCAACACGCAAGCCCCTGAGATCAGTGTGGATGCTCTGAGCAGACACCAGGGGCAAGAGGGCGGGCACCACGTGCTGGGGGTGGGACAGATGGAAGGCTTCCAAGGACACACCGGAGGTGAGGGGGGCATATAGGGCAGCGGATGGGAATGCCTGGCAGAAAGAACAGCATATTACAAAGGCCCAGAAGCACAAAAATTGGCCCGGTCTCCCCCTTTTAAAGAGCCCCACTCAATCAACCACGTGTTCCCTCTCTGCCCCTCACCCCACCCTCTTCTCTTCTAGCTCCTCCTACACAACCATGTCACCTAGGGCAGGGGGTTGTCACCCTGGATCCACAGGGAGAACCCTGGGGAGGGGGAGGCCAGGGGATGGGAGTTTGGGGTTTCTGAAACTGGGCACAAAACACTGACATCCTCATTTTCACCTACCTCTAATATTTACTTTCCCATCAGGGACAGGGGCCACAAACCTCAGTGATGTCAACTGCACCTGTGACAAATCACATTGCAACTGAAGCAGAAATCTCTAAATATCTCATTTATGCTCACCGCTACTTCAAAATGATAAATTGTAGACTTGCAGCTTTGGTCCTGTTATTTAATGCGTTAATAAATACACTACTACACGGCCCATCTATTTAAGAATTTTATGAATTGCTTTTCTTTTTTTTTTAAGATTTTATTTATTTATCTGACAGAGAGAGAATGAGAGAGCACAAGCAGGGGGAGCAGTAGAGGGAGAAGCAGGCTCCCCACTGAGCAGGACTCAATCCCAGGACCCGGGATCATGACCTGAACCCAACTCAAGACGTTTAACCGACTGAGCCACCCAGGCGCCCTGAATTGTTTTTCTGTGTAATTGTTTACCTCCATTTACTCATTCACAAATATTGCTTAGGGGGGCACCTGGCTGGCTCAGTCGCAAAAGTGTGCAACTCTTGATCTCGGGGTCGTGAGTTCAAGCCCCTATTGGAGGTAGAGATGGCCAACATAAATAAACTTAAAAAACTGCATAAAAATATTGCTTTGAGGAGTCCATACTCTTCTCCAGATGGCCTCAGGGGTCCATGGCATGCAAAGGTCAAAAGTGCCTTGTCTAGAGAGAGTACAATCACTCGGGTGGGGAGGGAACCAGCAGGTGGGGCAGGCCCACACTGTCAGGGACAGGATTATCTAAGGACTGGCCACCCAGCTCACGGAGCACAGAGACCCGGTCAGGCCTGGCAGGCAGGGCAGGTCGCCAGGCACGCCTCTACCCCAGGTCATCCAGCAGCGCCCCAAACCTTTAACTGTGAGGACACGGCCATAGCATACCAGGCGTTCTGAGCACGTCCTCGGTGTTACTCTTGCACCTCCCGGGGATACAGGCGAGGAGCCAGGCAGGAAAGGGGGCAGAGGTCCCCAGATATCCCGCAGAGCAGCCAGCACAGCCCCAGCCCATCTCCCGTCTGCCCAAAGCCGCAAAGCTCCAGGTTCTGGGCCAGGAAGAGTTCCAAGGGCTGCAGCCCCCTTAACAGAGAGGGGTCCTTCAGGCCTGCAATGGTGAGACTGAACCCCAGCATTGTTACAGACGTGGAGACTGAGGCCCAGAGAAGTTGAGTGACCAGTCTGAGGTCACACAGTCAGTTGATGGCAGGGGCACGGGAACCCAGGCCTCTGGACTCCCCAGCGGGGTCTGTCCCCACCATAGCCTTCGAAGGCAGTGGGTAGAACAGGTCTAGGGTGATGTCAAGGGAGGGGAAGGAATGCACATTTCTGTGTTCTCAAGGTAAGATGTATGCAGTAAGAGAAGTGGAAATTTGGGGCCCCCAACCAGGGACACACAGCTCAAACCATTATATATATATATTTTTTAAATTTCATTTATTTATTTGTCAGAGAGAGAGAGCACGTGCTCGAAAGCACAAGCAGGGTTAGCAGCAGGCAGAGGGAGGAGCAGGCTCTCCCCTGAGCAGGGAGCCTGACACGGGGCTCGATCCCAGGACCCCGGGATCATGACCTGAGCCAAAGACAGATGCTTCACCGACTGAGCCACCCAGGCATCCCCCCCATTATATTTTTTTAAAGGTGAGAGGGTGGAGTAAGGAAGGTCAGGGGCTCAGAGCCAGGCTGCCAGGGTAAAAATCCAGACCCAGTCATTCCTGTGGCCTCTGGCTTGAGTGCTCCGTGCCTCAGTTTGCTCATCAATAAAACAAGACTGAGTACCTACCTATTCAGGAACACTAGCATAAGCATTTCTTAAAGTTGGAAAGAAAGGCTTTAATACATGAACAGCAGGATTCTAGGTGATTTAATTTTGTGGGTTTTTTTTTTAATGTTCACCTGTATAGCACCAGATGTTTTATTTCCCGCTCACTGGATAATTCTGGAATGGCTGGAGCTCGTCTATCTTCGGCACCGAGGAGGGAGGCCAGTGCCCTGGACGTATCTGTCGACTAGGTGAACGACGAGGCACCCACTTGAGCAGAGACTACTTCTACGCAAAGTGGTTCTGATAAGAGGCAGACATAGAGCGCCACGGGAGAAAGGGGACCCGGAGCAAAAGGGAAGGGGCAGACTCGTGGAAGAGGTGGCATCAGTGGCAGAGGTGCGGAGGTGGGGGCAGGCTCCTGTAGCCATCTGCACGGACGGAAGGCCAAGAAGGAAGCCCAGGGGTGCCACCAGCTCCAGGGGCCCAGCAGCAGGGGGATGGGCAGGTGGCGCGGCCACCGATGGGGGCCCGGAGTGTCCTACTGCAGATCTGGGCTTGCAGACCGCTGGGCTCTCTGGAGCAGGAGAGAGCTTCGGGAAGACTCCCTAGGGAGGCCTGGGCAGTGACCCTGATGGGGGCACACGGTCCAGGCGGAGTTGGTGTGGTCTGACAGGATGGGAAGGAGGGGAGCAGACCTTCCTGCAGAGCAGACTCCAGGCCCCGACGGCCCCACCCGGGGTTCTCATATGCATTTTTTAAAAAGATTCATTGGGGTGCCTGGGTGGCTCAGCCGGTTAAGCATCTGCCTCCTTCAGCCCAGGCCATGATCTCCAGTTCCTGGGACCGAGTCCCACCACCGGCTCCCTGCTCAGCGGGGAGTCTGCTTCTCCCTCTCCCTCTGCCCCTCCCCCTGCTTGTGCTCTCTCTGTCTCTCTCTCAAATGAATAAATAAAATCTTAAGAAAAAAAGATTTATTTGAGAAAGAGAGTGGGCGAGAGAGAATGCGGTGGGAGGAGCAGAGGGAGAGGAGAACGTCAAGCAGACTCCCCACTGAGCTTGAAGCAGGACGCAGGCTCGATCTCACAACCTTGAGATCATGACCTGAGCCGAAACCAAGAGTCGGATTCTCAACCGACTGAGCCACCCAGGTGCCCCCTCATATGCCCTTAGGGAGCAAAGAACTTAGGCCTTAGGTAAACTCAGAACACAGAGAAAGAAGGAACTGCCCAGCTCGTCTGCGAGGCAATCATAACCTGACACCAAACTCCGATGCAGGAAACATGAGAAAGAGAAGCGCAGGGCCATCTCATTGGCGAACACAGACACAAAAGCCCTCTGTGGGTAACAAACCGGACCTGGCCATGCGTGAAAAGGCTCATACGACCCAGTTGCGCTGGCTTTGTCCCAGGAGTGCAAGGCTGCTTCGGTGAACGGAAAAGTCAGCATCGGCGACTAGAGAAAAAAGGAGAAGTCAAAGTCATGCCATCCTCTCTATGGTTGCAGATAAAATTGGAGATCCATTCATGAGAACAACCCTTAGCAAACTAGGAACAGAAGGGACTTCCTCGCTCTGATAAGGGGCAGGGACAAACCCCCATCACATCGCAGGCCATGCCGGGGCACTGAACGGTCCCCTGTGAGCATGGACACACGACAAAGAGGCCCATTGTCACCACTTCCAGTGTGGGTCAATGTACTAGAGGTCCTGGTCAGGGCACTAAGGCAAAGGGAAAAAAAGGTATAAAGATTCCAAGGAAGAAACAAAACTGGCATTATTTAGAGACGATAGAAAAGTCAAAAGATTAACAGATAAGTTACTAGAACACAAGAGCTTAGCAAGGTTGCTGGGAATAAAAATCACCATGCAAAAAAAGTCCCCTACATCTAAAAAATTCTAGCTACGATTAGAAAATGAAGAACAGCCATTTACAATGGCATCAAACATAGGCATCATTTAAAAATTTTATTTATTTAGAATGCACACCTGCATGAGTGGGGTTGGGAGTGCAGTAGCAGAGGGAGATTCTGAAGCAGACTCCCCACTGAGTCTGGAGCCCGCTGTGGGGCTCGATCGCAGGACCCTGGGATCATGACCTGAGCCGAAGGCGGATGCTTAAACGACCGAGCCACCCCTCCTCTGGGTTTTAGTTTTCTCCTGCATGAAATGGTAGGAATGGGGGGGCATCTGGGTGGCTCGGTCGATTAAGTGTCTGCCTCGTCTAAGGTCATGATCCCAGGGTCCTGGGATCGAGCCCCGCATCGGGGTCCCTGCTCGGCAGGAAGCCTGCTTCTCCCTCTCCCTCTCTCCTGCTTGTGTTCCCTCTCTCGCTGTGTGTATGTCTCTCTGTCTAATAAATAAATAAAATCTTTAAAAAAAGAAAGAAAGAAAAGAAAGAAACAGTGGGAATGGTACCCAGGCCCTCGGATGACTCAAAGGCACCTGGCACCCAACCAACAGCCCCTGGAAGCCTCTCTGGAGGAAGAATGAAGGTTGAATCCCCTTCCCTTGCCCTGTGTCTGGGGGACGACGCTCCTGAGGCTGATGCAGCCGGCGGGGCTCTGGCCGGCTGCGCAGGTGCCCAGGAGACAACGTCCCACAGCTCCGAACCCGCACCGTTCTGCCCTCAGCACTTCGCCCCAGCTGCCTGCCTCCTGCACCCCGGTGCGGTTCTGCTGGCCACTTGCCAAGCACCCACCTGCCAGCCCCATCCAGCTCCAGCTCGGTCCCGCCATCACTACCCAGCGGAGCCCCCCCGGCCAGCTGCCCGCACCCGCTCACACCCGTTCGGTCCGGGCTGGACCCGGCTTCACTGCAAGTGCCTGCCCACCCGCTGTGGCTCACATCTGTTTGGATCCACGACCATTTCCAGCGCTTCCTGTGCTCCGGCTGGGCACGGGGCAAAAGACAGGTGGCCCCTGTGCCCGGGCATTCATGAGCTCCTGGGCGGGTTAGTGACCCAGCTCCCAGGTGAAAGCTCTCTTCTGCGAGGACGGCCTCCATAGCCGGTGACCCCACCCACAGACGCGGGTTAGATGGAGCCCGTGCCCTAGTGCTGCCGAGGGGTGTTCCTTGGTCTGCAGTCTCCCCACCCTGGGTCCTCTGGTCCTGAGCCCCTGGATGCTATTGCAAGTCAGAGAGGAAAGCCCATGTAGAAACCAGCAGAAATGGGCCATGCTGTAATTTGGGGGGGGGGGTACTTTTCACAGATACCATAAAATAGTCCTTCAACCCAGAGGGGGCCTACCCGAGGACACAGGGAGTTAGCAGCAGACATCGACAGAATCCAGGTCTCTGACCGCGGGCCAGGGCCGCCCGTCCCCCAGCTTTGCTCTGGGCTCCCACTCGAAGCCCTGGGCGGAGCGCCCCCAGACGCAGGGTGTGCGGCCGCTCGCATGGTGTCCCCTGCAGCATTCCCCTCCGCAACCAGAAGGTAGGGCAGAATCCGCCTCCAAAGGCGGGGTCCCCAGCCATGCAAGCTCTCGTGCAAACGGCACAGGCTGCTCGGCCCTCTCTCTCCTATGCTTTGTCCCACTTCACTTGCACAGTCTTATTTTTTTTATTAAGGATTTTATTTATTTATTTGACAGAAAGAGAGAAGGAGAGCACGAGCAGGGGGAGCAGGAGAGGGAGAAGCAGGCTTCCCGCTGAGCGGGGAGCCCGATGCGGGGCTCGATCCCGGGACCCTGGGATCATGACCTGAGCCGAAGGCAGACGCTTAACGACTGAGCCACCCCGGCGCCCCAGCACGTGCAGTCTTTACTGCAAACCGTGAGGTCATCATGAAGCCCGACAGGACAGGTGCCCACGTGGAGGCACTGCCTGGTTGGCCCGAGAGGTCTCCTCCACGCCGTCTGCCCCACTTACCTCCCCTGCCAGCCCCGGTGCTTCCGCACCTCACCTGGATCCTGAGATCGTGGCTTCACTCCAGAAATAGCTTTACTTGTTTTACGACTTTTGAGCTGATGTAGGTTCCAGCCTCGTTTAATGCCGAGTTCTCTCCCTGAGGTCAGTCTGTGTTCTTAGGACAAGAGTCACACACCATGACCCTGGTCTTCCTACCAAGTTCCTTGATTTTAGCACGCGTTTGGGTTGTTTGGGGGGTCAGAACCTTGTAAAACCCAACCCACGACTTGGCCTGAGGCTGGGGCCTGGCCTGCCTCAAGCACCCCCCAACACGTGCAAGGAGTCTGGGCGGAATTTAGAGTGGCAAGTTCGCTCTGCCCCCTCCCCGACCCCGAGGGCCATCTGCGCTGGGAATCGGGAAGGCAGAGGCTCCTGGACCGGCGGTGCCGCTGAGTCCGGTTCCCAGGGGAGCTAGTGGTGTGCGGACGGCTGCAGCCAGGGGTGCTGCTGGTGGGGAGGGGGGGCAGGCGGACTCCGGCTTCTCCTCAGCAGGCCTGGAGCGAGCTCTTTGTAGGGACACCCTTGATCGGCAATCCCCGGGCTCAAGAGGCTCCCCATCAAACGGGGAGAAACAGGCACCCATGCCTGAACACAGGGAGGGGAGGATGCTCCTTTCGGGGCAGAGGTGGGAGGCTTCCCAACGACAGACACTGTATCTTCCCGTTCTGGACCCAGCCAGGAGCAGACAGCCTCTGGGCCTCCCTCGCTGTGCCCTCCTGGGGTTGAAGGAGCAGAGGCGCTCTCTGGGGTCTCACTCGTAAGGGCATTAACCCCACTCGGGAGGGTCCCACCTGCACGACCAAATCCCCTCCCAGAGGCCCCGCCTCCTCACACCATCATGTCGGGGACGAGGCTGCAACACGGGACTCCGGCGGGGACACAGACATCGAGTCCTTGGAAGGCTCTCTGCAGCGGCGGTATTTCCGATGGACGCTGGCTAGCACCAGGAGTTAGCTGACGGAACCATCCGCGGGGCTGGAAACATGCGCTGGGGACCCGGAATGGCTGACCAGCTAGAAAGGGCTCAGGTCAGGTGGGGAAGGAGGAGGCCCCCGCCAGGGCCGAGGAGCCAAGCGTGTGCAGCAGGGGGGAGGGGGCGGGGATCAGAAAGTGGTGTGGCTGCTGCAGCACCGCGCGGGGCCCAGGAGGCAGAGGCCCTTACTCAAGGGCCCCACGTGGCTCGCCCAGAAGGCACGTCCCGGGGAAGCCTTGTGCGGAGACAGGCCTCTGCCTTCTGCCTTCTGCTGCACAGGCCTGCACGATCCAAAGCTCACCCTTACCGTCGGCCTCCCAAACTGGGCATCCAATGGAAGGAACCCGACTGTCGCCCAGAACCCCAGTTATCACAGAGCGGGAGAGCCGGTCTTGATCTTCCTGGTCTTTGCCTTCCCAGAAGTGGGACGGGGAAGAGGGCAGCCAGCACGAATCTGGGAGGAGAGCAGAGGAAAGTGGCCGGGAGACCTGACTCCACCTGTGCACCGGCTGTGGGGGGGGGGGGGGCGTGAGGAGCAGGTGCCCGCCTTCACAGTGTGTGCTGTGGGTGGGCGGTGAGGGTGAGCAAGCAGGCCGGAGCTCAGCTTTGCACACACAGACCTCAGAGGCTCTGGGACTCCTTCCCAGGCCTGCATTTCTCAGGGTGGTGGCAAGCTTTTCTGCACAAGATCATTGATCCATGGGGAAAAAAATCAATGCAAGCCTGTTGGCTGAAAAAAATAACCGGGTGGAATTTTTCTAGGGGAATAAAAAGCTCTAAGCCGTAAGTCATCTCCCAGCTCTATTAATAACCCAGGAAGCCATGGCTGGCACACAGGCAGGTGTGGGACACACGCACGTGGCCTCTGCATCAGAGAGGGAGGGTCTGTGGGAAGCTGTGCAGGGGAGGCAGACGCGTGGGGACAGGAAGGGCCAGCCGCAGAGGGGGAGAGGGACACGGAGGGAGAGCCGGGCGCAGGGAACGCGGAATAGCAGGCGAACAGCTGCAGAGGCAGGGACAAGTGAGGAGGGGTGAGGTTGCTCCTCCTTCTGGAAGAACTCGCTCAGTTCACTGCACCTGTAAAAGGTATAAGCGTGCTTCTGGAAGCAGCTTCTGGCTCCCTAACTGGCAGGAGCGGCCTTGGTGCTCTTCTCCCAGAGACCCAGGGGTGGGCCGCCAGCCTCCCTCCGGCCCCGGGCCCTCCCTCCCTGGCTCGCTCCAGGCCAACAGAGAGGCCCGTCTTCAGTGTGCGGAGGCAGAGCCTGGGAGAAGTCCTCGCAGACGGCAAGAAACGCAGGGCGGGAGAAGGCACATGGGGGTCCACAGAGGGCCGGCTGGCTCAGGCCGGCGGGGGGGCTACAGATCAACCGGGAGGAGGGCAGAAAAGGCACTTTCAGTGCAGCCTCACGCCTGGACACCCGGCCTGGGTCTCTCAAGTGGTTGGACTAAATCAGTTCAGGGGTTGTTTTCCAGTTTTTTAAAAATTTTATTTTATTTATGTATTCGAGAGAGAGAGTGAGCGCGTGCATGCACGTTGAGGGGGCAGAGGGAGAGAATCTCAAGCAGACTTCCTGCTGAGCGTGGACCCCAAGGAGGGGCTCCATCTCACGACCCCAAGATCATGACCTGAGCCGCAATCTAGACTCGGACACTTAACCGACAGAGCCACCCAGACGCCCCTGGGATTTTATGACTCGAATGCTGTGCCCCTCACCAAGTCAGCGAGCTCCAATGGCGCCTCTCCACCTGAAGAGGACTGCATGTCCCCCTGAACCCGGGGTACCCCACTGTGGGGGGAACCACAGGGAGCCTTGGGTCGCTGGCGAACTGACCTGCGGCTGCTTTGTCTTCTGTACAGTTTGCTGGGGAGGCAGATGGACAGCCTGACACGGGCAGAGGTACGAGGAAGGAGTGTGCAGGGCTGGGAATGGCGTCAGGGCTGGAGTCATCACTGTGCCCAGCGAGGGAAGGACGGGAAGGATCCACGCAGGAAGCAAGGGGAGTGCCTGCGCACGGCTAACCCTGTGCGGCCATCCAGCGTCCGAGTGTGGAGAGAGCACCCAGGGACCAAGTCTCTCTTCTGGGAGGGCAACGTTACAGGGGGCCGAGTGTTCAAAAATCTGATAGAAAATAAGAAATGATGAGGGGGACAAGCGCAAATTCCATATACAGAGAATTTGGCTTCCCCAAGATTTTCTTCATTTGCTACCTTTCTCTCTCTCACTTTTAAGTAGGCACTGGGCCATACGTGGGACTTGAACTCACGACCCTGAGATGAAGAGTCATATGCCCTACCGACCGAGCCAGTCAGGCGCCCTGGCTATTACTCCGCCTCAGGAAGGGGATTCTGACACCTGCTCCCACATGCAGGAACCTGGAGGACTGACTTTTTTTTTTTAAAACAACTGATAAATCAATTTATTAAAAAGGTTGATTGAAGCATCTGCAATGGTGACTTCCACCTCCACTCCTGGCTCAGTACTGATGGAAGTCATTGCTTCACCATCTCAGAAGGACCGTGCGAATCAATGAGTTGCTCGTGGAGCCTCGTCTGAAAACGGTCCCAAGTCTCAGAACCTTCAGCACGACGCGTTTTTCTTGTAGTGATTCTCAGTCTTGGTGGGTGATCGAACTAGTCCTTTCCCTTTGAGACTTTCCCTTGGTGCCTCTGGTCAAGTCAGCACATACCTTTGCCAAAGGTTTTACACTGCGGCTGCTGAGAGGAATTCTGAGGCGGTGACTCGCCACCTCTGGTCCCACGGGTGTCCTCCCAGTGTCTTTAAAAGCCGTGGCTGCAGCTTCCTGACCGACGTGTTCCTCGGGGAGAGCGAGCGGCGGTGAGTCAGGAGCAGGGGCTGGGGTCTGAGGCTCCGCCGCAGCGGCGACCGCGTCTTCCTCAAACAGGAGGACGTTCTGTGAAGTGAGGTAAGATGGTCACGAAGGGACAAATGCCACATGGTGCACTCGCACGTGGGAGGCACCTGCAACAGTCACATTCCCAGAGGCAGGAAGCGAACGGTGGGTGCCAAGGCTGCAGGGACGGGGAGGGGACTTACTGTTGACCAGGAAGGTGACACGTACCGGAGATGGTGGTGGCTGCACGACGGGGAATGTGCTTAGGGCCGCTGCACTGTGCGCTTAAATACAGCACACATGCGGGGCGCCTGGTGGCTCAGCCGGCGAAGCGCCCACTCTTGAGCTCAGCTCAGGTCTTCATCTCAGGGTCATGAGTTCAATCCCTGTGTTGGGCTCCATGTTGGGCGTGGAGCCTACTTATAAAAAAGGCTAAGATGGTAAATTTTATGCTTTGTCTTTTACTGCAATAATAACAAAATCAGAAAAAACACCCGTATGTGAAAACTATACACATATATTAAAAAAAGAAAGCAACTGCCCAGAATTCCAGTTCCCAGAAGCAAACCATTTTTGACTTACTTACTTCCCCATTTTTTCTCTACCTTTTCTCAAACAAAGTTGGGACTACACTATATACCCCAGTGTTCTATATTTCTGATTATTTTATCAGCGGTTCTTTACATTATCAAAACCATTTACAAAATTAAAACCCAACGCATAAAAATCAGTGATTTGATAATATTCCCACGGATGGACCATCAGAATGCCAGAACGCTTCAGCCATGCAGAAGAGACTCCCCCTGTGATGCACCATCCTTGCTACTCCACTCCCCACCCTGTTTCCAGAGGGAACTACTGACAGTCTGACCTGCCCCAGTAGGTCAAGAACGGGTCTGTGCAATGGCTCACATGAGCCTGGTGGTACCAATGGGTTCCCAGCTCCACGGTGCTGGACCGACAACCCAAATTCTTTTATTAGTCTTTTCCTCACAGTCCTAAAGTGGCTGCCACAGCCCTAGTCATCATGCTGGTTTTTCGGCAGGAAGGAGGAAGAGGGGCTGAATTCTTCTGAGGCTTTATCTTTTCATTAGGGAAGCAAAGCCACTCCAATATTACACACTGTCCTTAGCATTTCATTGGCCAGCACTGGGTCACAGTCCCTCCGACTCCTTCTCAGAACAGTCACTGGCTAAAGGAAATAAGATGGCCCTGGATGTTCAGCCAAGCACGATTTCCCTCTCAGCCCCTTCCTAGGGGATTGGATTTCTCCCTGCTCCCTGACATGAAAAAATTGGGGCTCTGTAGGGAGGGAACACTGGGTGCTAAGAGCCGTCATCAGCCAGCAACAAAGTGGATGCCACAGGGACCCCCCAGCACACGTGCATGTGACACACAGTAGCGCACTCAGCCATTCCTCCAGGTCATTTCTAGAAGACCTTTCTGCTTTGGGATCCCAGTTTACATGAGGGCCCTCAGAGCCGGCACCTCCCCATCTCCATGTCTGTGCGACAGACACGTCTCCTGGGATAAGATTTATTTACACGTCACATTTTGTTATATGACAGGTAAGTTGCGACATTTGGTTCCTAGAAAAACAACAGTTTGCAGAGAGGATGGGGAGATGGCAGTTAAAAGCCAGTGTGTGCAGGGCAAGCAGAAGAGGGGAGGCCAGATGAACTCTGACACTGTAAGCTCGCTCCTGGCCACCTGCCTCGCTTGCAGCCTGGAGCAGACGGCTTTCAACGAGCGGGCTCCGCATCTAGAATTCAGTGGTTTGGGGGGAGAAAGGGAGTGAGCAGTGTCTGAGGAAAATCACTACTTACCAGCTGGGAGAGGTATGTGTGAGCAGGTCTACGAAACCCCTCTTGCTAATGGGGACGCCGACAGCATTGTCAACCTGCTAACCACTGGATTAATACATCAATCAATATGGCCTTTATTCCCATCGGAAATGGGTCTTTTTATGTGGACTCTCTCTTTGTTGTGCTGCCTGTGACAGGACCTGACTTGTAATACCATTCTCTTCAAAAGGGCTGGATGAGGGGCGCCGGGCTGGCTCAGTCGGTGGAGTGTGCGACTCTTGATCTTGGGGTCGTGAGTTCGAGCCCCGCGTTGGGAGTAGAGTTTACTTAAATAAATAAAAACTTTTAAAAAAATAAAAGGGCTGGATGAGAGACTGGGTCAGCTTCCTCTGAGCAGGTCGAAATATGATTATCTTCCCAAAGCATGGTCTACTTCAAGAATTCCCTTTTGGATTATGCTTTTGAGAAATAATTAGAAATAACACATCACTTTCTTGTAGTTTGGGGCAAATGAGAGTCTTTTCTTTTTTCACATTATAAACTAATTTCAAGACTGATGATATCTCACTGTATTTGAAATGAATTTTCTAGAATTCTAATTTCCAGGCACTTGTTTATTTGCTTGCAAATGTGGACATTCACATTACACAAAAACTCTAATGGGCAAGTAAGCCCAGAATTCCGAGTTCTCAGAGGGTTTGATTCCTTGAAGACGTGGACAACAGTTTAACCCGGCGAAGAAGCATTCTTCCGTCCTCCCAACACCCATCACAGTAAATAGCCCTTCACTTAACACTTAGGATGTTCCAGGCCCTGAGTGCTCGCAAGTGCGGAGAGCTGCAAAACCAAAGAAGAAACATCCCTGCCTTCTAGAAGCTTTCAACCCAGGAACTGTCTACAGGTAATTAAAAGACCTCTAAGTGCGTTGTCAGCTGGGAATACCACCTGCTATGGGAGTTATTTCTAACTGGAGGATCCGGGCAGGCCTTGAGGCAGAATCTGAACCAGGCAGGGACGTTGGGGGACCGAAGAAAGCATTCCTTAACAGAGGGAGAGCCAGCAAAGGTGGGGAAACCATCGAGGAAACCTTTGTGAGACTCCATGTTGGGGGAGGGAAACCAGTACCAAGAGGCAACTACTAGGGGCGCCTAGGTGGCTCAGTGGGTTAAAGCCTCTGCCTTCGGCTCAGGTCATGATCTCAGGGTTCTGGGTTCGAGCCCTGCATCGGGCTCTCTGCTCAGCAGGGATCCTGCTTCTCTCTCTCTCCCTGCCTCTCTGCCTACTTGTGATCTCTTTCTCTCTGTCAAATAAATAAATAAAATACTTAAAAAAACAAAGAGGCAACTACTTAGTACTTCCTACAGCCAAAGCTCTATGCATATGCTTCCAATCTGACTCTGTAACAACCTTGAAGATCAATATTCCTATTTTGCAGATAAACTGACCACAGAGATTAAGAAACTCATCTAACGAAGATCACTAGGTTAATAAATGGTGAAATAAATATTCAAATCCAGGCCTGTCTCCTATTTTTGCTATGCCATGCTACCTTCAAGCCCAGCTAAGGTAGGGGCGCCTGGGTGGCTCAGTGGGTTAAAGCCTCTGCCTTCGGCTCAGGTCATGATCTCAGGGTCCTGGGATCGAGCCCCGCGTCGGGCTCTCTGCTCAGCGGGGAGACTGCTTCCTCCTCTCCTTCTGCCTGCCTCTCTGCCTACTTGTGATCTCTTTCTGTCAAATGAATAAATAAAATCTTAAAAAAAAAAAAACCAAAAAACCCAGCTAAGGGTCTGGACTTCACGCCACCTGCGGGAGGGTGGAGGAGGACAAGGGAGCAGCATCGGTGGGTACTTCCGCTCAGACAGGCCCACCATGTGTCCTGCGCTGGGCTGGCCCTGATTCCCTCCAGGAACAAGAGGCAAGCCACACATCATCCCTGTCCTCAAAGAATGTCCAGTTTTGCGGGAAAGCAGAGCTGGTAATGGCCACTTTCACTATAATGTGGGAACAATGGTAACTATGGAAATACCCTTCCAAAGAAAGCTTCCCAGAGAGGTCACCTGAGCAGCTGTGGAAGACGCGAAAAAGTTGGAGGAGGTAGGAAGGGACGTTTTGGAACAGTTTGGAAACAAGGTATATGAGCTAGTGTGGTGCACATGCCTGCAAGTGGCGTGAAGGCTAGAAAAAGAGGCTGCAGGCTCAGGCACGCCTTGCCGAGGAGCTGGCTGGTCCCGAGGCTCCCGGAGCCCCTGAGAAGTCTGAGCAGGGGAGCAATGTGGTCCCATCTGCAGGTTAGAAGCGGGACTGGTGGCGGGGGGAGCAGCTGGTCGGCGAAAGTGTAGGTGACAGAGAACCAGAGGCTACTTGAGGACAGCAGGAGTGGGGACGGAGAAAAGCTGGCTTTGAACGGTGTCTAAATCGACTCCTTAGGAGCTGGTGGCTACACATGGGGGGTGAGGGAGAGAGAGAGGAGTCCAAGATCAATTTCCAAATCTGGTCCCGAGCAAGGGGTGTGCTGATGAGAGGAAACCACCGGAGGGCAGGGCTGGCGCGGACGGAGAGACAGGGTGGGCAGGCGGGATGTCCGAGGGGCCACGGGACAGGGAGCAGGGCCGTCTGGAGCAGCGCAGCGGGCAACGGCGCTCTGGGGTGAATCCACGATAGACGCGGAAGCTGAGAACAGTCAGCGCACAGGGGTCAGCATGCAGGGGGCTGTTGGGAGCCACACGCAGGGACCCGATGACCCAGGGGAGCATGTGGAACAAGGAGAGGGGCAGGAGGAAGAGAAGTCGGAGCGAGCAGATGGGAGACCGGGCGGAGTGGTGAGGACAGCCCCGGCGGGAAGCCCGGGGACAGGGCAGCAGCTGGTGTCAGGTGCGAAGAGAAGGCGAGGAGCCTTCACGTGTCTGGTGGGCGACGGGACGGCCGGTAGACTGCCGGCAGACAGGGGCCTGGGGCCGCGTAGACCAAGTCAAGGCTGGAAACACAGATGGGCTCAGGACGCCTAGCTGGGAGCAGAGAGAGAGGCGACGGCTAGAAGAGAGAGCCTTGTTTTTAAAGACCAGGAAAGGCGCAATCCAATGAGAAGAGTCTGGGAGCAAAGACCATCGACAGCAGAGGGGCCCGGGGGAGCGAGTGCGGGGAGCAGAGCACAGGTGAGGGACACGGGCTCAGCCAGCAGCACTGTCAAACAACGGAGGGACCTGGCTGGCCAGTCTGTAGGCGAGATGGCTACAAAGGGACAGCCGGCATCTGCACAGACGAATTGTGATCCCTCCCATTTTCCTCAAGTAGGAGGCTCTGGGGGGTGGGGGTGGACACAAGCACATTTCTTAAGGACTTTGAGGAAAGTAATTTAGAGAATTTGCTGAACAAAATGACAGAAGGAGGTAGAGTTAGGACAAGCAAGAATTGTCAAGTGAGGGGTGCCTGGGTGGCTCAGTGGGTTAAGCGACTGCCTTCGGCTCAGGTCATGACCCCAGCGTCCTGGGATCGAGTCCCGCATCAGGCTCCTTGCTCGGCAGGGAGCCTGCTTCTCCCTCTGCCTCTGCCTCTCTGCCTGCTTGTGATCTCTCTCTGACAAATAAATAAATAAAATCTTAAAAAAAAAAAAGAATTGTCAAGTGACATTAAATAGAGCTGAGGCTGGAGGCTGTAAGTTACGGCAAAAGTCTACCTACGTGAGTGGTGTTTCCTCCAGCAGGTCCTAGGATTCCAGAAGTATAGAGACAAAAGTGGGTTGATCCAAGGGTGAAGTTTTATCAGACAGAAGCAGGACAGGATGCTGAGGATTAACCACGGATTTCCAGTCTGGGAAAGAAAGGAGGGATCAGAAAACCGCAGGTCTGAGGCTGAAGTAAAGGGTCAACGGGAGAGAAGAGGGGAGTTGGAGAGAATAGGGCCTTGGGGGTGTGAGATTCCAGATGTGGGGCTGCTCTTTGGAACGACAAGGACTGGGAGATGGCAGCCGAAGGGGGGAAATGAGGTAATGGAGTTGCAGGGGCTGAAATACAGACCTGAGTGCTGGTGACTCAAGTCAGCTAAGGGCTGGCGTGCCTCAGGTTCGAGAGGAAGAGTGTAGATTAAGCACCAGGTGGTCCGTGAATTCGGGAGCAGGCCAGGAGATGGTAAAGCGCAGCATCCGGAGCGGCATTAGCCTCGTGGCATGTCAGGGTGAGCGCTGCCTTTGGAAAGATTTGGTCAAGACATCAACTAGGAAAAGATGTAGGCCATCCATGATTGCGTTCTTGCCACAAGGTCAATGCCATTTTGAGCAGAAGAGTGCAAGGACACTCCCAACCCATTCCTGGGGCGGTAATAGGATGGCAGGGTGTAGACAGGATGGGCCTTCCTGCCTACCCTCATCCTTTAAATCCCAAGTTCAAAACTGTACGTGACCGAAGGGAGGAAAGAGCTACGCACCAAAGTGTGCCAGGGAAGTCGGGTGGTAAGTGCACGAGAATGTGGTTCACTGGCACACGGAGGAGAGACCAACAGCCCCCCTCTCCCCTGACCCCACCTCGGGCTGCTGCTTCCGTGGCAGCTGCTGAAGCTCACCATCACAACACTCCCCCACGCACCGGGCAAAGCCCCCGTGTCACAAGAAAAGGGAGCAGTAAGACACAGGCAGCTGGATCGCAATATAGACCCTTCCAAAGGGAGCTCCAATGTGGAGAAACCAAGTTCTGATTCACACAGGAAACACAAAAGCAAGCTGTTTATTCTACTTTTAATGGACAGTAATCCACCTAGTTCGCAGAGATTAAATACTTACCACCAATATCACAAATCTCTTAAAAAAAAAAGTCTGGCTAGTATGTGATTTTTCCTCTGCTTTCAGAAACCAAGGGAGCGCTGGGTCCTGTCTACAAGTTTCGGCTGTAAAGCCAGCAGTGCCCGAATGCAGAGCACAAGCCCGCCAACTCTGATGCGTGGCAGGAGCTGGCTCACCTAGAAAGGAGGAGGAAGAAAATATAAGTGGTCCTGAAGAGCACAAGGACCCTACACACCCAAGCTGGGCGTGTTACTCACCACGACAACACCCGAAGACTGGCATTAGGCCTGTGTTATAGCTTGGGAAACGGAGAGTTTAGAGGTTTCGAGCCTTTGCTGATGTTACACGGGTGAGAAACAGCACCACGGGGACCCAGAGCCAAGCTTTGGTGACTCCAGTGTGCCCTTCCCACCTATCAGTTTTGCAGTTGGTCTACTATCTTGAGAGGCCTGGAATTCCAAAACGATCTCCACTATGAATCCCCAAGTTCAAGTGTGAATTCTGAACGGGAATGACAAAACAAAGGACATGATGTGAGGAACCAAGTGTGAGGGAGAAAACCGCAGCCAACCCCAGCAGCACTTACAGTAGATGAATCTGTTGATTTGAATTTCCAAGGCTAACCATGAGTGTTATGGGTTTGCCCCAATATTTACAAATTTATCACCTGATTTATTTTATCCACTCCTTTTTTGCCCAGAAATTAACATAAACAATATAAAGGCTGGTGTGCAGCCAAGTGCTGGGTCAGGCACTTTCTGATTCCTTCGACCTGTGAGTCCCCGGCGACCTGTCCCTCACTCAGGAAGGCCTGTACCTGACAGCGTCCCCAGCCTCTCCCCTTCTTCCTAGGACTTGACACAGCCGGAATCATGGCAAGTATCTGTGAGTCACCTGCTCACGACCTATCCTCTCCAGACTGCAGGCTCCACGAAGACAAGTGTGTCGTCCCACTCCCGGCTGTGTCCTCGGGGCACTCGGCAAGGGGAATGACCAGCCGGACTCACCGAACTCCCCAGGGTCACTCCTTTTTACAGAGAAAACCCACCACGGAGGCTGGTATCCCCCCGCTCTCAGCAAGGCCAAGCTAACTCCCTAGTCCTTGAAAGCTGTTCCATTCCACCACACTAACCCACCTCACACACCCAAACGCAGCGCCTCGGCCGTCAAACAGCGTGTGGCTGTGAAAGTTGCCAAGGACTGAAAGAGAAATGCCTCCTCATTCTATTCAGGTGCCCACGCTGCAGGTGCCTGGCTCAGCAGGTGGGAGGGGTAAGTGCAATGCAAAGAAGTCGATTTAGCATCTCTTCGAAGGGCCATTGGACCAGCAAAGTGGAGAACAGCTAGGCTAATTTATCACTGAAGACTTCAACTCTCCTTAGAGTTATGGGTAGTAACCCGATCCATTCACTGATACAACCCGCTTGACCTCAGAAAGAGAATTTGCCGAAGATCTTGTAAAGTAAAGGACGTAAAATGATACATAAATGTTAGTTTAAGAGACAGGTCCTTAGGGTATCTTATCATGGAGAGTATCCTTTTAATAGCCCAGATTTCACAGATCCCACAACCAAGAAGAACTACGGTTTAGATGATTAAGACAACAGGTACACACCTGTAGTGTTTCATTTGACCTATACTGATACAAACTAGGCATGACTAATTTAGATGCACAAACAGGAAATTTCAACCTGATTTTCCCAAATATTTTACTGGTAACTCAGCATAGACCTAAACTGGAACAGCATTCAACCTCTCTCCATCCAACCCCAAAATGCAGATCCTAGCTCTACCTGACCTGCAACGTGACCTTGTGACCTTGAGCAGGTCATCCATCAGCTGCTTTCCCGGGGGGAAAATGTAAAAAAAAAAAAAAAATAATGCCCACAGCTCTAGCATTCTTCATCCTGCGACTCAAGCAGAAAGGCAAAGCACTAACTGCCTACTGGAGGTAACCTTGCAGGGACTAAACATTAGAACTAACCAAGAGCAATTTCACAAAGAAGCTACACTCCTTTGTGGTGTAAGGGAAATTATTTAGCATCATGAGTTCATTACCTGAATCATTCCCAATCTGTCAGATACACAGAAAGTAGAATGAGATTTAACAGCTAGCCTCCTTATAATCCATAAATAAGATACTGTCTGAAAAGGGGAGAAATACCAGCATCTTTTAACTCACATCCTTTATTCTTCCGCTCACTCCTGAATTTCGCCCTCTCCACGGGTATCCCTAAACCACGCACTCTTTTTTTTTTTTTTTAAGATTTTATTTATTTATTTAACAGAGAGAGACACAGTGAGAGAGGGAACACAAGCAGGGACAGAGGGAGAGGGAGAAGCAGACTCCCCGCTGAGCAGGGAGCCTGATGCGGGGCTCAATCCCAGGACCCTGGGATCATGACCCGAGCCGAAGGCAGACGCTTAACGACTGAGCCACCCAGGGCCCCTAAACCACGCACTCTTAGAACTGACTTTGAGCTTTTTTTTTTTTTTAAAGGTTTATTTGAGAGAGAGACACAGCGAGGGAACATAAGCAGGAGGAGTGGGAGAGGGAGAAGCAAGCCTCCCGCTGAGCAAGGAGCCCGATATGGGACTTGATCCCAGGACGCTGGGATCATGACCAGAGCTGAAGGCAGATGCTTAACGACTGAGCCACCCAGGCGTCCCCTGACTTTGAGCTTTTAATGGAGGTTTCGGGAAAGAAACCAGTAGAAAAATGAGGGAGGCAGGAGACTTCAAGGGTTGTGGCTAACAGTCTGCATCTTTGTCCCGCTGCTGTCCTCGTCAGGTGGCCAAAAGGCACATTCCAGGCAGGATATCTGCCACCACATCTCCTCAGCCATTAGTGAGCTCGGACTTCTTCAGCTCCGAGAAAAGTCTGTACAACTTTTAGGTTCTTTCGATATTCTAATTTTTTCTGTTGTTGACATTCATCTCTGTGGTAGCCTAGAAGCCTTGTGCAAAATCAAGAGCCTTTGAGACACCTGAAATGGTCAAGCACTATCACACACAACTCCCGTCATGGTGCTTTCAATTTCATTTTTTGATGAACCAAAAAGCAAACAATTATTCCATGTGCAAGGCACTCAGCTGTAGACAGACACAGCCATGACCTCTGCCCTCATAGCTGGAAGGGTAAAAGCACCCAAACGCTGGTAATAAGAAATACCAGCTTAATTAAATAACGTTAATTGTTTGTCCTGTTGTCAAAACAAAAAGGTACTCTAGACATTCAGAGAGAATGCTCATTGGTTCAATTCATTCTGCCCATGGAGAGTAAAAGCAGTAAAATCATCCCATGGCTCTGAAGTGGCAATTTAACCTGTGCTTTTAATTTGATTTTCACCTTTAGGAGCAAGTGCAAGCAGGCTAGAGCCAATGCAAGCATACCATCTTGCACATCTAGTCATACAATCCTTCATAGCTAAAGAGCTGAAGGGAAGAATACCTCCTACTACAGAAAACTCAAGGCCTATGCTAACAGGTCACCTGCTCTGGGGCAAGTTTTGTGGCTGCTGCTGTTGTTTTAGAGAGAGGGGGAGTGTGAGTAGGGGTGGTGGAAGAGGGGGAGATGGAGAGAAAGAATCTCAAGCAGGCAAGCCCAGCAAAGAGCCTGACTTGGGGCTCAATCTACGATCCTGAGACCACCACCTGAGCCTGAAACCAAGAGTGGGACACTTAACTGACTGAGCCACCCAGGCACCCTTGCTCTGGGGCAAATTTTAAAAGCTATTCACGGAGAGGTGCCTGGGTGGCTGTCGATTATATGCCTAACTCTTGGTTTTGGCATGGAGCGTGGAGCCTGCTTGAGCTTCTCTCTCTCCCTCAGCCCCTCCCCACCCCACACTTGCTCCCTCTCTCTGTAATAAATCTTTAAAAGCTATTCATGCAGCAGGTGCTGGGACAGCACTTCGGGACATCTTAATGTTGTGTCAGACCTGCCACCCTTCCCGTTTTTTTTTTTTTTTTTTTAAGATTTTGTGTATTCACTTAACAGAGAGAGAGAGACATAGAGAGCAGGAACACAAGCAGACTTCCCGCCGAGTAGGGAGCCGGTTTTGGGCCTCCATCGCGAGACCCTGGGATCATGACGTGAGCCGAAGGCAAACGCTTCAACTGAGCCACCCAGGCGCCCACCCTTCCCAAGTTTTAAACCCTTTCCAGCTTTCTCCAATTGATGGTGAACATCTACAGATCTATCACTTAGAAGCTAGGCTACCTAAGCAGGGACTCCCCCACTATTTGTCTTGTATCTATGTGGAAGTATGAACTACTTACAAAGACATTTTCCCGTCAATTACAGGAGAGTGGGGAAAGTGAAATTAAGCCACATAAAAAATTCTCCCACAATTGGTTTTCACTTGTGAAATATTTATGCACAATTTATAAGCTATGAAGCCAGAAATGACTTATTTCAACAGATTTGACTTTGCCAAACTGTGTGGGTGCAGCACTCCAAGGGGAATTACTCAGGTTTTGAAACTCAGATTCAAAAAGAAAATGATCTAATTTTTCATTCCTTACACTAAAATTCTCAAAAGTCAAGTTAAACGGCATTTAGAAATAAGAAAAAAAAAAAAAAAACAACTAAATTGACCAAGTCACTTTTTAATCAGAAAACATCATCTTTTCTCTAACATGTTATCAAAGACACCTGCTTGTTTTCGCAAGTTTGACCTAAGATTAATGGATCACAGTCCAGAATAATCATGGGCTTCAACTGCAGGAACACTGTTCCAAGAGCTCAAGGAATTCACACGGCGTTAATCTGGCCAAACGAGTACAACAGAGATTACGCCTGCCCAGAATTGCAGTTTTCCAAGACTTTCTTAAAACCCAGGGAGTCTTTATTTTTATTTCTTTAAACCAACTGTCAGGTGAACCAAAAGGCTGAGTAAGGGCAAAATCCCTTAGCTGCAACATAGCTAGCTACTCAGGAGAGCTTAATTTGTTAATTCGTGCCCGGAAAAATCCAGGCTCCGTTGCAGGGCAGGTATAATGGAGAACACAGCGGGTAAACTGTGGAGCTCTCAAGGATGAGACCAATGCAAAGCCTGGTGGGCACAAGGAGGAGTGTCTACGAAAGTGAGAAATAGGTGAAGACGGTGGTCAAGGGAAACACTGATTGGCTGGAGAGCGAAGAAAGAGAAGCTCCGAAGGAAATTCTAGAAAGCCACAAGGAGCCGAGCCACACGACGAGCGGCGGGAGCCCCGTGGTTCCAAGCTCTACAGGGAAGCAGGCACCCAACGGCCCGGTCTCGGGTTTCCGCGGGTCACAAAAGGATAACGGACATCCTCCCAACGGTGGACCTGGGGGCTCCGCGCGCCGCTTCCGCCCGGCCGCCCCGCCCCGGCCGCCTTTCGCGGCCCACCTGCGCTCGGCCCCCGGGCCCACCGCGGCGCGGGGACGGGCGCTCGCGGCGCGATGCGCACCCGCGGCGGCTGGCGGACATGCTCCTCTGCGGCCCGCCCGCCTTTGTTCGCCTGGCCCTCCACACTCACCGCCGCCTTCGCCCGGCCGGAGCCAAGCGCCACGAGCAAACGCCGCCCGACGCGAAAAAGGAGGCACAGGCGTTTCTCGTCAAAGCAGACTTTATTGGGCGCCAGGGCCGCCGCGAGCGCGCCGCCCGCTCCCCCGCGCGGCCCCCGGGCCACTCGCCCGCCGAGACCCCGCGCGCGGCCGGCCCGCCCTCCCCCGCAGGTCCCCTCCCCGCGGCGCCAGGGGCCGCGCACCGCTCACCGGCTCCCGAGGCGGCGGCTGCAGCGGCGACGCCCCGCTCCCGAGTGCGGCCCGGGCCCGGGGCGACGGATTTCGCTGCTGTGGCACCGCGGAGGGCGGGAGCCGCGCGATTCGCGGCGGCGGCGGCGCGCTGACGTCACGCGCTGCGGCCAGCCAGCGCGCGCGGGGGCCGCCCCGTCGACCCCAATCCGGGAGGAGCCCGGGTGAGTGGGCGGGGCTGCGGTGGCGAACGGGCAAATGGATTGGCAGAGGGGGAGGAGCCAGAGGGCAAGCGGGCGAGTGGGAGCGAGGCGGGGCGGACCGAGGCCAGCGCGGAAGTCTCGCGAGGCCCAGCCTGAGCGGAGTGTGGCGGCGGCGGCGGCGGCGAGATCTGGGCTCGGGGTGAGGAGTTGGTATTTGTGTGGAAGGAGGCGGAGGCGCAGGAGGAAGGGGGAAGCGGAGCGCCGGCCCGGAGGGCGGGAGGAGGCGCGGCCAGAGCGGGCGGCCGAGGCGCGGCGAGGCGGGGCGCCGGGGCGAGCAGCGGCCGAGCGAGCGCGGGGCGCACCGAGGCGAGGAGGCGGGGAAGCCCGCCGCCGCCGCGCCCGCCCCTTCCCCCCGCCGCCCGCCCCCTCTCCCCCCGCCCGCCTGCCCGCCGCCTTCCTCCCTCTGCCTTCCTTCCCCACGGCCGGCCGCCTCCTCGCCCGCCCGCCCGTAGCCCCGGAGCCGAGGCCGCCGCGGCCGTGGCGGCGGAGCCCTCAGCCATGGCCTCGGGCGACACCCTCTACATCGCCACGGACGGCTCGGAGATGCCGGCCGAGATCGTGGAGCTGCACGAGATCGAGGTGGAGACCATCCCGGTGGAGACCATCGAGACCACGGTGGTGGGCGAGGAGGAGGAGGACGACGACGACGACGAGGACGGCGGCGGCGGCGACCACGGCGGCGGGGGCGGCCACGGGCACGCGGGCCACCACCACCACCACCATCACCACCACCCGCCCATGATCGCGCTGCAGCCGCTCGTCACCGACGACCCGACCCAGGTGCACCACCACCAGGAGGTGATCCTGGTGCAGACGCGCGAGGAGGTGGTGGGCGGCGACGACTCGGACGGGCTGCGCGCCGAGGACGGCTTCGAGGACCAGATCCTCATCCCGGTGCCTGCGCCGGCCGGCGGCGACGACGACTACATCGAGCAGACGCTGGTCACCGTGGCGGCGGCCGGCAAGAGCGGCGGCGGCGGCTCGTCGTCGTCGGGCGGCGGCCGCGTCAAGAAGGGCGGCGGCAAGAAGAGCGGCAAGAAGGGCTACCTCGGCGGCGGGGCCGGGGCGGCGGGCGGCGCGGACGCGGGCAACAAGAAGTGGGAGCAGAAGCAGGTGCAGATCAAGACCCTGGAGGGCGAGTTCTCGGTCACCATGTGGTCCTCAGGTGAGCGCCGGCGCGCGCCGGCCCCCGGGATGTTTTTGTTTTGAAGGGAAGCCATGTTTTATGTGTGTGATGGGCGCCGCCATCTTCTTCGCAGGGCAAGTATGGCGGCCCCAAAAGATGGCGGGCCGCGGCGGGGGCGTCGGGCGGCGGGCCGGCGGGCCGAAGATGGCGGCGGGAGGCGCGGCGCCGCCCGCTAGGCCGCAATGGCGTAGTTTCCCCGGGCGGGGCGGCCGCGCGGCGCGGGGCGGGGCGGCGGGGCGGGGCGCGCTCGGGCCAACGGACGGCCGCCTGCCCGTTGTCCGCCGTCCCCGCCCGGCTGGTTCCCCGCGAGGCCCGGGGGGGCGCGCGGGGCGGGCGGGCGGGCGGGCGGCGGGGCTGCGCGGACCTCACGCCGGGCCAGGCAGCCCGCCGCCGCCTTCCCCCCACCCCCCGCTGTCCTCGGAGCGTGTGTGCGGGGGGGGGGGAGCACCCGTGGCCCCGCTCCGCCCCCTTCCCCGGACTCTCATCTGCTCCCGAGAGGCGCCTTCCGCTCCCACGCCCGGCGCACAGGCCGGACCCTGCCCGCGGCCGCGCTCCCCGCGCTCGCCTCGGTGGGGCGGGACTTGGGCGGCACGTAGGGCTCGCGTGTGCGGGCTCCGCGCCGCCAGGGCCTGTCACCGCGCTGCCGGCGAGATCCTCGCCTCTGGCCCCCCTTCCCCTCCTCCGCGGCTCGTCGGGGAGAGGGTCCGCGAGGTTTTGTAGGTTGTTCTTAACCCTTTACGTTTGGGGAAGTTTCCTTAAGTGTCTCTTTGCAGATAGGTCGGTTACCTGCAGAGCTGGGGACGTTTGTCACTAAATTAATAGAATCGAGTACTTTAAGTCTTTGCTCGCTTTTTAGTGGATAGTAGGCGATCAACTTACTTTCCCCGTGAAGAGAAAGATTCTAGAAAGCCAGAGAAAATAGGGCAAAAGGGACTTACCTGCGTGTTTAAGTTTTCTCTTTTTTACTTTATAACTATAGAAGGCTGCGTGTCGGTGGCCCGTTACTTGATGCACATGTTATCTAGTTAAATTGCCGGGGTAGTGAATAGACTTGGGAGTGATCCTGCCGAGCCTAGTTAATCTAGTACTCGTGGTGATTACACTTAGTTCTAAGTCGTAGAATTCCTCCCTCCCTCCCCCCTTTACGGATAAGGCTGTTTCATCCGTTGTAAGGATGGAGCCTCAAAGTGCGATGACCCTTGAGTATTAAAGGATTGTTAACGTTTGAGAGGAACAGGTGAAGTAGAAGGGGAAAAGGCTGGACTGGAAGGCTCGTCTGGTTCTGGCTACTGAAAGTAACCTGACGGGCTAACTGACGTTGTTGGATGGCTCTTGGACTCAGGACTGAGCAAAGGGATCCGAGTTGCTGCCGCAATTTCATAGCAAGTGTTAAGCGCTGCTGCTCTGGATTTCAGATTGCCTTGTGGAAGTAGTTTGAGTTTAGTAAGAGGTATATGTTTAAATGAAACCTGTCTACTTATTTAATGGTTATCAGAATACCTCCTGTAGAATTCGTAGCGTGCACACTGATGGTGTTGGAACCAAGTCGTGTTTTTCCATTAATATGCAGAATAAGAGAGGGGCAAGCAAATTGGTTATTGTTGAGTTTTGCGGAATTCAGAATCCTATCTGAAATTAGATTGACAGAAAGATACATTAACTATAAGACTAAATTTACTTCTTTTCATGGTAAGGACTTGTTGTTTCGTAGAAACTTAGAAAATCAGGGTGTTTTAAATATTCTGTATTGATCTTACCAAATTGCTCGCCTACTTCTTCGCACCCAGAAAATTTGGTAATGGAGGCTTCACTGGATGAAGTGATATGTATCAAGTCAGCCAGTTGGGGGGAAGGTCTGAGGGGCCTGACTAATGGGAGTTAATTTACAATTAAGTCAGCACTTAAAAGTCATTACTTCCCCTGTGCAAGTGGCTTCTTACAGAGTTGCACCGTTTGGGGTTATATTTAATGCCCATTTCTTTGCAGAGTTAGTTGTCTGGCGCATTACAGAATACTCTGTGTCTAAAGGTAGTTATAAATATTTGATGGCAATAACATAGTAAGGCCTGTTTCCTCAGACATGTTTTGTGGTGAACTAGCCCTCTTCCTTGTCCTTGTGGTTTGGAATTATTACCAAAGAGAAGCCTAATAGTTGGTGATTAACTATGCACGCCCCAAGTTCAAATTCTGAGTATAGTGGAATCTTAGGAACTGAAATGAGATAATTGATAAGAGGTGAAGAAATCAAAGCAGTTTAATTGTTAAGCCAAATTTCTCGGTGTGTGTGTTGACTGCGGTAGGCAGTATGCTCAGTGCTTTCACAGACTCAATTTCGTCTGATCCCAGGCAAGAAGGGTTTGAAGGCCACTGTGGTTTCACTAACACAGTCCTTTGGATGGGAATGAGCTGTGAGGTGACAGTTTTGCCTAAGTCTATGCTTAGTTACCTGAAGTCCTTATTTAAAAAAAATTGTACACAGGGTGTTTTCAGGACTCTAGTTACTTGTTAGTACCTCTCGGCTAAAAAATCTTAGTGGGAGCCAGCATGTTTGTGGAAACCAAAGCTTTGGGTTTTATGGGTTTCTTTTGCTTGTGTGCCATCTTGCTCTAATTGCCCACAGTCACAGCCCTCTGTGTGATTGGCATGTCTTTAACGGAATAACGGGAAAGGAATCTAGTGGGTCTGCTTTTTTCTGTCCCCTTTTTTAACTGATGGAATTCACCTGAGCACAGTTCAGTGGCTTCTGCTGTATTCACCAGGTTGCGTGGCCGTCACCGCTAGCTAATTCCACATTTTCAACATCTGGAAAAGAAACCCCATACCCATGAGCAGGCACTCCCCATTTCCCCTCGCCCTCCAGCCCCTGGCCACCACTAATCTACTTTGTGTTTCTCTGGATTTGCCCATTCTGGACATTTCATTTAAATGGAATCATAACAATCTGTGGTCTTGTGTGTCTGGCTTAGCCAGTGTTCAAGGTTCACCCACATTGTAGAGTGAACATTATTCTTTTTTTTTTTTTTTTTAAGATTTTATTCATTTATTTGAGAGAGTGAGTGAGAGAGAGCATGAGAGGGGAGAAGGTCAGAGGGAGAAGCAGACTCCCCGTGGAGCTGGGAGCCTGATGCGGGACTCGATCCTGGGACTCCAGGATCATGACCTGAGCCAAAGGCAGCCGCTTAACCAACTGAGCCACCCAGGCGCCCGAACATTATTCTTTTTTAAGGCTGAATAAGATTCCAGAGTGTAGGTACTAGAGCAGGACCTGCTTGTTTTTGCACAGAAGATGAAGGCTCAGTGAGGCTGAGCGGGTTTTGGTATTTCATCACACTTCAGCTGTGTCTTAAACATGCTTAATCCTCTGTTTTAAGGCCCTTGTTTATTTTTGGATTTTTTCCTGGCGTATGATTAATGAACATTTCCATGTTGCCTGATGTAGGGCACAGTCTCATGTATATTTTCCCCTAGATTGTCATCATATAGGAGTGACATCCTATTTTATAGAGCTTACTATAAACTAAACCACTTAATCATGGCCAAGTAGGGAAGCTCATGATAAAAGCTGAGTATTTAAAACATTTAGGGCTTTTTTTTTTTTTTTTTTTACTTCTTTATTTATTTTAGAGAGGGAGAGTGCTCCCACCTGCGGGGAGTGGGGCAGGGAGAGAGAAAGAGAGCCTCCCCGCTTAGCACAAAAGGGCTTGATTTTGGGCTTGATCTGGGGCTCGATTTCACAACCCTGAGATCATGACCTGAGCTGAAATCAAGAGTCGGATGCTTAACTGCCTCAGCCACCCAGGTGCCCTTAAAACATCTAGTTTTGAGAGAAACCTAAGAAGGCTGTAAAATCTTGAGGTTTCTAGTATTTAGAAATTGTGACCTTCATTCAAGGCTGTTGGTATTTTACTTATCTTTTGTTAAAGCAAATATAGAAGTGCTTTATGCTGGATTGAGCAAAACATCTAAGACCAGAAAACCATTGATATTAAAATCAGTAAAGTGATCGCTTCTCAGCCTTTTGGCTAAGATCAAGTGTAAAATCAGTAAAGTGAAAGAAAGTTGAAAAGTATTTAACTCTATCAGTTCTTTATATTCAGAAAACTCAAATTTGCTAAAAGTTACTAGTCCTGATCATTTGCCACTCCTCCGTGGGTTTTCCACCTCCTCCTTCTTTACATGTTTATCCTTAACTAGAGATGCCATGCGCATAAATTCCCACGGAGCCAAGCCACAGACCCACCCCCCCCTCTCCCGGCAAAGTGATCTTGTCAAGCCTGTGACCTACATAGGGCAGTCTAAGTCATAGATCCTGATTCCTGACCCAGTAGTTCTGGAAGTTGGCTTGCTGATGTAGACTCTGCTGTCAGACTCTCCACACCGGGTTATTCACCTCTCTGCTTCCCTCCCGGCAACAGCTGACTCCCCCTAGTGGGAAAGGAAGAATCCCCACCAGGAAAAGGTCAGGGCTCCTGACCTTACCTACAACTAGCATTTTAGACTTTGAAAGAGAATAAATAAAATAATAACTTTAAAGATGAAGGCTTCCTGTTTTTTTGTTGTTGTTGAAGTCTGCTTAGTAAGGTGGGTTTAAGGCTGAGAAGTTTAGGAGCCTGTAACAGGTTATTAGCTAAAACAATTATTAGAAGGAACATTTCTTAAGATCTGCATTCCTTTGTTAACTCCTGATCTGCTCTTCTCAGGGGACCATCTTGTGAACTCTGCTCTTCTTCCCATAGGAGTACGTGAAAGTGAAAACTTGTTATGATTTTTAAATCAGAATATTTACCAGTGGGTTGTATTCTCTAGTATTGTTGTGTAAACATTCAAACCTTGTATGTAAAATTTGGCATTCGAAACGCTTCTTGGAGGTTGACAATAACATTAATTTCGTTACTGTTAGCAGCATATCGGGAAGGTGTGTGGAGGTTTTGGAAGTTAGTTGACCGTACCGTATGAGTTTGTACCTTCCTGTGTGTGGTGGACTTCATTACAGTACAGGAGAGAACCGTTTCCCATTCCCAAGTGCCTTGTGTTAATGGGTCCCACTCTGTTTAATGTTGTGATTAATTATCAGTAAGAACAAGCCCAGTGGCTTCTGGTAATCATATTAGTAACAGCATCAAATTTCCACTTTAGAGGGCACTGACCAAAGTATCTTGCCTTGGAATATCTTAACTTCTGAATTTGGTGTCTTTGTAAAATGACTTCCTTTAGAAAAAGAACTTCTTCCTTGGTGTCTTTTTTTTTTTTTTTAAGATTTTATTTATTTATTTGACAGTGAGAAAGAGATCACAAGTAGGGAGAGAGGCAGGCAGAGACGGGGGAAACAGGCTCCCTGCTGAGCAGAGAGCCCGACGCGGGGCTCGATCCTAGGACCCTGAGATCATGACCTGAGCTGAAGGTAGAGGCTTTAACCCACTGAGCCACCCAGGCACCCCTCCTTGGTGTCTTTGTAAAACGACTTCCTTTAGAAAAAGAACTTCTTCCTGAACTCCTCCATGACCATAGGAAGCAGTGTACTCACTTTCTTAAAGCAGAACTCCTAAATTTTAACGCGACCTGGTGAATGAGGTATTAGGAGCTCTTGAGTAAAATTCTTAATAACCATTCGATGCCTTCGAGGTTACACAGTGCTCTTTAAGATTAAACATGAAGACAATGTAAATGGTTGTGAAGGACTTTCTTTGTGTAAATGATCTCCCTTAAATATAAGAAGTGTGGAGAAGGGAAGGAGGCTGCCATTGCCGTGCTGAAGAACTTCAGTGGGAGCCCAGATGCTGTCTCTTCTAGGAGAGCCACAGACTTCAGTAGAATTTCTAGTATTTCACAGGTGGTCATGCTCATGAAAACACCCCTAAAGTGTCTTTCTCTTTTCGCAATTCTCCACTCAGTCCTCTTTCCTTCTTTTCCTTTTGTCTTCTAGCTCCTAAGCACCCAGAAACTTTGAGGGAGAGAAGCTGCTGCTCCTTCTCCAAATTGACCATTGGCTTTTAATTTTTTTTTTTTTTTAAAGATTTTATTTATTTATTTGACAGAGAGGAGAGAGATCACAAGCAGGCAGAGAGGCAGGCAGAGAGAGAGGGGGAAACAGGCTCCCTGCTGAGCAGAGAGCCCGATGCGGGGCTCGATCCCAGGACCCTGAGATCATGACCTGAGCTGAAGGCAGAGGCTTTAACCCACTGAGCCACCCAGGCGCCCGGCTTTTAATTTCTTACTTTGTTGGCAACTCACTTATAGTTTGTGCTAATACATATGATTCTTGTATTAAATAGATGTTATAGATTTTTTTTTTTTAAAGATTTATTTTAGAGAGCATGAGTGTGGCGGGGAGCAGAAGGCAGAGGGAGAGAGAATCTGAAGCCGACTCCGCGCTGAGTGTAGAGCCCCACATAGGGCTGGATCTCATGACCCCAAGATCATGACCTGAGCGGAAACCAGGAATCGTATTGTTAACCGACTGAGCCACCCAGGTGCCCTGATTTTTATAGATTCTCGACAAAGACTACATACAGACCTGGATTTCGTGTCTGGGGAATCTAGGCACACACTCTCTCTACTTTCCTGAATTTTCTAAGACTTTATCAGATGGCTTCACTGCTCTGCTTAAAAAACCCCCTAACATAACGTGAATATAGTGAACGTTACTGAATGTAGATTTTAAAATGGTAAATACTGCGTTTTGTGTTTTCACATACACACACATCCTGCAGATGTCTCATCACATTCAGTAAAGTCCAAATTCCTTATCATGAGGCTACACATGATTTGGCCACTGTTTCCTTTCCTCTTTCCTCCTTCCTCCCTCCACTCCCTTTGCGCTCCAGCCTTACCAGCCCTTTTTCCATTCCTTGAGCTTGTTTCTTTGCTCTTACCTCTGCTTCCAGTGCGGTGACTCCAGATGTTCGCATTCTTGTGCTCATCTCCGCTCTCCGGGGGCCTTCCCTGCTCCTCCGCTCTCTCTCTGGCTCCTCACCTTGTTTTATTCTCTTTGTAGCAGTGTCTGAAATTACCTTGTTGTTGTTTTTTTCTTTTAACCTGCTTCTGTCTGCTTTCTCTAGAGAATAAGTTTTGGGCTTGTAACCCTCAGCCTTAGAATGGCAGTGGGCACGTAGAAGATTCTCAGTCCGTAACTGAATGAGCACATGGAAATTATGCAGTAAGGCAAAATCGCGGCCTGGAGACCAGAATACCATCCTTCTCTCTGACCACATAGGTGGGAAAGAAGTCTGAAGGGTGAGGAGAGGGTGTGCAGGAGTATTCCCTTTTTAGGAAAGGCATGGACTACACAGTCAATCCTAGTTTCAAATCTAGATCTGCCACTTAACTGTGCTTCTTCAGATACATGACTTGGCATTTCTGAGGCTTCTTAAACCAAACACATGGGGTTAGTGTCTTTGAGGTTTTGCCTGCTTTCAGGAATAGGACAGTTGCTGGCATGAAGTACTCAGTAAATGAAAGTATCTCGTCTTAAGTCTCTGTTAGTGGGGAAACATGGAAACAGCCTATGACTGATTTCTGTTTCCCCCAGTGAAGGTTTGGGTGATGGCAGTGGTGAGTTGATGTCGTTTTTACCATAAGTCACCTAGAAAGGTCAGACTGAAGCTGATGGCCTAAGATGAAAGGTGCGGGGGAACAAAATCTAGCCAACCCATATAAGGAAGTAAGTAGGTAAATATGTGAGTTGGTGAAAATAGAAAATCAGGATCACAGAAAAAAAGGAAGCATGAGGATCAACCCTCATGAGCTTCCTGGCAGTTGAGATAAAAAAAAAAAAAAAGGAAAGCATACTACTGATAACTGATTCTAGCTAAGATGAAAAAAACTTGTAGCGACATCAAGCTTTTCTGAGGACTGAATTCTTCGGTGAACTGCTTATATATGAGAGGACCACTGGGTCCCCGTGCACAGATTCCAGCCAGTGTGGTGTCCAGAATTTCACGTGGTGCCTTAGAACAGCCAAAGACTTAAAATGTAACCTAATTGAAGGCGACTCAGAATTTTCTGTGATCTTTACATGCTTACTCTCCTTTAACAAAAGTTGAGCATTCTTTCATAACCATTAATCGTGGGACCTTGTTTCCCTTAAGCCCAGGAGGGTGGGGAAAGTGGACCAGAGGTGTCTGGCTCGCTCCTCCCTGTGTGCCCAGACACAGCGGCTGCCATTTAAAGCACTCTCGGGTTTCAGCCTTACTGGTGGTCTTCTCTTTTGTAAGAAACGAAGAAACCAAGCAAGGTTCACTGACAGGAGTGAAAGGCCTCTTGAAGGAAGGAGGTCTGGGCTTTGGAGAGCAGAGTGGGTGCAGGGGTGGGGGCGAGGGGTGGGCAGGGGGAAGGTGTAGTTGTAGTTACCTTATACCTTTTCTCCCACATTAAGTCACAGGGCCAGAGGGCCGCTTTGGTAGGGGTAGGGAGGGCAGGTCAGACCACTTTTTAAACCTCTTTGTGGACCTGTAGAGTGCTTCCAGCCTTTCCATTTAGTTCCTTAATCCTCTCTTTTTTAAAAAATACATTGGAGTCGTTATTCAAAGACTATTTACTTATTTAAAGTACAGTCTAAAAAAAAATGATAAAGTACAGTCGACACCCCCCCCCCAACGTGGGGCTCGAACTCAGGGCCCCAAGATCCAGAGTCACATGTTCTGCCAACTGAGCCAGCCAGGTGCCCCATTGCTATCTTTCTGACTGGAAATTATTTTGAGTCTCTTTGCTTTGTCTCTCAAACTAGGATTAGAATGATGATAGCTTTGGTAATGTAGAAGTAAAATGAATAGCTGAGAGATGGGGCTAGGACAGGAGCCCTCCCTCCCTTAATCTGTGGGGGTGCATTCCAAGACCCCCAGTAGAGGCCTGAAACCACACCCACTTAAAACTTACCTGCTAGGGGTGCCTGGGTGGCTCAGTCGGTGAAACCTCTGCCTTCGGCTCAGGTCATGATCTCAGGGTCCTGGGATCGAGCCCTGCGGCAGGGTCCTTGCTCATAGGAAGTCTGCTTCTCCCTCTCCCTCTGCTCCTTCCCCCCCCCCCCAATAAATAAAATCTTAAAAGGAAAAAACAACTTAACTACTGATTAACAATATTAATAGAGCAGTTAGTTATAACCATACACTGTAATAAAAGTTAGGTGAATGGTTTCCCTCTTAAGCTATCTTACAGTGCTGCACCTGCCCTTGTGATGGTGTGGGATGGTGAAATGCTTATATGAGGGGACTAGCGAGGGGAAGGACCTCAGTGAGCATGGGAGATAGCGGGAGGCTGCCAGTGGCAGGAGGAGGATCCCCTGCCTCCAAACTATTTGAATACAAAGTGTGCGCCCCATTTATAGGTGGTATTGGCTAGATTTTGTTTGTTCATATCTTCCATCTGAGGCAGTTTTACTGGTTGTTGTAGGTCATCTGCCTTTAGCCAGTGTTAGTACTGGAATCACCTGATCCAGATTTGACTAGAAGTTCTCATTAAAACATTTTCTCGGGGCGCCTGGGTGGCTCAGTCCTTAAGCATTTGCCTTTTCCGGTCATGATCCCAGAGTCCTGGGATCGAGCCCCCCCGCCCCCCTGCATCGGGCTCCCTGCTCAGCGGGAAGGCTGCTTCTCCTTCTCCTACCCCTTGTGTTCCCTCTAGCTGTGTCTCTGTCAAATAAATAAAATCTTAAAAAAAAAAAAAAATAGAAGAGAAGGAAGCAAACATTGTCTTTAATTGCTCCGACCATGAAATCTAACATCGTTTATCATTTCTCAAGCAACTTTCTTCAAAATACGATTTTTTCCTATATAAATAGTTTATTTCCTGACATTGTGTTGTTGAATAGTTAATGACCCTTTCGATGATTTCTGTGTGCTGGTCTTCAAAGAGTTCACCAAATGAACTTTCCTGTTACATGCTATTTATTAAGGAATAAGTAACAACGTGGTAATGTGAAGTTTAAATATAATGAGAGCATACAGCAATTATCTAGAATGACCCAACAAAAAATTTTTTGAGGCCAGAATATTGTATCACATTGTTCAGAAGTGCAGGTATATGGTCGTCATCAAAAGCAGATTGTCTTTAAATTAGTTTTATTGTGTTGTTTTTTTTTTTTTAAGATTTTATTTATTTATTTGACAGAGAGAGAGATCACAAGTAGGCAGAGAGGCAGGCAGAGAGAGAGGGAAGCAGGCTCCCTGCTGAGCAGAGAGCCCGATGTGGGGCTCGATCCCAGGACCCTGAGATCATGACCTGAGCCGAAGGCAGAGGCTTTAACCCACTGAGCCACCCAGGCGCCCCTAGTTTTATTGTGGTCTTAACATTATGTGCGGACCATGTGGTTATTGTCTATGCTCAGGATAGACGGCCTCTACTGTGTATCGCTTTCACTTGGTAAGTCACTGAGTACAGTTCTCAGGAGACAAAGCTAGTTTTCTCCCTGCGTCTGGACTTTTCTTTTCAGTCTCCTTTGCAATCTTCCTTATTCGCTATGCATTGGAGTTACTCAGGTGTTCGTTTTGGACCCTCTCCTCTCTGTCTATATCTCTGGTTTTAAATACAGGCCATGTGGGGCGCCTGGGTGGCTCAGTCATTAAGTGGCTGCCTTCGGCTCAGGTCAGGATCCCAGGGTCCTGGGATTGAGGCCCACATGGGGCTCTGTGCTCAGCAGGAAGCCCGCTTCTTCCTCTCCCACTCCTCCTCCTCCTGCTTGTGTTCCCTCTCTCGCTGTCTCTCTCTCTCTCTCTCTCTCTCTCTCTCTCTGTCAAATAAATAAATAAAATCTTAAAAATATATATTTAAATACAGGCCATGTGCCAGTGATGTCCCTATACTTCTCTTCAGCCTCAATTTCTTTTGTCCCCATATTTGCATATCCAAGTACCTCCTTGAGGTCTTGTCCACAGGGTGTCTCCCAGACCCCTCAAATTAAAAGGGAACTCCAGGTCCTCTGCTGCACGTTTTCTCTTCCCGTTATCTCCAGCTTGGCTCATGACCTGCTCCCAGAAATGCAACCCAGAAACTTAGAAGGCATAGTTAACATCCTTTCCACCCACCTTATCCCCCACTTCTCTGATTCATTACCCAGACTTGTGTAGTTCTCCTCCAAAATAAAATCAAATCTAACCTGTTTTAAAGACAGGTTGTTGTCTCTTTTGGAGGTAAATCCCATTATTGGGTAATCTCACAGTTGTTCCTGTTTCTCGAATAGAAAAATCACTGTAATTTAAATCCTATTTTCTTTTTCTTTTTTTTTTAAGATTTATTTACTTATTTATTTGACAGAGAGAGAGATCACAGGTAGGCAGAGAGGCAGGCACAGAGGGTGGGGGGGGGGGAAGCAGGCTCCCTGCTGAGCAGAGAGCTTGATGCGGGGCTCGATCCCAAGACCTTGAGATCATGACCCGAGCCAAAGGCAGAGGCTTTTTTTTTTTTTTTAAAGATTTTATTTATTTATTTATTTGACAGAGAGAGAGAGAGAGATCATAAGTAGGCAGAGAGAGAGAGGGGGAAGCAGGCTCCCCGCTGAGCAGAGAGCCCGACGCGGGGCTCGATCCTAGGACCCTGAGATCACGACCTGAGCCGAAGGCAGAGGGTTTAACCCACTGAGCCACCCAGGCACCCCTAAATCCTGTTTTCTAAGTAAAATTCCATCATATAGATGAAAGGTCAATAAGCTTTTTTTCTGTAAAGGGATGAATAGTAAAGTTTTAGGTTTTGTAGGCCATCCTAAAGCACCTAATCAACGCCAGTGTCATTGTAGCAGGAAAGTAGCCAAAGGTAACATGTAAACAAATAAGCATGGCTGTGTTTCAGTAAAGCTATTTCTAAAAATAGGTGGCATAGGTGCAAGCCATTGTCCCTAACAGCATTATTCACAGCAGCCAGAAGGTGGAAGCAACTCACGTGTCCATCAGTAGATGAGCGGGTAAACAAAATGTGGTATGTCCTTACAAGAATATTATTCAGCTATGAAAAAGAATGAAATTTTGTACATGCTACAACATGGGGGGACCTTGAAAACATGCTTAGTGAAGTCAACCAGATACAAAAGGACAAATGCTGTTTGATTCCATTTATAAAAGATACCTAGAGTGGGCAAATTCATAGAAACAGGAAGTAGAATAGAGGCTGCCAGGGTTGGGGGGCAGTTGTGTAATGGGTACCAAGTTTCTGCTGGGGACGGTGAAATCTCAGGCAGAGATAGTGGTGATGGTTACACAGCATTGTGAATATACTTGATGCCGCTGAATTGCACATTTCACAGATGGTTAAAATGATAAATATTATGTTCATGTCTGTTTAACTAAAAATTTTTTAAACAATAGAAAGGAGGGGCGCCTGGGTGGCTCATTTGGTTGAGTGTCCAGCTCTTGATTTCGGCTCAGGTCGTGATCTCAGGGTCATGACATCTAGCCCCCACATCTCCTCTGTGCTGGGTGCGGAGCCTGCTTGAGATTCTCCCTCTCCGTCTCAAAAAAAAAGTAAAATAATAGAAAGGAAACCATGCAAGTGGTGGGGGGAAGGTTGTCAGGCTGGGTCTCGCTCACTGGCTGTACTTGGGGATCATAAAACTTGTCATTCTCTGCTTAGACTCCATACATGTGTTATAGTTCTTGGTGACGTTAGTGACTGTTCTCTGGGTGCTTGGTGTTGTTGAACGTTGGGACTAAGAACTGAGTCTCAAGCCTCAGGAAGTATTTCGTCATTTGAGTTCTTTGTGTCCCCCCAAAAGTCGTGAGTTAAAGTCCCAGTCTCCAACGTGATGATATTTGGCAGTGGGGCCTTTGGGAAGTGATTGGGTTATGAGGGTCGAGCCCTCCTGGTGGGATTAGTGCCCTTTTAGATAAAAGAAGAGACAGACAGAGATGCCATCTGTGTCTCCGCTGAGCGAGGGCACAGGGAAAAGGTTCGTTGACAAGACGGGGTAGCGCGCCTTTACCAGGAACTGAATTGGCTGGCACCTGAGTCTCCAGGACTGTGAGGAGTAAATTCCTGTTGTTTCAGCCCCCCAGTCTGTGGTATTTTTGTTAGAGCTGCCTGAACTAAGCTTTTCTCACTAGAATGAAAGTTCTGTGAGGGCAGAGACTTTGTTTTGTTTCTGGTGCCTTGGGACAGTGCCAGGCACGTAGGGGGCCCTTAGTTAATGTGTTCAACTGTGCGAGGAATGTGATTTAGCCTGGGATTCCTTTTTTTTTTTTTTTTTTTTTAGATTTTATTTATTTATTTCACAGACACAGCGAGGGAGGGAGCACAAGCAGGGGGAAGTGGGAGAGGGAGAAGCAGGCTTTCCGCCGAGCAAGGAGCCCGATGCGGGGCTCGATCCCATCATGACCTGAGCCGAAGGCAGACGCTTAACGACTGAGCCCCCAGGCGCCCCTAGCCTGTGAGTCCTCAGTCCCAGATTCTGCCCCAGCATACTGGAGACGCGGCTCTCCTCATCAGTGCCTTCCTCAGCAGCGGGGGTCCTCAGCCTCGCTTCCACTCTTCTGTCAGAAGTACAGAAAGTAGTGAGGAAAAGCAGCTCCCCTGCCCGCCCGAGCATTTCTGTAGCACCTGAGAGTCGATGTGGTAGTAAGTTGCCCCTCAGTTGGAAGGTTGGAGGGTGAGGGTATTATCACAGCCCCCGAGAAAAGAATCCGGTTATGGTGCAGAGTCCTAGCTTTCTCACTTATGATCATTAACCACCTTTCCTGGCCTTCATGAATGCATCTAGCTGTATTTTCCTCCGGCTTCTTCATCTGGAAAGAGGTTACCCAGGATAGATAACTGTTGAGATCATTCTAGCTCCAAATTAAAGGCCACCGGGCTTAACAATGAAGGACCCGGGTCCGAGAGGGAGGCTTCCTGTGTTCACGCCGGCCCCTTACTGACTGGTGAGCCAGTCAGCCCTGAGCGAGTTCCGTAGCCTCTCTGGGCCTCAGCTTTCTCCTGTGAGGAGTGGACTTGCTAATTTGCCCACTTATAGGGTGCTGTGCGCGGTAATGAAAATAGCACCCGCACAGTAAACATTCAGTGAAACGCTGCTGTTCTTCGATTCCTGGCAGTGACACATAATGTTTTCTAAAATGAATGGTGGGAGTTTCTGGGTGGCTCAGTTGGTGGAGCGTTCAACTCTTGATCTCAGGGTCAGCGCCACGTTGGGTGTAGGAGATGACTTAAAATAAAAATTTTTTTTTTAAAGATTTTATTTATTTGACAGAGATCACAAGTAGGCAGAGAGGCAGGCAGAGAGAAAGGGGGAAGCAGGCTCCCTGCTGAGCAGAGAGCCCGATGCGGGGCTCGATCCCAGGACCCTGAGATCATGACCTGAGCCGAAGGCAGAGGCTTTAACCCACTGAGCCACCCAGGCGCCCCAAAATAAGATTTTTGAAAAATAGATGACCGGTGGGAGGAGAGACATTTAAAATTTAAAAGTATCCTATTCTGTGCTTTTCATCCGAGTGATTGAACATAATGACCACTTGAATCAAATGAACTTACATTCTGCCCTTTTTAAAAAACGATTTACTTATTTACTTGGTGGGGGCGCTGAGGGAGAGACTCTCCAACAGACTCCATGCTGAGGGTGGAGCCCGACACGGGGCTCAGTCTCCCAACCCCGAGATCACGACCTGAACTCAAACCAGGAGTTGGAGGCTTAACTCTGCCACCCGAATATTTTGGCTTTACCTTGCCGTCATTCCCTAACATCAGAGAACCTGATGATAAGCAGCTAGACATTTTTTGATAGTGATGTCACTTGTACGGTTTGGTTTGGTTGGTTTTTGGTCTTGTGTTTTGTTTTTAAGATTTTATTTATTTGAGAGAGAGCATGTGCACGCGGCAGCAGAGGCAGAGGGGCAGAGAGAATGTCAGGCAGACTCTGCGCTCCGCACGGAGGCCAGTGCGGAGTTTGATACCCTGAGATCATGACCTGAGACGAAATCAGGAGTCAGACGCTTAACTGCCTGGGCCACCCAGACGCCCCTTTGGTCTTGTTTTTTTTTTTTTTTTTTTTTTTTTTAACACTTGTGGAAGGGTAAGAATTGAACAAGCCAGTTTTCACTTCAGAAAGTCCTGTCGTTACTGCCCTCTGTGAAACGTTTTGATGGAGAAGCAGGACATTTCGGTCAGCATGGAAACCTTTGGAGCATCTTTATTTTCTGCTTTCAGCACCACAGTAGTTGAAGACCAACCAGTTTGGGCCTCTGGGCACTTGACGCTAGCGTAAGAGGCAAGGCCAACAAAAATTCAAAACAGCATGATTTAGAGTTTGTCAGCGTTGTTATCAAGAACTAATGTAGGAGTTCAAGGAAAAGGTAAGAGTCTGAGGCCAGAGCAGTAGGATCAGCAAGCCCTAGGAGGAGCACAGCCTGCTTGCACTACGGAGGGCTTGTGCCTAGAAGTGGAAGGTCAGGCTAGCTGTGTAAACGGAGCCAGGCACCGGGGACCCAGGATGCCAAGTTGAAGTATAATTTATACTTCTGAAGGGTTCGTACCAGGTGAAAATCTATCAGCTGCATTTTCTGTATCAGTTGATCCTTTATAGCATCATTAACGGCAGAGAATGGAATTGGGAAGATAAATTAAGAAATTATGTTAGTCGTTGAGGTTTGAGATACTAAGAGCTAACTTGATGGCAGTGGGACAAAGGGAGAAGACCTTTTAAAAACCAACAGGATTTGGTGTTTGGGATGTAGGAGATTAATTACGGGGATCAGTATTCCTTTTTTTTTTTTTTTAACCTGTTGTATTTGTGACGACAGACATACAAGTAGAGATGTCCTCCATTCTTTGAACACGTATTTGTTGAGGGCCAGCTCTGTGCAGACTGAACCAGGCTCTGGGGCTACCTGGGGGTCAAAACTGACAAGCGTTCCTGTCCTCGTGGCGCTTACTGTGTAGTGGGAGAGGCCGAGAAAATCACAGTGCTGTGATTGTAACTTGCCTGCCTACGGGCCACGGGGTTAGGGTGAAGAGCGGGGAGTGCACGTGAGGAACCGAAAGGCCAGCAGAGCGGGGTCAAAGAGTGAGGAGAGAGCTTCGAGAATGAGGGGCTGGAGGGGAAGGGAGGAGGCCAGCTGCAGGGCGAAGGCTGGGGCAACAGACTCGAGTGAGCGTCACTGTGTTGCTGGTGAACAGGAAATGTGTAGGGTGGACAGAAAGCAGAACTCTTGAGAAGTGGTGGGAGGAGAAGCAAGGAAGCTTGACAAGAAGCCAGTTCAAGAAGTGGGAGCGGAACCAGGCAAGCGACTGCCGAGTCGGGCGTGGGGAATATTCCCGCCAGGCTGAGAAGGAGCACGAGCGCAAAGGTCTGCTGGGCTTGGCAGCACAGATACCGATGACCTTCAAGCAGGAACAGGAGTTCAGGGGACTGAGGAGAAGGACTGGGTGGTTAAGAAATTGGGCTAGCAGCTATAAATCATCTGTTCCCGAAGCTGCTAATGAAAGCACTTTTCATAGTTTTTAGAATGTATTTGCCCACATACACATTTTTACTCCACTGAAATAATCAATCTTACGGTGTGTTTCAGATGAAAAAAAAGATATTGACCATGAGACAGTGGTTGAAGAGCAGATCATTGGAGAGAACTCCCCTCCTGATTATTCAGAGTATATGACAGGGAAGAAGCTTCCTCCTGGAGGGATACCTGGCATTGACCTCTCAGACCCCAAACAACTGGCAGAATTTGCTAGGTAAGCCCTAAGAACTTTCCTTTCTTTCTAATTATAGAAAGTACTTGAGAGTCGGCAGCTGTGTTCTTTGTGCCTAAGTTACAATGGTGGCTGGTAGTCTTGCTCCAGGGAGACTTGGGAAAACAAAAGCAGTTCATTTTGTTTGTAGGGGTAACCATGCTAGTAATGTGCGTGGCCCCATTTTAGATCCTCGCAGACAGTGAGGTGAAGCAAATACTTCTTAATTCCGTGGTTGATAATTGCTTATGAATACATAAAATTGCACAGGATTTGTTTGGAAATGGAAATGTCCTTACACTAGCTCCTGGCCTCCCTGGATACCTTGTAAGCTGGAGGGCGCCGAGCTAGAGCAAGCTGCGGGGGCCTGGGTCAGAGCTGGGCGGGCAGAGCTGACCACGGGGAAGGAGTTATCGCTTCATATTTCAGTGTGTCATCAGTTAAGCTCCTGGGGTTTCGTTCACTGAAGCGAGCATGACAGGAAGAGATCAAATATTTATGGCGGGGACCCCTGCGACCGGCCAAGGTGAACAGTCAGGAAGATCTGGACCCATCGGAGGCTTGTTTTGCCTGAAGCGGGCTGGGCTCCCGCAGAAGCCTCTGCCCCCTTTTGTAGGATTTATTTCCCAGCACCGTTGGGCACTTTTTACGAGGACGTGAGAACACACTCAAAGACAATTTTAAATAAAATGTGAAATAAACTCTGGAGCAGAAGGATGACTTCTTTTCCCACCCTGAGTTGTAATGGAGCCTGGAATAGCCAGGAAATTTAGGCAAGGGCCGGGTGAGGAAGAGAGACATCTTTGTGATCCCACACTGCCTAGGAACAGCGGGGGCCCTCGTCTTTCTTTTGAGAGCGGAGTGGAGTAGATAAGAGCTGGAGGCCCTGGAGTGTCCTGGTTTCTCCTAGCCCTGCCAAAAACAAGGTGGGTGACCCCCCTGCCATTGGGAGCCTCAGTTTCCCCAAATGTCAGATGGGTGTCAGAGTCAGAGGTATTAGAATAAGAGGATTTGTGCCTTTTTCTCCTATCCCGTGAAACTGCAGCCATAGGGAATCTACTCGTGAATTTATTTCTGATTGACCACGGCTGAACAAAAAAAGTAAAGGTGTCTGTTCTTTTGTTAATGACGTTGTGTCTCCCAGCTTTTGTTGGCTTTCATATTTTATTTTTTTTTACTTACTTTTTTTAAAAGATTCTATTTATTTGACAGAGAGAGAGATCACAAGTAGGCAGAGAGGCAGGCAGAGGGAGAGGGGGAAGCAGGCTCCCCACTGGGCAGAGAGCCCGATGCGGGGCTTGATCCCAGGACCCTGAGATCATGACCCTAGCTGAAAGCAGAGGCTTTAACCCAGCGAGCCACCCAGGGCGCCCCTGGCTTTCATATTTTAAATACTGGTATGCTGCTCAAATGTTACTCCATACTTCCCTTCCCCCCTCCCCCCAAATACAAATAAAAATGGAATCTGTAGATAGAGTCAGTAGCAAGGTTAGAGTTTTGGGGCAGGTTGAGTTGAATTGCATGCCAGTGTTTAGTATTGTCACGTGTTTTTAAAGTTAGTCATCTCTTGTTAACGTACTTGGAATTTAGTGAGGGTAGAGGCTGCTGTCCCCAGGGATAGAGACATGGAAGGAGGGAGTCAAGGAAAGCCTTGTAGAAGGAGTGGCGTCTGACTTGAGCCTTGAAAAACACTGAGATTGGGGGCGCAGGTGGGGTTTCCCTGGTGGGCCTGATGCTAGCGTGGCGTGAGCGCAGTGGAAAGGGAGGTGCTCCGCGCCCATCCGATGGATGCTCAGAAAAGAATAAGTAGGTTTGGCTGGGAATTCGGATGTCTGCAGGAACATAGTTGAAGTGTACGAGATCATCGCGTTCTCTGAATCCTGGGCCCACATCTGTGGGTGTTTTTAGTGCGCGGCGGACAGCTGCTGGAGGTGTGTGAGCAGCAGAGAAGGGGCTCTGTGATCAGAGGTTGACTTGGAGGGAATGGCACGTCCGCTGTCTCCAGGCTGGGTCGGCGCGGGCCCAGACAGCAAGCGGAAGAGGTCATGAAGGCCTGAGCCAGGATTGTGGCGGCCAGACTATGAAAGAATAAATGAGATCAGGGTGGCGGGAGGTGGTGGAAGAGATTGAGAACCAGACCAGCTGTGTGTCTTCAGGAAGGGGGAATTAGAACAGGAGTTCAGTGCTTCAGGCCTCAGGTGGCGCGAGTTTGGGAGGGAGAGGGTGCCGGTTTGGGGTTCGGGGTGGGCATTGTTTGGTTTTAGGTGTTAGCGAGTCATCCCTGTTGGACTTGAGGTGGCTCAGGAAGTAGGTCAGGACTAGGTCATCTGCACGGTGGCTGCGGCTGAGAGTGTCACGGGCGTCCACGCTGTTGAGAGGGCGGTTTTGGAGAGGACAGTCTTGGGAGAACCCTGTGATCGGAGGCTGAGGGACCCAGAAGCAGGGCACAGGGCTCATTCAGATGGACGGGGTGGCTCGGGGAAGTGCACACAGCATCCCCAAATCCCGGGGAGTGCTCAGAAGGTCCGAGAGAGGGACGAATCATGTTTCTCTGAATTACACATAGCGGAGTGATTTCAGTGCAGGAGCAGAGGGCTGAGGCAGGATTTCACGGAGAGCAGGAACCTGGGGGTAGTGAGCAGACGTGATTAGGTGTTGGTGACCCGTGGCGTCGCTCACCCTCATTGCTGAATTGGGGCAGCTGATCTGAAAGCTTGTTCCCGGTTTCCTGAACAGAAAATCTGGGGTTTCAGCCCTGCACTTGGGAGGTGCGTGTTGCTGTTGTTGAGTACAAAGAAGCTTCTGCTTGTTTCCCAAGTGGCCTCGCGCCTGCCTCAGGGCTGCCCTCAACCCTCCTAGATCTGAACGAGACTTTTCTTCACCAGCAGTAGATAATTAGAAGGCCGTGGAGCCAGGTTTTGAGATTCGTGAGGAAAATTTACTGTAAACAGAATTCTTGATCCAGCAAAGCTGTCAGTCAAATACAAGGCATAAAAGGGGCCCGTTGTAGACACCTAAGGATTTGTTTTATGTTGCACTTACCCTTTCCGAGGGGGTTACTGGAGGATATACTTCAGGAAGACCGATGATGCACATCAAAAGGAAGCCTTCCTAAAGAATCTGGCGACCAGGAAATCGGGGGCAGCTCTGCGGCAGGCTGGAAACCCATTCAGTTGAGAACAGAAAGTTGGTGAGTTGTAGGGCTTTCTTGAGGAAAAGTCGAGTTCATTCAGCAGTGCACAGAAGGAGTAAGAAGCCAGATGGTCTTGGTGGTATGGGAAAGAGTTTTGTAAAAAGGAAAAGATAATCAGAAACCCCCTGAAGAGAGAGGCAGGGCTAACAAGCCATGGCCTAAAAGTAGGCGTAAATTTGATGGTCGTTGAAGCGCAGAGAACTTGCTTGGCCTGACTCTGCAAGTCTCTCCTTGGTCCTGAAGCGATTGTGCTGGACTCCCAGAGCAGGAAATGCGATCCTAGCGCCCAGTTACACTCCCCAGTGGGCGATCTATTTCCATAATCATCTGAATATAGTGTGTGGGTCTTTTCTGATCATGCTGTTAAAGATTTCATTTTGCGCACTGAATGGAGTGAGATCTTGCTCATCCTGACAGTGTATACAAAGTGAGGGGAGAGGGTTGGGCTCCCGCTCATCCCCGTTGTTATCCCCACTGTCCTTAGTATCCTAGAATGGATCGTGGAAAACTGTCAAGTCTGTAATTGGATGGTGGCGGTGGTGAGCGATACTGGAGCCTGGAATGCCCTCTTTTGTTAGGTCTTCGCGTTTTGAGAATGTGTATAACCAACCGCTGGAGAGGATTTTCCAGGGTCCCTGGCATTGGTGACTGGGACTCTGAAAGCTAAAGACAGAGAGGCACCAAGTTTCGAATTGTTGGGGGTCAGACCCTGTCTTCTCTCGTAAAGACCCACAGAACCCCCTTCATCCACCTCCAATCCGTGGCTCAGCCGCTGGCCTGAGGTAGCATGTTAGCTGCCTTTCCCTCTCCTCCGTGTGCTGGGATGAGGGGCTTCTGCTCTGGATGTGGAGCTAACCAAATGGCTCGGGTTCCTGCCGCACCGAGCCTGGAGAATCGGCTGGGAATCAGTAAATCAGTTACGGGGGCGGGGGGCAGTGTAAGAAGTCCTGGTATTGGGGGGCGCGACTGTTCTTTTTTAAGTACTTCAAAATGTGCCCAGTGGGTGGGACCTGGTGAGTTCTCCTTCCTGATTAAATGAACAGCCTTTGTGCCTTTTTCGTTAACTACAGTTAGCCCTTTGGAAACTTTCGGTCAGTCACAAGTTGGTTATTTTTGTTGTCGTCCGCCACGCACCCTGAGACTTGTTCGCGGGAGTCGCGTGTAGCGGAGCTGGAAGGAGCGGCGCGGGGCCGAGTGCTGTCTCCGCAGGTGATGCTTGTCTAGCGTTGGCCTCCTTCGTCAGGGGCGCCGCTCTCGTCGGCACCGGGGGGGGGGGGGCGCGGGGGGGAAGGGGAGTTGCGGTTGCAGAGGGGGGCTGGGTTCCGCTGGAGCTTCTGCGCACCCCCCCGCCCCCCAGCGCAGGTCCCCGTGGGGGTTCCAGGATGCTGGGAACAGGCTTATCTTCATTCGAGAATCTCCGCTTCAAAAACGGTTCATCTCGGCGTCTGGGACATCGAGCTTTGACTTAGAACTCTGGTTTCGCCCTGCTGGAAGTGGTGCCGGGAGACTCCTGCAGGTTTTTGGTCCCAGAGTCTGGCCTTTCCAGCGCTGCCCCCTGCCACCCCCCAGTGTGCAGAGAGCCAGGGCCAGCAGCGGCCTCGCTGCACCGCACAGAGCGTGCCCTCCGCCCCTCCTGTTGGGAACCTCGCTCCTCCGTGTCATTTGTAGTCTACTGGAGGTGCCTTTCTGCTCGACTTGGGCCGTTTTCCTCTCATCTCTCAGCCCTTTAGTTGAAAACGGTGGCTTGGAGCCCCGGAACCTTCTGGGTTGTTAAGTACGACTGTCTTTTTTTTTAAAGGCATGGACTCCTTTTTAGCTAGGCCCATTTAACCCACAGCTGGGGATAAGAATAGCTGCCATTCCTGAGAGTTTCCCGGGCAGGCTCTTTGAGTCTTGGCAGCTACAAAGCAGGTAGCATTCCACCTTTTTACAGAGTGAGAAACTGAGGCTGAGAAGTGCAGTGATTTGCTCAAGGTCGTGCAGCTGGTAGGAGTTGGTGCCAGGCCCGCCCCCTTGCCCCCGCTGCTGTCAGTGGCCTCCTGTGTAAAGTATCCCAGGAAAAACTCCAATCCTGCTTATTCCTAGTAGTTTGGGCGGGTTGAAGGGATGTTCCAAGTAGCAGTATATGATTTTAGTCTTTTTTAAAAATTACTTTTTTAGGATTTCAAATACTTTTTTTTATTTCGTAGGTTATATATCAGTTGGTGCCATGAAGATTTTAATTTTAGTCTTTACTCACCAAAAAAAAAAAAAAAAAAAACCCCACTTTCAGTCTAGTTTTTTGGAAAATGACCTTTTCAGTGTTTGCCAACACACACCGCCTCATTTGCCACTCTGGTGAAGACGACAGATTTGCCAAGGAGCTTAAGAGTGGCTGCAATTAAACCTTTCACTTCGTTCTTGTGTTCAGGAGTGTGCGTCCAGATACATATTAAACTTTCATTCTGAAATCAGTTATATTGCTACATGCTGGCCCCACACTTTGCAAATGACATTTTAAGAAAAAATACCACTTAATGACAACATTTAAGAAATCGAGAGTTTGGTAAATGGTACTTGGGACCATGCCCTTTGATTTTGTGTATGTTTGAAAATTCCCATGATAAAAAGTTTTTAAAAATCAAGTTCCTGGGAATAAATTTAAGAAAACGTGGGGGTAGGGTGGGCACACCTGTCCCGCTGCAGCAGGCACCTCACCGACAGGGACCCCGCGTTGGAGCCCCAGATGGTGGGGCAGGAAGTGGTTGTGCGACCTACCTGTCAACCCAGTGGCATTTTTAAAAGTTGGTTTATTAACATAATTTACAAACAATAAAATTCGCTCTTTTAGGTGAGTACCACTCTTGTGACTTTGGACAGACATGATCATGTAGCCGTGTCCGCAGTCGAGAGAGACCTAGAGCATTTTAGTGTAATCGTCAAGAGAGTAGATGTTACTCATTGGGAAGACGGAAGCCTGGTTCTTTTTTTCTTTTTTTTTTAAGGATTTTATTTAGTTATTTATTTGATAGACACAGCGAGAGAGGGAACACAAGCAGGGGGAGCGGGAGAACCAGGCTTCCTGCTGAGCAGGGATCACGGTGCGGGGCTCGATCCCAGGACCCTGGGATCATGACCTGAGCCGAAGGCAGACGCTTAATGACTGAGCCACCCAGGCGCTCCGGAAGCCTGGTTCTTAATGTACCCTTTTTTCTTACTAATTACTTGATTGGAGTAGAACACGTTCATGCGAGTCACTATTGTTTTCCAAACTCTGATCTAACCTCCAGGTGGCGCAGTGGCACCAGATTTTTGTCTTAAGAAGTTCCGTGAGTTCAGAGCAGCTCCAGGGTTTACTGGTGTTTAAGGTAACAGGCCAGTTCAAAGCTCTGTACACAACAGGCATTTAGAAAATATTTGCTTACTGATGGGGTAATCCCCCAAGCAGAAGAAAGAATGAGTATTTGCAGGGTTGGAACGGGGGCGGATACCAAGCTGGAAATGTTCTCTGAATTTAAAGTAGGAAATTCATACCGTCTTAAATAGACTCCCTTAGAAGTAAGTTCCAGCCACCAGGTAAAATTGTTTCACCGACGCTCCTCCGGGGATGGAGAGTTTAACTAGATGACTTTATCAGTTCCGGTTTTATAAAACAAAATCTTCAGGTCATCCTTTTCCCACATCAAGGGTGAGGAAGGACTTTGTGCTAGGGCCTTTGCTAACTTAAAGATGCCTGCAGAGAGCTTTTGTGATGAGAGAGTGCTGGTAAGTTAGCTCTTACTGGTAAGGCATCGCTGACCTCGTGGCTCGTTGGTTAACTGCAACCTCACATAGGACAGTGAGGTGGCAGGCAGCGGGACAGAAGGAACGTCTGTCTCAGAGATGTAAATCTGTTTTTCTAGTCTCTCTAGGAACTCTTAATCTCTCACCCCTCTACCACACACAGATCTGTAGGGAGTATTTGGAGAGAGAGTTTTGACAAAAGACCAAAGCTTGGTTCAGTGGAAATAGCAGGTAGGTAAGCTACCAAATCAGCACGCTCTCTGGGCAGCGAGGCCACACAGGGCTCTGCGCGCTGCCACACGATCAGGACTCCCGTTACACCCCCGTCCCGAAGCGGGGCCAGAAATCTCCATCGTTTAAAAAAAAAAAAAATGCTCTTGCTATTTGAAAACCAGTAACCTCCCTCCCATCCCTGCCACCGAACGTAGTAGTGTGATAAAATTCAACAGAGGAAAAGGGCCTGGGGTGTTCCCTCCTGTCCACCAGTCCCTGGGGGCCCCGCTCCAAAACTCCAATACCAAGTTCATGGACTATGTTTCTTTCCAGAGATAGTGTACATAAGTGGTTTTCTGTTTACCAGGACTCTTCTGTACGCTTTTGAAAAATTATCTCTCTCAAAGATAACGTCTGTTAGTATGAAACGAACCCTCCTTCCTCTTTTTTAAGCGGTTTTGTAGGGATCTGTGTTTAAGACCCTCCCCCATCTGCTGCTCCCTTTTCACAAGTTGTCTTTGTTATCACAGCAGCTGCTCCTGGATACCTTGCTTTGCTCCCGCTAAGAGATTCCTCTGTGGTTTGGGCTGGTGGTCTTTTGTGTTATTTAAAGGGCTTGGAGGCAAGAGCAGATATTTGAAGCACACAGACCTCCGTTCCCATCTGAGCTGCCCCAGCTCGCTCACTGCGAGACCGTGGCCACGGCTCAGGCTTTGTGAGCACCAGCATCCGCATCTAAACTGGAAGGGTGCGTCCCAGGCACGGGCAGTGAATGTGGTCGGTTGCCTGCCTTCCCTCCTGGATGCAGACTGCAACCATGGATGTTTGTATCTGTAAGGAGAACATTTCAGGGACGGTATGATTGATGCCAGATGAGTCTACCCACTCCTACAAATCTCTCTCTCTCTCTCTTTTCTTTTTTTTTTTTTTTTTCTTTTTGGTAAGAATGAAGCCAAGAAAAATTAAAGAAGATGATGCTCCAAGAACAATAGCTTGCCCTCATAAAGTAAGTAATGCTAGGGGAAAAGTGTTTGTTAGACTGCCAATGAAGATTCAGAGAGCTCATAAGCAATCTGCGCTTTTATTTCCACCTAATAATTAAATGAGGAACTATAATCTTTGTTTTCTAAATTCAAGAGGCTGTATTTGTGATGTAAGTTTTGTTCAGTAAAGGCCACTTAAATTTAAATACTGTAAAATGGGGCTACTGTAGGGTGCCAGTGTTTTTGCTCTTACTGTATACTGAATACACAATGTTAGGGTTTTATTTCTTCTGTTTGGATGATGACCAAGTCAGTCTTAAGACATTGGGTTGTGTCTCACCCGTGGACCTTTGTGGGGCTATAAACTCACTATGGAAATTTGGAAATTATTTTGGAGGCTGCTAAAGTAAGTCTCATAAAACTACATTTCCTGTACAGTTTTCTTAATTTGCCTTGTTAACTGTGTGTTACTTACAGGGCTGCTTAATTGTTTTCAAATGTGGTTAGTCTTGCAAAGAAAAGGATCACCTAAAAAGTACTTTGAAGTGATGGTTGGGTCTGTCTCACACTTAATTGGATGGGTGTAAAACTAACAGAGAAGTATCACATAGGTGGGGAGAAAGTTTTAACGGGATAAAGAATTTTTAAAAATCAGTAATTGAGGAAGAATGAATTTCATTTGGCGATGTCCATGTAATGACCGCCCACAGGTTCTTTGTGTGGTTTTTCAACACGCTTAGTGCAGCGATTTTGAGATGTAAGATGAGTTCCTTTGGGGCCCAACACGTAAAGAGAAGCATTTGAAAACAGTTAGGCCCTAAGTGCCTGTGCTCCCTCTAGCTTCTCCCTATACTTCCAAATTACATTTTTTTAAAAATTCCATTTGCAAAATGGAAACACAGCCTGGGGGTCAAGGTGCCAAAGCCGCGGCTTCCCCCTCCCTCGAGCCTGTGAAACTTTCCTCCTGTTGTGCCGTCCGCCCATCTCCTACCCGCTCCATCCCAGGACAGCAACTGCAGCAGAAATTGGGAAGGCCATGCTTGTCCCCAGAGCCACACGCCCATCTGACCCCCTCCCGCTCCAGTGTCTGTGTGCCTGCTGCTTTTCCTGGTGTCGCACAAAATCTATTTCTCCTGTAGTTGCATTCCTTGGAGACCCTCTTGCTTCTTTGTCTGTCAAGAAGGGGAAAGAGGCAGAGAGAGAAGAGGGAACAGGACGCGATGGAGAGTGACAGCCCACTCTTGCAGCACAGGATACGGGGCCCGCCAGAGGTGGTGGTAGACTGCTGTCATTTCAACCCCATTGTCTACCGGGGCTTCTGGTACTCCGTCTGGGGACAGAGCTGGGTGAGGCAGCTGTGGTGTGGCTGGAGGCCAGACGCTGGGTCCTGTCCCCAGCTCGGCTCCTTTGAGCAGCGTGACCTTGGGCAAGTCTACTTGAAGACATCTCTGAGCCTCAGTTTCCTGATCTGTAACACAAGGGTTTGCAGTAAACGAGAAGGCCTTTTCCAGCTGTCTGGTTTTTGTCTTAGGTCATTTAATATTTCTGCTGTGCTACTGAGTAAAATGTAAATGGGGGGGTCGGGAGGTGGTTTTGTTTCTTGGGGCAATGAAGGCCGTTTGCAGTGGTTGAACCCTCTGTCACAGTTTGCAGTGTGAACCGCTGAGCCTCTCTCTCTGTTCGAAGGGCTGCACAAAGATGTTCAGGGATAACTCTGCCATGCGGAAGCACCTGCACACCCACGGCCCCAGAGTCCACGTCTGTGCAGAGTGTGGCAAAGCTTTTGTTGAGAGCTCAAAACTAAAACGACACCAACTGGTTCATACTGGAGAGAAGCCCTTTCAGGTAGAGCTGGTCCCTTCCCCCTCCCCACACCACCTGGCAAGTGGAGGCGGGGCTGCGGGTGCTGGAGAGACAGAGACAGGGAGACCAGGCGGAAACGGGGCCGGAAACCGGGGCTCTCAGCACTCCTAGGGAGAAACCAAAATGCTGCCCCGGCGCTTGCCTTCCCCGTGCGCAGCCGCTCCGGTCCTGGAGACGGGGGACAGGGTGTATCGGGGTGTCGATGGGGTGTGCATCGTATCCGGAGAAAAACCGGATTGCTTAAGAGCAAGCCCAAAACTGCATTTCTGGTGCATTCACTGCGGGATGGAAGCAGTTTATTTTCTGTAGTTGATGGAAGTGTACTGAATTACTAATCGATCGGGAGCTTCCAAAATTTTACTGTATGGGAATAAGTGTAGGTGATGTCTTGTTTTTAGAAACCCATCACAAGTGAACAAACGAGCAGCGCAGCTCTCAGTTTAATGGGGTTCTTTTTGATACTGGACACCAGAAACCTTCCTAATCTATTGTATTTTATTATTTGAAACACTGACACAGTACTAAGACCTTAACGTGAGACCGAGGAAGATTCTTGGTGTTTGTTTTGCCAAGTGCTTCTCTTACCCCATATTTGAACAATGAGGGCTGTGCCTGGGTTTCGGAGAGATCCTGCCTGCAGAGTTAGAGCTCCCCACCCGCTTGTCCGGGGGTAGGACCGGCGCGTTTCCCTGGAGCCGGGAGGACGAGGTGTGCGGCGAGAGGCCGGCCGTTCTCAGGCGCCCGCTGCCCGCCCTCTCGGCCCCGTCCCAGTCGCTGAGTTGGGTTGTCTCTGGTCTTTCCTCGACAGTGCACATTCGAAGGCTGCGGGAAACGCTTTTCACTGGACTTCAATTTGCGCACACACGTGCGAATCCATACCGGAGACAGGCCCTATGTGTGCCCCTTCGACGGCTGTAATAAGAAGTTTGCTCAGTCAACTAACCTGAAATCTCACATCTTAACACACGCTAAGGCCAAAAACAACCAGTGAGAAGAAGACGGAGAAGACCCTTCTCGACCCCGGGGAGCATCTTCCAGGAGTGTGATTGGGAATAAATATGCCTCTCCTTTGTATATTGTTTCTAGGAAAGAATTTTAAAAATGAATCCTACACACCTAAGGGACATGTTTTGATAAAGTAGTAAAAATTAAAAAAAAAAAAAAAACTTTAATAAGATGACATTGCTAAGATGCTCTATCTTGCTCTGTAATCTCGTTTCAAAAACACGGTGTTTTTGTAAAGTGTGGTCCCAACAGGAGGACAATTCATGAACTTCGCATCAAAAGACAATTCTTTATACAACAGTGCTAAAAATGGGACTTCTTTTCACATTCTTATAAATATGAAGCTCACCTGTTGCTTACAATTTTTTTAATTTTGTATTTTCCAAGTGTGCATATTGTACACTTTTTGGGGATATGCTTAGTAATGCTATGTGTGATTTTTCTGGAGGTTGATAACTTTGCTTGCAGTAGATTTTCTTTAAAAGAATGGGCAGTTACATGCATACTTCAAAAGTATTTTCCTGTAAAAAAAAAAAGTTATATAGGTTTTGTTTGCTATCTTAATTTTGGTTGTATTCTTTGATGTTAACACATTTTGTATAATTGTATCGTATAGCTGTATTGAATCATGTAGTATCAAATATTAGATGTGATTTAATAGTGTTAATCAATTTAAACCCATTTTAGTCACTTTTTTTTTTTTCCGAAAAATACTGCCAGATGCTGATGTTCAGTGTAATTTCTTTGCCTGTTCAGTTACAGAGAGTGGTGCTCAGTTTCGGAATGTATTGTACCTTTTACCACCTGATGTGTACACCCCATGTAACAGAAAAGGGCGACAATAAAACAGCAATCCTACAGAAAGAGTACGGCAGAAAAAGATCTGTAAGCACAGTCTTATTTCCTTTTGTTGTCCAGAATAACTATAATTCTCGAGCCTCCCAGAAATTGGAAGCTAAATAAAGCAACTCAAGTTTCCTTTATTTTGCACTCAACTACAGTGACTTGTGATTGCAGCGGTGCATAGATGTTTCAGGACTTCCTACGCGTGCCGAATTCTGGGAGAGAGTAGGGGACAGGCATCCCGAGTTAAGGAACTACCTCAGAGCACCCCGAACCGGGCCCCGTTGGTGACAGGATTTTGCTTTTAGCCTCCCCCTCCCCTGCCCCCCCAGCAAGACAGTGACTGGAGCGGTCATGCCCCGGCCAGTGTGCGTGCTCTCAAGGTAAGCTGTCACCTGGACGGGGCGCGAGCAGAGGGGAGACCCGAGGGCGCCTGCCGCCGTGGGCTGCCTTCAGGGCGGCCCCAGCGGGTCCTCGGCTGGTCTGACGGGAAGCGCTTAAGGTTTTTGGCTGTCGGTTGGAGAGCCTTGGTTCCTCCATCTAGCGGAGTCTTTCAGGGCTGGCCCAGGCGGCACTGGAGCCCCGATGGCTTCCTTTTCCTGCTTCTCACTGGCCACCGAGCGCAGGCCGGCAGGGTGACTGGATGACGGAGAATACTGTACTCAGTGAGTACTTTACCTCTCACATTGTGACCTCCTACGCGTACGATCGTAATTTCTGCATTTTACTTCGAGTCAAGTAGCCGACTCGCGAGACTATTTTATAAACTGCCATGATACAGCAAAAATCCCATTTATTCCAAACGCAAACATGCCACGTGTGCCGCACGCTTGACTCCGCGAGGTCACTGACGAGCTAGCTGCTCTCTGAGATCTGTGTGCCAGATGTCCGGGACAGCCATCAGGTCCGAAGTGCAGCCCTGCCTCTTACCGCTTCTCCATCGGTCGGTGACCTTAATAGCAGCGACCCTGGGGCTCTACGGAATTTTGAAGTGCCTTCTGAATCCTAAATGACAAATTTAACTCGAGACACTTTTGCTTATTTGTTCAGAATCTGGTATCCATTGGGTAGTTTGATGGAACTGAGTTTATCAGAAGACCCCCCCAGCTGTTCTCGGGATAAGCCCGGCTTTGCTGTATCTGGCAGTCAGGAGAGAGGTAAGCCGGGGGCGGAGGTCCCCGTCGAAGCTGCGCGCCCCAGTGCCAATGTGAGGTTCTCGGACTAGACCTGGGGCGGAGGCCTCCACCGAGGCCGGCGGTGTAAGCGCCCCTACGTCCCCTCTCCACCATCAGGGGAGCAGTCTCTGGGTGATGACCGCGTTAGGAGTCCCGGGCCGCGCCGCCCTCGCCCGGCACTGTCCTCGAGACTCCCGCCCAGGGGCCCACGGCCAGGCCGACTTGTGCCGTGGGGAGGTGTCGCCAGCAGCCCCCCCAGAGCCACACCGTGACCTACAGAGAAGCCAGGCTCCCGTGTGGAGCAAGGTCCCCCCTTCCTCTGTGCCTTGATCCCTTGGTGGATGCCTCGGTCATCTCTTCTGCCCCTTCTGTCTCTGAGGGGAGCAGCCGTCGCTCCCCAGGCCCCTTCGTCCGTGTGTCTTTCTCTTGCGGTCTGCAGAGTTCATCTCTGACAGGAGTTGGAAGTGGGGCCTTGAAGGCGGTGGAATGTCCCGGGTTCCTGGTTGGCGGGGTGCTCTCGATTCCCAGTAGTGTAGGAAGCTCCTGGGGGGGCGGCAGTGGAAGAAGAGCCATTGTCCTCGTTGGCTGTAACCGAAACCCGTCGTGCTTGTGGTTAAAACTTATAATTTTGCTAAAGATATAATTTACTGCAGTTTGAAGTGGTGTTCTAACAGTGAGTCCCTTGTCTTGAGAATTAACCTGATTTGTAAGTAATACTGATAGACATATTTTCTTACATCCGAACTGAAATAAATGCATGTTTCTAGCATATGTAATATAAAAGCTCCAGAGGATAAGTTTACATTTAACAAGATGTTGTTTTCTATTTTTGGATTTGTTATTATTTCCCCCCCTTTTTTGGTAGTGGGGGTCTAGGGGGAAGCATAATATTTGTATAAAGAACTGTCACCCCAGAGTGACATTTATTTTCCAAGGTGACATTGAACTCACGCTGTTGGTTTCATAGGGTGTTTGTGTGCTGTGCCTAGATTCGAGGCCTGAGGATTTGAGGAAAATCAAGACTTTCCCCCCCTGTTTGGTTTTCACGTGCAGGTTCTTTTAAATGTCACTTAACTTTGCTGAATTCGAGTCAGGCAAGGCCCTTTGACAGAATAGTATCTCGGCGCCTGCCAGTGTTACCAAGAGGGTTCTAGATGGTTCCTTCACAGGTAGAGGAGAGTCCCTTCCATTCAGCAAGAACCCAGAGAGACTCCCCAGGCTGCCCGAGTGGTCGCCGCAGTGCAGTTGAGGGGCTGGGGGGCTTACTGCTGCCCCCGCCCCGCCCAGCCAACCCTAGCTGTCCTCACGCACCTCACAATTTCTGTCCGTGGTGCCGGAACGCCTGGCCCCCTCCAAGTTTTTGAGTCGGAAACCTGATGATTCCACCTGCACTGCAGGTAGAGAGAATTGATGGCTTCTTGTCTGACTCCTTTGTGGCCTGGGATCGGCAGGGCTCAGGAAAGCCGTGTTATGAATCTTGGATTCCTGAAGTTCCTTCTATTTTCTGGACATCTGACCACCAGCAAGAGCAGGGATCTCAAGAGGTCAGTATAGCGGGGGAGCGGAAGCTGTTCACAGGCCCCGGCCCCGGCCCCGGCCCCGCCCTGAGGCTTCCTCCGTGGCTCTTCCGAGGGCCTGCGGAAGCCAGCGGCCCGCCTGTCGTTGGATGGCCTCATACCCCGGGCACTTGTCTGACTTCGTGGCCCGTGGCCCGGCTCCCGTTGGCATTAGTGGAAGTCCAGCAGGCCGTGGCCGGTGCGTACCACCCGAACTCCAAGCTCTGCTTCCTTGAGACTTCGGTCATGCACGCAGTAGCCGGCACTTGGACTTTCCAGAAGGTCCTCTGCGCCTTCAGAGTCCCTCTCACCTGCGCAGACGCAGTTGAATGTCTGGCTAGGTCTCCTGCACCCGAACTTACCGGCCATGGCCAGCTTGGTTACTGCTCACGTTGTGCTCAGGTCCCCTGGTTGCACGAAGTCGGTGAGTGCAGGCCCTTTAGAGCAGCGGTATCGGGCTTCTAGAAGGAGGCTGGCCCCTCCACGAGTGGGGGTATCCGTGGCTGGAAGGCTGTCAGCATCCTCTCCAGGCCGGAGCGGTCAGCCGGGTGCTGGAGGAGATGTTTAAGCTGGGACCCTGTGGAGACGTGGGAGGGGTGGGTGGTCTGCTGTCGGCGCGCTTTCTGCATTCCCCTTATCAAAACTGGAAGGGAACGTTGACCGTGAACATGGCTGTTAGTTTAGGCCAGCAGGCAAATCTAGCTTCCTGCGGGCCAGTCACCCCGCACCCCATTTCTGAGCAGCGTTCTGGGGGTCTGCAGAGGGCCAGTGTGTGGTGGTACCGCGTTCGTCTGAGTCCCAGTGATTTTCCACAAAGTGGCACGTTGGATCCGATTGCTGTTCCTTCAGGACACGCAGACGCCATAAGAAACAGCATCGGGATGTGGCGGGGAGGCGGGCGGCTGCCGTGCCGTGTTCTTTTCACCGCTCTGTCAGCCACACGATGTCCGCACACAGAGCGGAGGGGAGGGCATCGGTAGCAAACAGGATAACCTTTTTCTACAACATCCAGAACTGCTGTGAGGCTCTATGATCTGCCGATGGTGATTGGTCAAGCCATTTTCATAGAACAATTCTGTTTTTATTCACTTTCTGGTAACTTCTGTAGGCCCTGACTCAAGGACTTAGCATTGTGTCTCATGTACATCTTTTCTTAAATGTTCTTTGCCATTTCTGGAACTGTCGTCCTTGGTTTTTCCTTAGCTCATAGGTCATAGATGCAGAAATATTATAGTATTTAAGGCATCAAGCATCAGATGGCTTTGCATCCAGAGAAACACTTACCGATAACTCCGTTTGAAGCACCACGCATGTGTAACATGGCTCTATAAAATATAATAAACGCATAATGTTGTTAAGCTTTTTAACGCCTGTGGTTCTCGTTTGTCCCTCAGTCCTCCAAGCCTCCTGCGGAGTCTGGTTACACAGTCAGCCTGGCGGCAGGCTCCTCCCAGGCCCGATGGCCGCCCGGACCTCCTGGGGCAGCTCCTCGCGGGTTCCCGTCTGGCGCAGGAATGGGAACTCGCACGACTCCACTCCCACCAGCCAGAAATGCTTCCTTAACCTCTCAGCTCCGAGATGGGCTAGAACCTCACCCACTTTCAGAAGGCACAGCCAAAAGAAATGCTCATGCACTGGGGCCCACGACCCCCAGTGTTAGTTCTGGGAGCTCCGGGGCCAGGAAGAACTTACTAATGGGGATAGACTTAAAAACTGGATGAACTATAACCAAGAATTTGTGAGGATTTGGCCAAAAGCCGAATGCAGAGAGGGGCCTTGCTCTCCTCTCCCCTGGATGGGGCCTTGGTGTTTGAAGTGTTGCACCGGGATGTTTAGTCTTACCCTCCTTAATTCGTGTGCCTTTCCCTTCTTTTTGCTAATGTCGGAAGGGGCTGCTGACAGTGCTGGGGAGGTGGCAGGCCCCAGGCCCGCGTAAGGCCCGGAACTGCTGAGTGAAGGCTCGAGGTAGATTTGAGCTGAGGGGCGGCCGCGGTGAAAAGTCGTGCAGCTTCAGATTTTAGATCGGAAGAAACTGAGGTCTTCGAGGGCTGTGGAGTTGCTGTCTGTGGGCGCCCCAGATAACAATGAGGCCAGTGTCCGTCCTTTGCTCTCTGGCTGGCTGCGGCCACGTGTTGAGAACCTCCTGGGCCCAGAACCATGCTAGGCATTGCAGACACAGTTGCATGTACCCCAAACTGCTCTTAGAAGGAGGAGTTCTGTAGCACCGCCTCATGTGGCGGGGGGTGGGGGGGAACACTGGCCCCTCTGACCCCTTACAGAGAAGCCGGGGTCGTTATTTATGGAGAGATACTATGCTCTCCCCCACCCCGAGCCTCGGCCTTGGAAGCTGGCTCCCAGGTCTGCCCACGGCCTGCGGGCCTCAACCCCTTGTTCTCGTCCCAGCTGCTGCTCTCCAGTTTGCTGCGGTCACTGTGCCGTGCCAGTCTCCTTCCTAGCTGGCGCTCTCACCACCTCAGCCTGAACCCTGCAGAATAAATTCCAAAGCTTTCACCTACCGCCAAAAAGCTGGGTCGCAGCCCTGACCCACCTCTCCAACCTCTCCTACCTCTCCTCCGCTTCCCTTTGCACGTTTCATTTCCTAGCCTTCCCCTGTCCTTAAATTCCCGGGTCGGCTCATTCATTCAACAATTTGGAAGGGGAACAGTGTGTCCGGCAGTTTTCGGTGCTAAGGGAACTCGCTTTACACCTGGCAGGGTGGTGGCAGGGCGGGCTCTGAGGACGCTTGCGCCTGGCTGCTAGTGACCTGGCTCGAGCCCCCCTCCCCCCCATCGCCTGCTGCGACAAGTTGCTTATGTACTAGACCTCGGGGGGGCTCCTGCCTGTCCTTCCTCTCCTCGCCTTGGCAAATTCCTTCTCGCCTCGGCCCTGCCCTCCCTCCCGGGCCTTCCCTCCCTCCATCCCTCCCGGGCCGCGCGGCTCCAGCCCCCCGGCCGGCAGCGGCGGGTGCGCCTCCACCTCCGGCCGCGGGGGGCGCTGCGCCCGGTCGCTCTTGCGCCGCGCGGGGGAGGTGGGGCTAGGTGCGCGTGCGCGCGGCCGGGACGGCCGGGACCCCCGGAAAGCCGGCCCTTCTGGGGGACGCCGAGTGACTTCCGGAGCCTGCTGGCGCGGCCCCGAGCACGGCTGGTGGGAGGGGCCGGGGCGGAGGGAGACGGAACGCAGACCCGAGTGCTGATGACCTTGGGTCCCCGGAGCTTCATCCTCGTCCGCACGGGATGGGAGGCCTGCTCACTAGTGAGGCGTGGGAGAGTAGGCCGGGCCGCGAGAGAGTCCCGAGAGTCCCGGAGGAGGAGGCTCCTGCCGCCAGCCAGCGGCCGCCCGGAGAGGCCAGAGGGCTGCTGGTGCACCCCCAGACCGCGGAGGGGGTGGCTCCCCCGGAGATGGGGGAGATGCGGCAGGCCCAACAGAGGCCCCCCGTGGCCGACCACGCCCGTCCTGGTGAAGTCAGGACCTGGTGTCGCGGAGGGTGGGAGAGGAGCGGCCCAGACCCGGGGGGTGTTCAGTGGGGCCGGTTGGGAGCAAGGGGCGGGAAGCCCTCCACCCCGCATACCGCATGGCGGCGGTGGGCAGTGGGTTCCCCCTCAACAAACCACTTCCACTCGCCTCTTACCCTGCCCCTCCACACGCCGCTCTGCTGTCACCCGGTTCAAATGCTGGTCACTGGCCCCCACTCATCGTCCCTGGTGACCTCGACATCTGTCCCCAAGGATGGTCCATCTCTATCTGGCTGGGCTTTTCTTGGCTTCCTCATGGTGACCCCACCCCAGCCTGCCATTGCCATGGGGTCTCCCAAGCCTTGTCTTCAGGGACACCTGCCCACTCTAGTCTCTGTCCTGGGGTCCTGCTCTCTGCCCCTCCTGCCTCCCCAGGGTCTCACCGCAGCTTCAGCCTGGGCTCCCCGGGCCTAGTACGTCTTCACCATCGGCCCCTCCGAGCCCCATGTCCTGGCTTCACTCCCTCCTACCTTGCCCCTTGCCCCTCTGATTGGCCTGGCAGAACGCCACCTGGCCCTGTACCCCACAGCCTCTGCCCTCATCCGTCCACCCACTCACGCGTCCACTCAACCCGTTCTCCACACCCGGTGGCCCAGCAGGTTCCCCCCATGTCTGCCCCCTGTCCTGTGTCCCCATCGCAGTGAATGTTCCGACCATCCACGGGGACATTCCAACCAGAATCCCCAAGGGGCCTGTCCTGATGGCCTCCTCCCCCCTACCCCCCACCATACACGCAGGTATTAGTCCTGCTCACTTTGCTGCCCAGACCTGCCTGGATGCCCTCACGGAGGCTTTCAGGGTCTGCCCACCAGGCCAAGGAGCCTACCGACGCTTGAGAGCCACATGGTGGTGACACGGGGAGGGGGTTCCGGGGACGACACCCAGCTTGGCACTGCAGCGGTTTCCTGCCAGCTTCCCATTTGGTGGCACTGTCACGGGAACTTTATGGAAGCACGGTGGCCTTGCCTCGGGGTCTTTCCTTGAAGGAGGACTGATCATCACAGCCCGAGCGATGTCAGCTGGCCTGGGAGAGTGTGGCTAGGGCAGGGTGGGAGCCAGTGTCCCCACGGGCTGGGCTCCCAGCCACTGCCCCTTCTCTGGTGTGCCCGGGACACAGCGGACACCAGCACCCCCTCCCGGGGTGGGTGGGTGCCAGGAGGGCAGGGTAGGGGGCCACTGCCGAAAGGAAGCAGAGACTGAGGAGCACCCAGGCTGAGTCCCAGTCCCGTCCGAGGTTCCTGCCCCTCTGGTGCCTGGACTGTCCCTCCAGGCTGTCGTCCCCTGCAGACAGAACTAATGAGCGGACCACGGGGGTGGAGGTGGCCAGCCCCTGCTGATCCCGGCTCTCGTGACACTCCCGCAGCTGGGGTGTGGCGAGGGCCGTGCGAACCCCGGGCTCCCCTCCAACCCCCACTGGCTGGTGCTGCAAATGCAGGGCTGCGGGGGGAGTGGAGGCGCGTCAGCTGCCCTCACATCGCAGAACCTGCCGGCCACAGGTGGCTCAGAAGGCCCCGCTCTGGGACGAGGGGCCCTTGATTTATGAGTGCCGCTGCATAGCGCCGTGAAAGTGGCCAGTGAGGAGAGGGGGTGAGGGGGACCACACCGTCGTCCTTCCTTGCACCTGGGGCCCAGAGGGAAAAAGGAAAAAAAAGCAGTCAGTACCTGTGCGCACACCAGAGGAGGTGGCCGGCACTTCCTCCCACGGCTGGCCTCCAGCCCTGGAGCAATTGGGGGAAGACAGTCTCTGTTGACTCAGTTTCCCTCAAACTGCCATGGGGGCTTCATCCATCACCGTTCCTTCGCAGGGCTGGAGCCCTCCCTTCCCAGCCTTGAGATGCCCTCTGGTTCAGACACCCCCTCCCCCAGGCCTCCTCTTCTCACCACTGTGGCCTCCTTAGGGCACGAACCAGAGCCCACTACTCCCCCGGGGGGACACCAGCAGGCTCCTGGCTATGGCCATGATGCATGGCAGAGACCCCGAGGAAGGAGCAGACCAGGCCGGCCCAGGGCTGCCTCTGCTGTCCCTGCGGCCGTCCCAGCCCCATTTCCTTGGGTCAGAAGTCACGGGATGGGACGTGCTGTGGGGCATTTGTCCCTCTTACAAACCTTTCTCAGAAGCCCCAGCCACTGCGTTCACTGACCAGATCTGGGACACGTAGCCACCTCCGGGTGCAAGGGAGTCTGGAAGGCTATTCTCATCCAGACACGCCGAACCCCGGAACATACTGGGTTCCATCACAAAAGGGCACCTCGGAGGCTCAGCGCTGCTACATGACCTGGTCCGGTGGCCCCCTGCAACCTCATCGCCCCTGCCGCGACCCGCACCGCCCTTCCCTCCGCTGCCCTCCGCCCATGGGACTCGGCTCCATCTGATCCCTGGGCTCCAGCCCCACTGTCCCCTCCGGGGCCCGGTGGGCTGCGGCCCCACTGAGAGCTCAGATACCCCTGAGGCGACTGTCTGGAGCCTGGCGGGGTAAGCAAAGTAAGGGGCGCTTGTCTGGTGAGATCCCACGCAACTATTAACAAAAACGCGGCCAACTGGAACCCACTCCTCAGGGAGACGGTCTCTGTTGTGAGTTCAACTGTGTCCCCCAAAGAGATAAGTTGATGTCCTCAGCCCAGGTACAGGGTCTTTGTGGATGTTATTAGTCAAAGCGAGGCCAGACTGGAGGAGGCCAGGGCCATGTGCCGGTGATGGTGTCCTGATAAAGCAGGAGGGGACAGAGATGTCCAGGGGGGCGGCCTGGAGCACGAGGTCTCCCAGCCGAGGGCCACTGGCCACTGCCGCCATGGGATCCCGCACTGCCGGCCTCAGACCTTCAAGAGAATTAATGTCCGTTTGGGCCACGGGCGTGTGGGATTCGGTCCTGGTGGCCTGGGGAAACTCCTGCAAGTTCACGGTCGGGTGAAAAAAGCATGGAACATAGCCGTCAGCGCCCCCTGGAACCGGCCGATGGGGGAGGTGTGAACCCGTCCGGCCTGCGTTCATGTATATATTTTTTTTACCACATTAATATATTACTTACTCCAAATAAATATAAATTCAAATCAGGGAGAAAATAAGATGCCCCAATTCATTAAAAAACCCACAGCTCTCCCGATCCTTCCTGCGCGATTCGCTGGGAATGTTTCACCACCAGCACCTGGGGCGGGAGTGGGGGCCTGGGTTGGGAGCACTTGCTGGGTCTCTTTCACAGGAAGGAGGAGGGAGAGAGACGGGGCTGGGGAGGACTCTGCAGGTGGAGGAGCTGCTGCCTGGGACCCCGGGAGGGGACTGCCACCAGCAGGCTTCTGCACACGAGCTCAATGTCACAGGCTGATGCGGGGGATTACACGGGGGGGCAAAGGCACAGGAGAGCCGGTGCCCCTCTTGGAGGGAGAGCTGGGGGCCCCCCTCTCCCGCCCTCCCTTGAAGCGGGAGCTGGGAAGGAGAGAGACACCCAGCCGGTAGCTGTGGAGACGCGGGGTGCCCAGCACTGCCTCCAGAAGGTGAGCAGAAGTGAGGGTGGGCACACAGTGAGAGACACCCCTTTGGCAAACGAGGCCTCCTCCAGGAAGCCCTCCAGGACCTCTTAGGCTGGGTTAGGTCTAATCTCAGATGGAAAAAGATCCACTCGGGGCGCCTGGGTGGCTCAGTGGGTTAAAGCCTCTGCCTTCGGCTTGGGTCATGATCTCAGGGTCCTGGGATCGAGCCCCGCATCGGGCTCTCTGCTCAGCGGGGAACCTGCTTCCCCCTCTCTCTCTGCCTGCCTCTCTGCCTACTTGTGATCTCTCTCTCTCTGTCAAATAAATAAATAAAATCTTTAAAAAAAAAAGAAAAAGAAAAAGATCCACTCACCTCTGAGAGCTCCGCTTAGACCTCCCCTCCGGGAGGCCGTTTCCGGCCTCAGCGAGTGTCCCCTCTGTGCCCTGACCACATCTCTGTACCCTAGAGAGCTCACAGCACACACTGCCTGGCCTGCCCAGGGGAAGGACGAGCAGGGCCCAGGCCTCTCGCTCCTGGGAAACCACAGACATCTGAGGAGCATGTGCCGAATGGTTGACACTTCGTCCAGCACGTTTGTGAGCTCACTCCCCTCGTCCTCGTGCCTACATCGGCCTCATTGTGCAGATGAGGAAACTGAGGGTGTGGACGGACGCTGGCACGAGCCTGGGTCATGCACCTCGGGCTGCCCAGGGCCGGAGAGCGCAGACCCCCAAGCCGGCGCCTCTGACTCCAGGGAGGGGGTGGGGACCGACGGACATGAACAAGGCCTCACTCTTAAGAAAACAAAGAATATTTTATTCCCTCAGCAGGTTCTACACGACGACGACACCACGTGACTAGGGCGGGAAGGTTGTCTTCCTTGACCCCAGTCAGCCTCCTGGGAGACCGTATCCCACCGCCCAAGAGGCTGAGCCCCGCTCAGGGCAAAGGAGGCCACAGTCACCTCCAACTTGTGCAAAACCATCTGCCTCCCTGTGCAAACACACGGCCACGCCGTACTGTGTCCACCAACAGGCCCGTCCTCCGTGGCCTCATGGGAACACCGAGCACGAGGAGACTCCCTGGGACAGACATCATTTGCTGGGGAGCGGGGGTCCTCCTGTACCCATCTCCTTCAAGACCCCTCTGCACAGCTTAGGGAACCCTGGCCAGCGGCGGGAGCCCCGTGCAGTGGCTGACCCATGTCCCCATTCTACAGAAGGGCAGCCTGACGGCCGGAGGGTGACCAGCCTTCCCCTCCCGCGTCTGGACTTGACCGCAGACCTTCCCTCCCACTGGCCCGTGCCGGTCCCCCTGCCCAGCCCCTAGGCTAATATGGAGCCACCAGCAGGTCCCCAGCCTCTTAGCGGGCCAGTGCGAGTGGCAGCAGCAGGGGCATTCCCCGCTGTGCCACGTGGAGAAGCTGGAGCGCATCAGCAGAGTAAGAGTATTCGGTTCTGGGACACCGGGAGGCACCCGGAGCTGTCTCCTCGTCCCTAATACAGAGACCGGACAGGTGGCCGAGGAGTGCCCCCAGAGCTCTGCCAGGGCGACGACGTGAGGTTAGCCGCTGGGTGGCCCATCGGTGGGTCATCAAAGACCCCGTGGTGGCAGCGGCCCAGATCCCAGGCAAGGGCTGGAGCGTCGGCGGGGTTTCCGGGAGACCCCAAGTGACCGCGCCAGGCTCCGCGCTGACACGCCGTCCTCTCGGAGCTCGGTGACTGTACAGTGCGGGTAGGAGGCTCCCCGTCTCCGGGGGGGAGGACGCCGCGCGGAGGTCAAGGGCGCACCCCACCCCCCACCCCGCCGGCACTGCGCGGGCAGTCCAGGCCCGCTGGCGACCCGGGCGCGGGCCTCACAGGCTGGAGGGCTGGGCCAGGCCGGGCCCCGACGGGGCTGCGGGCGCGGCGGGCACGGGGGGCACGGCGTCGCTGTCGGGCCGGGCCTCGGGGCCGCGCGCGTACGTGAGCACCACGGTGACGGTGGCGAAGGTGGCGGCGTTGACGGGGAAGGCGCGCAGCAGCGTGGAGGCCAGGCCGCGCGTGAACACGCGCCAGCCCTCGGCGCGGTAGCTCTGGCGCACGCAGTCCACGAAGCCGCCGTAGCGCGGGGCGCCGCGCAGCCCGTCGGCCTGCAGCCGCGACTTGACCACGTCCACGGGGTAGGTGGACAGCCAGGACAGGATGCCCGACGTGCCGCCGGCCAGCAGCAGCTTGGGCACCAGCAGCCGGTCGCCGGGCTCGCAGCCGAGCGCGCGCGTCAGCACGTCGTAGGAGAGGAAGTAGACGCCGAAGCTGGGGGTCTCGCGCAGCAGCGTGGACGCCATGCCCCGGTTGACGCCGCGCAGGCCCTCGCGCCGGTAGATGTGCGCCAGGCAGTGCAGCGAGCCGCGGTAGGGGCGCGCCGGGCCCGCGTCCTGCAGCTGCAGCCGCGTCTTGGCCAGCTCCATGGGGCAGCAGATGACGCACTGGATGGCGCCGGCCGCCGCGCCCGCCAGGAACTGGTGCAGCGGCGTGTCGCGGCCCAGCGCCCGCAGAGTGTTGCCCTGCACGCCGAACACGAGCGCGTTGATGAAGGTGAGCCCCATGAGGGGTGAGCCCAGGCCCTTGTACAGGCCCAGCACCTGCGGGGGGGCGGGGGGAGGGCGCACACACGCGTGTCAGGCGCGCTCCTGCTCCGGCGGCCCGGCCCGCTTCCCCGGGGACCCCCACGCGCGTTCCAGAGGACCAAACCCAGTTCTGCCAGATGCCATGTCCTCGATGGCGGAGGCCTGGGCGTTCGCACCTTCCCCTCTCCCCAAGTCCCCGTTGTGCCCAGAGCCCCCGGACACCTTTTTCTGCCTCTGCCGTCTGGGGCCCAAAGCATTCTAGAAGCTGGTTCCCCCCCCCCCGGCCCCCGGGGCCCAGGCCACTCACACTCTCCTGCTTGATGATTGACTGGAAGCAGTGCAAGGTCCCTCGGTACTGAGGCTTCTCCAGGCTCTGGACCTGAAGCCGCACCTGCGAGGACAAGACCACGTGAAAAGCGGGCGAGCCAAGCCAGAGCTCGCCGCTCCCTGCCGGCAGAGGCTGCCTTGGGGAGGTCGCTGGAGGCAGGGAGCCGAGGAGATTTCTGCGGCTTTTGGAATTCCAGGATGGGGCTAGGGCCGGGCGTCCGAGCCTCTTCAGGGAGGGGATCAGTGGGCAAACGGGCACAGAGACAGCCAGCTGCATAGCGGGCAGAGGGTCCCCGAGGTCTCAGACGAGCAGAGGCTAAGCCTCTGGCTGCATTGTGTCTGCATGAGGTGTAGACAGCGGGGCACAAAGCATTTTCCCAGACCTCCCCACTGTCCTGGTGGCAAACCGTGGCCGACGCCAGAGGGGCTCCCCACCTAATTCCCATCACCCCAGTCCCCTCGGGGGCCGACAGTGCCACAGTGGGTGCGAAAAGCAATGAGTCTTGGGCTCTGAGGGACTCCTGATTTCTGCCAGTAGCCCCTTGTGAAGACAGTGGTCCTGAGTTAACAAAGCAGTGACGGGAGAGCAGCTGATCGCCTCCCCAGTGACCATGTGTGTCACCGCCTTCGGGCCCCGGGGGTCCCGGGGGTTCACACCCAGCTGCCCTTGGAGCCCTGTAGTCCAGAACCTCTTACTGTGAAAGTATTCTTTGTTGCCAGCTTATCTCTCTGCTTGACACCCCGGCCCCACAGTGCGGAGCGGGAGCACATTTCCCGAACTCAGAATCCAGGTCATGGAGGCGGGGCTGAGCTAGGCTAAGTCACGTCCTCAGGGGCTGACTCGGAAATCGGGGCCACAGCCAGGGCCGTGGCACGAACCCCCCTCTGTGGCCGGCAGCATGGGAGGGCCTAACCCTGGTGTCACCTGCCGGGATGGGTGGAATTACCCCACTTCAAAGACGGGAACACTGAGGCTCAGAGAGGTTTTGCAACTCGGCCAAGGCCGCCTGTCCTCTCCAGTAACAGGAGTGGCTCGGCTGCGTTGGTCGGGGCCAGAGTGGGGTGGGGTGCCGGCGGGTAGGAGCCTTCTCCTGCCAAATGCACTTACAAAAGAAGGTTTTCGAAGCACAAAAAAACAAAGCACCATCTGTGCCCACGAGGACCTCTGCAGTTGGCAGCCGCTGCTCTGAGAGGCGGCTGACAAGCGAGCGCGCCCTGCATCGGCTCACCCCTGCGCCCCTGCCCACCCTGGCTGCCGAGCTGGGCCAGGGCCCGGTGGGTAGGGGTGCATCTGCAGCGGAGAAAAACAAAAGGGCTTGTGAAACCTCATAACATGTTAACACCTAACACTTCAAAACATATTACCCCCTTGGGCTCTGCTCAGGTTGTTTTTGTCACGTCAGGTTTTTCACTTCCCTCCTGTGTTCTGGGGTCTCTGGTGGGACACTTCTCTTGCTCGTGCAGCCACTAAATGGCCGTGTGAGCAGAAATGACGATTGTCGGACACACGTGGATGGTGGCTCGAAGTCTCCGCAGATCCGGCGCCCGGGCTCAGGCCGGCTTGGGTCCCACAGGGAGCACGGAGGCCCCTCTCCCCTTTTCTTGCTGACCCCCGGACCTGGGCGGAGCAGTCGCTGGCTGGGAGTTTGGGGGACCAGGTTTGGGGGTGAAACGGGGCCCAAGTCTTGTAATCCCTAGGGTTGAGGTGAACATCCCGTTTGAGGATCGGTGGGCCCACCCGTGGAAAAGTGGTCGTTCGCACACATGCCCAAAAGGCTCCCAGCCCTCCACCGGGCTGAGACCCCCGGCATGAAGACCCTCTGGTCCAGAAGGGGCTGATTTTTTTTCACCAGCCCCACCCGGGTCCCCACCCGGTGAAAGTGGTTTTAGACCCAGTGTCCCTGCTTACTGTCACGTCCCAGGCAGTAGAAGGGGGAGGGGCTGCTAGGAAGACATGGGGGGCTCCTGGGGACCCTGCTTGTTCTCTTCCCAGGCACGTGCTTCGCGATGATTCGTAGATTCAGACACTTGGCACGTGCGCACTTTCCTACATGTATTCAATTTCAGTTAAAACAACAGGAGAACTATTAAAGTAAGTCCCACTTTTGCCAAATACAAGGAATATATATGGGATTGTGTACGTTTCTGTTTTTTTAGCAAAAATCACTAATGAGGGGGCGCCTGGGTGGCTCAGTTGGTTAAGCGTCTACCTGCAGCTCGGGTCATGATCTCAGGGTCCTGGGATTGAGCCCCGCATCGGGCTCCTTGCTCGGCGGGGAGACTACTTCTCCTCTCCCTCTGCCTGCCGCTCCCCCTGCTTGTGCTGTCTCTCTCTCTCTCTCTCTGTCAAATAAATAAATAAAAAATCTTAAAAAAAAAAAATCACTAATGAGGGTTGGGGAAGAGGATCTATGAAGGACTGTTTTTTTTTTCCTTTTTAGTTTATATGTCTCTATAATAGTTAAAAATTTCTTTACAACCTATGTTACTTTTGTAATAGAGAGCCAACCAAATAACTGTGTATGGGCCCGATGATTAAACTCATTAAAAAATAAATCACATGCCCATGGCAGGCACGATGATGGAGGGGGGATCCTGAAGGAAGTGTATAGAATGGGAAACACGATTTGTCAGTATGAGGAAATAAGGTGCTCTTCTGCCTTTCTGATTTTTCTTTTAATGAGAATTGTTTAATCTTTATACTGGAAAAGAGCCAGTAAAAAATAAGGCCATTAGACGGGGTGCCTGGGTGGCTCAGTCAGTTAAGCGGCTGCCTTTGGCTCAGGTCGTGATCCCAGGGTCCTGGGATCGAGCCCCGTGTCGGGCTCTCCGCTCAGTGGGGAGCCTGCTTCTCCCTCTGTCTCTGCTGCTCCCCCTGCTTGTCCTCTCTCTGTCAAATAAGTAAATAAAATCTTAAAAAAAAAAAAAAAGGCCATTGGTGACACAGCATTAAGTTAAACCAAAGGAGCGCATTCCCGGACCAGCACAATGGAGTAGCGTGAGCCCATAACTAGGACGAGAGGGGTCACGAGCTGGGTGACAGAGGGCATTACTGGGGGCGGGTTTTTTCCTATCCGTAAGAAGCTTGGTTTTTAAAGACAGGTTTGCCCAGATGTGATGCAGGTGGGCTGCAGCAGCCAAAAAAGTCACCAGTGGATTTCTTCAAAGACCACCCTCCAGGGGCGAGGTAAGGGGGAGGGTGTGAGAGGCAGGAGCCCTGTGGGGTGGAGAGGCTCCGGGCCCCCAGTCACTGCCGGGAGTGTGGTCGTGGCTCAGGAGTTCAGAGGGGGCCAAAGACCCCAGGACTGAGCCCTCCCCAGCCTGGGGGCCCAGAGGAGGGGGCCCAGTGGGAGCGGGGCTAGCTGAGGGCCGAGTCTGGGCTCGGAGAGGCGCGGCCCCTGCAACGCTGGGCTAACGAAGCGAATCCAGAGTCCCTTCTTGGCCGGATGCAGAGGCATTTGCGACATGTGACCACAGGCTACAAACACAGCGGAGCGGGGGCCGGCGCCAGGCTCTCCTGGGCTGCTCTGGCCTGGGGGCAGCCTTCACGGGCTGGCCAGGTCCGCGGCGCCCAGGCAGCTGTGCGGACAGGCTCTCGGCGGGCTCTGGGGGGACACGGGCCGCCATGTGGCAAGAAAGCCTGGTCCTTCCGCCTTCTCCGAAATCGCAGGTGATGGGATCGAAGATTGTGCTCTGCAGAACCAGCATTCCATGTTACCCCAACCTGACCGTGGAGCACCCAGCATCACGGGGCCTCCGTAATCTCGCCCTGCGCCTCACTTGGCAGATGAGAAGCGCGGGCCCCGAGGTAAAGCAGCTGGCCCAGGGTCCCAGGGCAGATGGGCTAGCAGGGGGCCTGGGCCCGCACAGGCCTCGGGCAGAACTTGTTCGGGGCAGAGCCAAAACATCAAGCGAGGCCCTCATGCCCGTGCTGAAGGCACCCCAGCCCTGGGGACCCGAGTCCTTTCCTTGCCCAATGACCACCCGACTTCCACTGAAAAAAGAGGGGACGGGAAGTGACCTCAAACTCAGCTAGGGCTGACATCCTTGCCTTCGCTGTCCCCAGTAGGCACTGCCAAGTTCAGTGTTTCCAGTGGGTCACGGGGTCTGGCCTGGTGCCCTGCTGCTTACGGCTCGCCCTGATTCCCAGGGGGGAGCCCGCAAGGAAAACTCCAGACTTGGCTGCTTTCAGGACTTAAAACCCCAGCGACAGGGAGAACATTCTATTTGGGAAATTCCCGCTGGAGAACACGGACTTCCTTTGTTTCCGTTGCGAGCCTCTGAGAACCGGGATCTGGACAGTTTATGGAGGGGGAGCTGCGGACGGAGTGCCCGGCCCGGGGCCGCACGCTGGAGCCATGAACCCCACGCGCGTGCACACCAGCCTTTGGGAACCGATCGCGCAGTTTCGCGCCAGTGGGGATCACCACTCGGTGAAGGTCATGTTCATGGGAAATACTGACAAGTTCTGGTTCTGCTGTCTTTGTGTATTTTCTCTCTGAACTGCTCTTTCTTTCAAGAAGCTGTCAGGAGGGCTTCTGCATCGGGAGAGCGAGCAGCCCCCGCTCTGGGAAGGGGGAAGCCTGCCCTCCGGCCTCTCAGGCTCAGGGGCCACCGTGGACCTCCAAGTTCAGCCCCGAGCTGTAAGGTGTAAGGCCAGACCCGGAAGGAGAGCGGACACGCAGCCGTCCCCCTGGGTGTCACAGAACCCTAAGTTTACCTTTATTCCCGAACCTATGGGACGACCTCGCGGGGGTTCCTAAGGTGGTTGCTGGAAGGGGGACTCTAGCCGTCCCAGCCCTGCAGGCCTCTGTGTAACGTCGGCGCCTCCACAAAGACGTGAGAGTACAACCGTGACAAGGCACTCACCTTGACCGTGTCAAATGGGTGTCCCACGAGCACACCTGCCACACCTAGAGGAAAAAAGGACCGTCACCCAGATGCCTCAGAGATCTGGAGTGTGGGGGGCTTGGAGGACCACATGGGAGGCGCCTGGTAGGAACAGAGAATGTTTACCAGGCGCCTACTGTGTGCAGGCGCCTACTATATGCAGGCACCCTGTGAGTGCCTTTGTCCTCAGGTCGGCACGAGCAGTGGGGATAAGAGGGTGACATCCCTGAGGACAAGCCAGGATCTGTCCAACTCAAGGCTGGTGTCTCTCCCTCCCCTGCTGCTCCCCGCACTTGACTGACAACAGAAGTTGTCCCCGCCGCCGCCCACCCCCCTGCACCCCACGCAAACACCTCCCGGCGTGGCGGGGGGGCCCAGGGGCTTTGGACTTGGGGCCAGACGGTCACCCAGATTTGAATTTTCCGTCTGCCCCCACCAGCTGGCCAAGCTCACAAGGACCTCGAGCTCCACGGCTCGCCGTCCTCACCTGTGCTGGGTGTGAGCATCGGTCCCACCACCCGCCTCACGCTGCAGGGCTGACCCAGGGCCCCGGGGCGAGGCAGCAAGGTATTGCAGACACTGGCTGACCACTCCTTTCCCCGAAGGGGAGTCACCTGCTGCCCGGGGAGTCAGCTCCAGACTTTGTGACCGGGCGCGATATGCATCAGTCCAAGCCCGGCCCCAAACCCAGCCCCACCGCGAAGGACAAAGGCTCACTCTCCAGATTGGCTCCTATGTGCCCTTCAGAGTCCTGAGTGCTGTTCGGGTCTAACTATCCCTGGGACGCAGGCACCTTGTGTCCCCACTCGCCAGGCTCGGTGAGGTGGCCCGACCGGAGCACCAACCCCCACGCCTTCCTCCCTCGAATTCTGTGTGTCAATCTCTTCACGTTCTCCTTTTCCTGCTGGGGGCATTTATAATTAAGACAGGTCCTATCTGTTGGGTGACAAACAGTAACTTTTCTACCTGGGGGTCCCTGTTGTTAGTTTTGTACATGCAGTAACTCTCCCTCTTAGGTGTAAAGAAAGGACTATTAGCCCATTTTACAGATGAGGAATGGGAGGCTGAGAGACTATGTCTACATTGCACAGCTAGTAAGTTGGTGGGGAGAGGATTCGAACCTGGATCTTCAGGACCTGGAGCCCTCCTCCTTAACCACTCATCTCTCCTGCCCCCTGTCGGGGCTGGGTATCATGGTGGTGGGCGCCCCGAGGTTAGACGGGATTACTACGCAGCCTCTTTCCAACTTGCGATCTTTGTAGGGCGTCTTCTCCACCCCGTTCAATGCTTTGGGCCTTAGAATCCACTGTGTTGGATACTACCTTTGCTGATCCTGCTTTCTTTTTTGGTTACGTGTGCCTGGTATAGCTTTGTGACGGTTAATTTTCAACCTGGTCCTACGACTTTGTTTTCGATGCTCCTGGAAAGAGCTACAGCTCGGCTTTGGTCTCTGCTCCGGTCTGAAGCTGTCTCTGATTTTGCCAAGACGGGACATCTGACCCGACTCCATCTCACTTTATGTGAATGAATTCTTTTACCCGTTTTCCTTTCCGCATTTTTGTTGGCTCAGGCAAACTGCCATTTGTCCTTCTCCTGCTTGTTTAAGTTCAGCTAAAGGTTACTTCTTGTTTCTAATACTTAGAATCATTACGTAGACACAGGATAAGAACCGTCGCCCCCCCAAGGCTCTCTCTGCCCCCCACTGCCCCACCCTACCCAGTATGAGCCACCCAAGAAGGTTCCCGACCCCCATAGCTTCCCTTTTTACCCCCTACCCTCCTACACCCAGAGACTCCATGAGACTCAGAGCTGTTCCCTCTCCTCCTCACCTCTACCCCCTTCTGGGGGTCTCTACTCTGATCAATTGCCATTTGGTTGGCGCCTTTCTGGATTATTTTTCTTGGAGGTAACATATAGGGCAATGGCCTCTGAATTCCTGCGTCTCTGCAAAATTTATTTCATTAACACCGTTGGGGAGCAACGGTCCTGTGCCCTGGTGAGGCTTTCAGGCCCAGGCTGATATCCCAGAATCTTCCAGCTTCTGGTGCTGCCGCTGAGAAACCTATTGCCAGTGCATTTCTTCTCCTTCGTCAATAATGTGTGCGTTCTACCAGGAAGTCTCTGAAATTCTATCCGTAGATTTCAGGGATGTCATTGAAATGCCAAGGGTGTGTCTTCTTCTTTTCTTTTTTTTCCTTAAAGTAACCCTGCCTCGTACCACACCAGCGCTTTCACTCTGGAGACTCAGGCCTTTTTCTGAGCAGAGAAAATTTCCGCTCTTACGTATTCAACCTAATTGTTGTCTCCAGACCCCTTTCTCCTTCTGGAACCCCTCACATTCACAGCAAGATGAAAAGACATCCCCAGGGCGTCTCGTCCCTCAAGATTTCCATACCTGCGCCTCTGGTCTTTTGAGACACACTTTGTTTCTATCTTTTGCAAGCCACTTACTTTTTCCTATCGTGTTGTGAATTTTCTAAATTTGAACAGCCTGGTTCTAGAATTTATTTTCTGGGGCTGTAACTGATTTCCTGGGGTTTTGGAAACCTGACACTTGGCTGGGGTGTGCAGTCTGGCCTTGGTTCTCTCTCCAGCTGGGGGCCCCTCCGGCCCTCCATGCCCTGGGCAGCCAGGTCTAGTTGTGGGGTCCCCAAGAAGCACACACGGGAAAAGCTTCCTGTGAGAGGACCCTCCTACCTCTGGCCCCAGACCTGCTCAGGTTCCACCAGCCTTCATCAGCCTCAGGATGGGAGGGGTGCCCCCCCACCCCACCAGGCTGGTTGGGAGGCCCCATCCAGGCCTCCAATGGCAGCCATTTGAATTCCTACTCTCCCCAGAGGCTGAGTTCACGCCCCTCAGGGGTGGGCTTCGGGCCTCACCTAGGACATCCCCATTCACAGGAAGAGAGGGCCTTGGGGCCCGCCTCCGTCCGGGCCTCCAGTCCCCCAAAGCTTTGTCCTTTTAACCTCACAGGTACCTGGAGAGCCAGGAAGCCCTGCCAGACCAGCTCCCAACAGGCCACTGAGGCAGCACAAGCCTCAGCACCCTTTCTTCCCCCTCCAAAGCCAGTGCCCGCTGCCTTACATCAGCTGGATTCTTAGAGGCACCCATCATGGTCCCTCCAGGGTGGGAGGGGAGACCACTCTCCCCAGGCAGGGTTCCCGGCCTGACCATGGAGCTGCTCTTCCCACCTCCTCCTAACCATGCCCGGGGCGGGGAGAACTCCGTTCAGAGCACAGGGGGTCTGCGGGCTGAAGACCTGGGACTGACCCCCGGGCGGGGAGTGTGGGTAGGCCTTCTGACCCGCCCACCACATGAGCGCCCGGATGCTGTCAAGCAAGGTGCCAGCCCCACCCCCCAGGGCGAAACTGAACACGGGACCCAACACTCAGCCAACCAGAGGTGATGTACTGTTCTCCCTCCCAGGAATCTGAATCTACAGGGACCCCAGGCCACCAAACGGAAGCACCGGCCGTCACCCTGCCCTGAGCCTTCAGGCCTGGAGGAGCCCAAGCCGGAGGAACCGGGAAGGAACCTCCAGGACCCCGGGGCCGAGGTGGGAGCGCTACCCGCGCATGGTTCCCAGACAGCCCCGCGGCGCATGCTGGCCATGGGACCCAGAAGGCGGGCCGGGGACACGATCAGGTCACTGTCCCACTAGTCCCTCCCCTTCTCCCCCTCTCAAGACCAGGGTTTCTCCTGGGTCAAATAAAAGCCGGAGAGGATCCCAGGGGGGAGCGGGGGCCGACGACCCTCACAAAGAACGTGGCAGCCACTTTCATCCTGGGAAACTCAGGCCTCCAGGAACGCCGCAGGCAGGTAGGGGCTCAGGAGCAGCCGCAGGCTGGATCTCTGGAAGGCAGTAGGGGCGGGGGCTGCGGCCTGCAGCTGGGTGTGGTACTGAACTCTTATCTCGCCCCAGTCTTGGAGCCCGGACAAGATCTCCTAGGTGGGCCTGGTAAGGATGGGCAGAGGCATTCCAGGAGGGGCCCTTTGTGAGCAGGAGCCTCGACTGACTGAACACGTGTGCCTGGGGGGATGGGTCCCTGTGCAGGTCTGGCCTTAGGATGAGTAGTCCTACCCCAAACCTCGCAGCTTGCAGGGGGTTCCCAGGACACCTGCGAGAAAGCAGAAGGAGTCCTGCCCCTCTGGGGAAAGAACTCACACTCCTCACGAAGTTGGGAAGCCATGGGACAGCCCCCCCTCACTGAGCCATCACTGGGGGGGGTGGGGGGGCAGGGGTAGAGGAGGGCCTGGGGCCCAGGAGGAGCCAGCAGGTGCAGGGGCAGGTGCAGCCACAGGAGGGTAACAGGAAAGGCCGAGTGGGGTCTCAGGGGGATAGGGTTGCTGAGAGCTAGATCTGCAGAGGCTGTGCCCTCCTGTCTCCTGGCTGGGGCTTGGGAGAAATGCACCCATTTCTGAAACGCCCTGGGGTTTTTCTCCCTTCAGCAGGCTCCAGCCCGGTGGTTTCCTGAAGCCTGATTGGGTCACAGTCTGGGAAGTTCTTAAATCTCTTCACACACATCACTTCCCTGGCACGCTCTCTTCTCACCAGTCTCCTGCCCAGAGCAGGAAGCTCAGGCTGCAGAGGTTTAAATGACAGGGCCCATTGCTAGTCCCTCCTCTGCCTCCAGGGAGCCTGGGACCCAACCCAAGCAGATAAACAGGTGCTGGAGGAGAAAAGCCCACCATCGGTGCAGGACTGGGCCTGGGGTGACGCAGCCGGCTCCTCTGTCACCTCCGTGGGGAACACCTACAGCGAAACCTGGCTCGCAATTAATACCAGTTGAGTCAATTAACTCTGCGAGTAAAAGCAGAGAAACCGCAAGGCACAACAGGGAAGTGGCCGGCCTGGTGCCGCGGGGTGGCCTCCAGCAAAGCTAGGACTGCACAGGGATCACCACCCTCTCAGGGACACAGGCTTGGGGAGGACCCTAGCAGCCCCGCGTGGGTGAAGGGGCCCCACACCGGTGACACGCACGCGTGACCACAAGGGCTAGCCCACGCCGCGTGTCAGGCCCACGCCGCCACCTGGGTGGAGTCGCCCCCCCCAGCAGCTCAAGGAACGGCCTAGGAAGGTGCGGCGTGCCAAAGCGTGACTCGGCGCCTGGGGTCCGAACGGCGCCCTTCAGGGCCCTCCAAGGCCAGCCCTCTAGGGGGTCGTCCTGTGGCCCTAGCCCCGCCCCGAGATCTGCAGGGGGGAAGAAGGTGGAGCCAACCCCAAACTTCTCGGGCCCTGGGAGCGGACCCTGGTCCCGGTGAGCGCGGGCTGGGGATGCAGGAGCAGGTGAGGGAGATGTGCCCGAGCCTCGGGCGAGAAGGGCGCACCGGGGGGTGCGGCATCCTCCTGGGAGTCCCCGCCTTGGCCAAGCCACCTTGCTGCCCCGGCGCCGCAGACCTCTCGTCTGGACGTACCCTGAAGGACTTAAACGACGCGTGTCCCCGCGGACTGCGCGCTAGACGCCCTCCGGGCCTGCTGTCAGTTCACGCCCACGCGAGCCTCGTGAGACGAGAGCATTGTTACCCCCATTGTGCAGGCGACGAAACCCCTGCCAGAGGGTGGGCCGCCGGGGCCCCGGGCCCGCAGGTGAGCCGGCCTCCCATCCCGCACGCCTGGCTCCGGCCTCCCGAGATCCGGCGCTCGGGGCGGGAGCCACCCGCCTCCTTACCCCCAGCGCATCCCGCAAGGAAGTCGAGCGCCATTGCTGGGTCCCCGGTGAGGCCGCCTTTCCTCCTCGTCCTTCTCCTCTGGCCCCTCGCGGGACGGGTCGCCGTCGGGGATCCCCGGGCTCGCTGGATTGGGGCTCGGCCTGGCCGCCGCCTCCTGGCGCGGAGCCCGGGGTCGGGGGGCGGCGGCGGCGGCTCGGTGTGCGGGCCCTCGGTCCGCGCACGTCCCTCGCTGACCGGCTCCCTCGCCCTCGCGGCTGTCCGCCGGCCCCCCGTGGTCCCTCACCTCGGGCCGCGCGCCCCGCCCCTCGGGCCTGCAGGCCGGGCCGGCGGTGCGGAGCGCGGCCAATCGGCGGGCGAGGCGCGGACAACACCCCGGGCCCTGCGCGCCGGCGCCGCGCCTCATTGGCTGGGCGTGTCCGGGGAGGGCGGGGTGGGAGGGGGGACGTGGCGGGCGGGGGAGGCGCACGCGCGCCGCAGACAAAGAATGTGCTTCGTGCGCCCGCCCGCGCCGCTCCGGGCGGGAGAGGGGGCCGGGGGCGCGCGGCGGCGGGACGGTGGGGCCGGGCCCGGAAGTCCGGGCCCTGACCGCGGCCTGTGCGCGGCGGGAACCTCCCGGCGTACGCGAGACGGGTCAGCTGAGCGGGGGGCGGGGTGTGCTCGTTCTGGACGGGACCCAGGGACCCGGGGCCCTGGGGCCTGGGGCCAGATCCCGACTCTGGCGCGGAAGCCCTGGTCCCTGCCCGTGTAATAGGGACACGGGCGCGACAGCGGGCGCCTAGAGCCAGGACCCTACCAGGCTCGGAGTCCGCTAGCTGTGATAGCCCGCGGGCGGCGGATCGCCTCTCCGCCAGCGCGCCCGCCCGGCCTGGCACGCGGGGTGTCGGGGTCCGAGCGCGCCCGCGTTCCCGGGCGGCGGGGAGCGAGCTGGGAAGCGGACCGTGGGGCGCCCCTCGGGGGTCCGCACCTGCCCGCGGGCTGCGGGGCCGCGGGAGCCGCGCAGGGTGAGGAGCGGGTCAGATTCCCGGACGGGCCCAGAGCCGCGCGGCGGAGAGGGGGCACCGGAGGCCTCGGGACGGGGCAAGCCGGCCCAAGTGGGAGGGCCCTGCGCTCCGGTCGTCGTGCGGAGCCGGGCGGCGTGGGGTTGGGGGGAGGCGATGGGGCCGAGGAGGAGCCGGGTCCCACGCCATCCGCCCCGTGAGAGAGCCCCTGAGATTGGCAGTGGCAAGGATCCCTCCCTGGCCGGAGACCTGCCCTGCCCTCCTTCCCCAGCCCCTCAGGAGGCCTGGACTGTCCGGGTGGGACTGGACTTGGCTGGGCACTCTCTCCCTCACAATGAGGGTGAGATAACACCTCTCGGGCCTGGGGCCCAACTTCCTTCTTCATGGTCCTGTGGTTGGGACCACACTCCCTGCGGTGTTTCCGGATTGCAGATCACTGTACCGTATCCGAAATCCGGACGGGGATTACGGAACAGGGGTTACAATCTGTACCCAAGGGTTTAAAGATTAGGTATTTCTGGTACTAGGGGGAGTATCGGCTCAGCAGTGATCCATGGTGATCCAGAGGCCACCGGGAATCCAACAGTCACGTGTGGTTTCCTTTTATTCCTCTCAGACTCTAGATAGAACATTCATTAAGCAGAGACCCAAACCCAGGTCGGCTGACTCCTAGTCCAGTGCTCGTGATGGCTGCTGGGCCCTGAACTAGGGGTCTGGAGGCCTGGGTTTGAATATCGCCAGCCTCTGACCTCAAGGAGCAAGAAAAGCAATAACGTGTGGGCCCCAGGAGAAGCCCAGACCTGAAACAGGGGCAGGAGTTGACGGTGGGGATACTTGGGTGGCTGGAGGCCTCCAATGCATGACAATTAAACTACGTCCAGGTGACTCACCCCTAGGGACACTTGTCCCCTGGTTGCTGACGCCTCCAGAGGTAAAGCACAAGGCCTGCAGCAGCTACTCCTAGTTTTGGAGGCTTGAGAAGAAGGTCAGGTCCCTTAACAGGCAGTAAGTCAGAAAGCTATTATGGAAGAGTTGAGAAGGAAACTAGGACCACCTGCTATATTTTTGTGTGTGTGTGTATAAAAGATTGATTTATTTATTTTAGAGAGAGCACACAAGCAGGGGGAGGGGCAGAAGGAGAGGGAGAGAATCTCAAGCAAGCTCTGACTCCCCGCTGAGTGTGGAGTCCGATGTGGGGCTCGATCTCACGACCCTGAGATTATGACCTGAGCCGAAACCAAGAGTTGGATGCTTACCCAACTGCACCACCCAGGCACCCTGTTTTACATATATATTTTTTTTAAATATTTAAATAATATAATTATATAAATTATATATAATATATAATATTATATAAATTATAAATGTATATATATATAAATATATATGTATACGTGTGTGTGTATGTATATATATATATATTTTTTTTTCTTTAAAGAGAATGCACGTGCCTTGTAGTTAATGTCATGCTTGGGGCAGGTAGCATGAGCCCTGACTCCCTGGGGGTCAGCAGCCTGACCTCCAGGGGCTGGTGGCAGTTCCGGAGAGACCAGAAAGGGAAAACAAGGAAGTCACGGCCAAGTAAACGAGTACGCAATGCCCGTAATTTGGAGCCTGCATTATGACATCAGCAGCGGGTTCTGTGTCCTGTTTCGTTTCCTGAGGATAAAATTAGAGGACAGAATATAGTTATTCAAACCCCTCACCTTCCCCAGCGCCCCACGCCCCACCCCCGTCCCCGGGAAGCCGCCTAACTGAGCTCTTCTCAGGCCCCAGACTTTAAAGGCAGGAGGGGCTCAAGGCCAGAGCAGTGGCAGCACAGCAAGTGGGGGAGGGAGTGTCACAGGGGACCAGGGGTCAAGCTGGGTCACTGCAAAGTGCATGGTGCAAGCTTTTATTTTGTACGGCTTTTATAATTTCTTACACAAGACGGGTCCTGTGTGGAAGAATTAGAAACAGCAGCAGGAACGGAGGAAAAGTAAAATGACCTCCATTCTCGCCTCCCTGGGGTCACTGGGATTCAGTGACGGGAGGCTCACCTCCTCACGAGGGGCTTGGCGGGCCCTCCCTGTCTACAGCGGACAGCCCGCCGCCCCTGCCCACACTGCTTTCTTTCAACTCCCGGGGTGACATTATTTGTTTCTCTATGTGTTTATCACCTCTCTCCCACTAGAATGTGAGCTCTACCAGGGCGGGAACCTTCTCTGTCTTCTTTATTAACCCTAAACAAGGCGGGCACACGGGGGGTGCCTAATAAATGTGCAAGCTGACGAAATCACCGAATGGCCAGAGCCGTGGAGGGCGATGGACCCTGGGTGGAGGGTGAGGCGAGTGGGGTGCCCTGCTAGCTGACAGCCAGAGCCTTCTCCGGGGACCCGTGTTCTGTAAACAAGAGGTGAGGGCTGCTGGGGGTTTGGGGTGATCGTTTTTTCTAAAATGTATTTTTAGAACTAGAAACTTCAGAAACAAAGTTTCTCCCTGCTAGGCTACAGTCGTCCCTGATAAGGAGCCAGGGAGAGGCAGGAAGGGGACATACGTCTCCTGGATAGTGGGTGAATGTGTGTGTGCTGACTCCTGTACCCCCGCCTATCGGTTTGGACTCAAGAGCAGGGGTCACATGGGGATTTGGGTGGCTCAGTCGGTGAAGCATCGACCTTGATCTCAGCTCAGGTCTTGATCTTGGGGTCGTGAGTTCAAGCTCCACGCCCAGCATGGAGCCTACATTAAAAAAAACAAGAAAAAGAAAAAAAGCAGGGGTCACGTAGCCAACTCTGGCAGGGGTGAGCAGGCAGCTGAGGAACCAGACCTGGGTGAGGGGAGCAGGGGGCCTGGCCCGTCCTGCCATGGGCCCCCAGCCACAGGCTCCCCACTCTAGACCTCCGGGATCGGAGTCTCTCAGGATGCTGGCTAAGACACAGCTTCCCAGACCTCAGGAATCAGACCCCGGGAGCAGCGGGTCTGGGCTCAGAGGCTGAAGGGCCGGGGACCTGATGGGGACAGCCAGCCACTGTCCTCCCAAGTGCACGGCGCCCAGCATTCTCTCGTTAGGTAGACTTGAAGCGATTCGCTGGAAATGAGTCAAGTGCAGAGTTGCTAGCATGCTGTGTGGGCTTCCAGCATCTTCATTCCATCGGGAGTGTTTGCAGCCTGCCCCGGGGCTGCCTCTCCAGGGGAGCTGTGGGCCTCTCTCGTGCGTGGCACTGTTCCCAACCTGCTTGGCCTGGGGGTGGTCGAGAGACGGGAGCGAGGGAGGCTCCGGCCAGATTAGGAGATGACCAAAAACTCAGGATGGGAACCATATAAATAGACTCATACCAAATGCTTCAAGGTCAAAAATAGAGCCTACAGGGGCCTGCCTGAGGGTGCCCCCGGCCTGGAGGGCCCCAGGTGTGGCCCGAAGCTTGGGCCGGGCCAACTGGGCAGGACAGAGGGGCCGGGCCCGAGGCGCCCAGCCACGTGTGGCAGACACGGCGTGTGCCTGCCGCTCATTCAGAGGCCGCGAGGCTCGTGGACCCGCTGGGGCCCACCCTCCGGGCTGGCGCTGGGGCCCGACGTGAGCCGGCCCGGCTCTGCCCTGTCTGGGGTGGCACACTGGGGGGCGGAGGAGCAGACCATTGTCCCAGGCTGAAGGGCCGTGCGAGCGGGCACCCGAGGGCAGTGTGCCCCCACCGGGGCCCTGGGCTGGGCGGCCGGGTGAGCTGGAGTTGGCACCGCGGGAGGCTGGAGGGGGTGTGACAGCAGGCAGAGAATGGTGCGTCCTGAGCCCTGAGGCGTGTTGGGACAGTCATGGATGCGGCAGGCAGGCCCGCGGGGAACACAGGTGTGGGAGGAGCCTGGGGAAGCTCCAGAGACAGGCAGAGGACGGGCCACATACCCTCAGCCTCTTGGAATCCAGGAGCCCTGCCGTCTTGCAGGAATCCTGGAGTCGGAGTCCCCCTATTCCAGAACCTCTCGCGGAAGGGCCTTGTGCTACCTCGGTGTCCCTCCTTCCTCCATGGCTCTCCTCCTGTCATGGCCGCTCAGCCAGGCAGCGTCTTCCTGGGGCAGCTGCCCGGGGACAGTCCCTCCCCTCCCCCGCGGCCAGAATCTCCTCTCTGTCACCTGCGCTGCTGCTTCAGGCTCTGTCCTCTGGAGTCTCTGTCCTCAGCCCCCCTGGGAGCCTGGCCCTCGGCTTCTAGGCCACGTGGCAGGGAGCATGAGGGCCACTGGGGGGCTGGGCGGGCCTCCGAGCTGTACCCCCTCACGGGGCTTGGGGGTCTCCCTCCCCTCTCGTTCACCCGGTCTGTGTTCCTGAGGGTCTTCGTGTGCCCGCAGCGGCTTCCCTGGTGAGCCTGCCCTCAGGGTCCACAGTGAGAGTCACACCGCCGTGCGCCCCCGTGAGTCCCTGTGAGTCCCCGCTGCATGAGCCGCTTAGCTGTGCCCCCTTCCTAGCAGCCTCCGTGAAGCCCCAACGGGGACAGGCTTCTCTCTGCGGCCACGCTCACCTGCCTCCGTTCCTGCCTCTCTGCGGCGGCCGGAAGACCCGTCCAATAACCCTTCCACACTCCCCGCTTCTGAATTCCCCTGTCGCTGAGCCTGGGCTAGAATGGGCGGGTCACCTCCAGGAAATAGAAAGCAGTGAGGATGACCGTGTGTCACTTCCGAGACAGTCACCAAGGCATCGTGGCCACCCCCTGGCTCTCCCTCTTGGATCTCCAGCTCTGGGGGGGACGTTGGGAGCCATGTCGGGAGTCATCCTGTGGAGAGGTCCCAAGTGTCGGGGGCCAGCGGCAGATGCCAGAGACACCCTCCTCCCAAAGGTGGGTCCATGCTCCCCCTCCCCCGGGGCCGTGTGGTCTGCAGCCACCAGTGGGGGATTACAGAGATCCCAGCAGGGCATGGCAGGGCCGAGCCCGGAGCGGACGCTCTCGTCTCCTGTCCCATTTTACAGATGGAGAAACTGTGACTCGGGGGAAGGTGGCTTGCTCCCAGTCACAGAGTGAGCTGGTGAGAACCGTTTCCATCGCCCGGAAATCCCACTGCCCTTCCTCGACCTCTCCAAATCCTACCCCAAAGTATGTGAAAATGAAAGATAGATTGGGTATCTCTGACTCAGCTGTCCCCCTCCAGGAGCGCACCCACGGGAACAATACAAGACCCCAAAACTGGCCGGCAGTGGGTGGTGGAATCCCCACTTCACAGACGAGGACCCCCGAGGCCTGGGTTCCCGGGTCACATGTGAGGACGGGCAGGGCCAGGGCCAAGCCTGGCTCGGCCTCTGTCCCCCTCGCAAACCCTCAGCCACACCGCAGGACATGCACGGTGGGGAAGTTCTCGGGAGCCATGGTGGCAGGGTGTCCCAGGCACGTTGGCAATGGAAAGAAGCAAAGCACAAAATGACAGTAAAAAAGAAATGTGTGTGGGGCGCCTGGGTGGCTCAGTCGGTTGAGTGTCCAACTCTTGATTTTGGCTCAGGTCATGATCTTGGGATCGCGAGATCAAGCCCAGTGTTGGGCTCTGCGCTGGTGTGGAGCCTGCTTGAGATTCTCTCTCTCTCTCTCTCTGCCCCTCCTCCCCTCCAAAACAAAGCAACAACAACAACAACAACAACAAAAAACAATAAAAAAGAAAATGCTTGTGTTTGCCGGACTTTGACTGGAAAGCAGGACCCAGACCTGGACTGTGGCATTCGCTTTGTAGTCTCCCTCTCTTCAGTCTGGATTTTTAAAAAAATAACGTAGAGTTATTGTTTTTCTTATAAAATGTAAAAATGCATTTTGGAATGTGTCTAGCCCCTCGGCCCGGCAAGGCCCTGTGCCCCGTGGGGCCAGCGCCACCCCCGTCCCCAGAGCCCTTTGCAGCGGCCCAGGCTGGGTTTCCTGTGCGATGTCTGCCTCCTCCTGGAAGACCAGCCCGGGGGGAGGGGGGAGGGGCCACCCTCGGTGGGGCCCTGGTGTTGGCGGAGGAGGGCCTAAAGCCGGCCTTGGTGCTGATCAGTAAAGCTGCCCGTTGAGAGGAGTGGCCCCAGAGGCTTCCCTTGGACTCTGCCTTCTGCTACCCACCCAACACCCAGGGAGGTAACACTACCGGCCCAAGGCCACCCGTCTGGGAGAGGAGGAGCCTGGAGCCAAACCCAGGCTGTGGGGGCTCTGCCCGAGCTCCCCTCCAGACGGTGTGGGGCTCTCCCTGGCCAAGACCCCTGCCTGCCCAGCCACCCAATGTCCTCTTTGCCACCTCCTGTGTCAGCTCAAGCCAGATGTGGGCAGGTGACCCCCCACTGGCGCTGTTCGTTCATTTGTCAATCGCTCACCCCCCACCCCTCCACCCCATCCATTCATCTGTCCATCCTTCAGTCCATCTGTCTGTCTGTCCATCCCTCCATCCACCTATCTATCCACCCACCCACTCACCCCCTCCAACCATCTATCCATCCATCCACGCATTCATCCACCCTTTCATCTGCCCTCCTGTCCTTCCATCTGTCCGTCCAGCCATCTGCGCCCCCCGTCCATCCACCGACTCGTTTTCTCATGCCAGCATGTCCCGTGCCCGGTGCTGTGGGCTCACGGACGGGTCTGGCACGGTACCCCCTGCCCGAAGCTCACAACAGGCTGGGGAGCTTTTCCAGCTGAACCGCAGCCCGAAGGGCGAGGTGGCGTGTTTTCCGTGTCGGCTGGGGAGAAGGGTAAAGTTTGGGCATGTTTGTTCAGGAGACAAAGGGTGAGAAAACACACTTGTCTCCTATGTCACCGTCTCGGGCTGCCCGCCCCCTACCCCCGCTCGCCCCTCGTCTCCTCCCTCCTCTGCCTCTGTCCTTGGCACTCACTGCTGTTTCCGGGCTCTGTGCTCTTGTCACCTCATCTCTTGGTGTACGTCTCCCTCCCGAGAATGTAAGAGCCACGAGGTGGGGACTTCTGTCTGTGTGGTTATTGCTGTGGTCTCAGAGCTGGGCTTTCAATGTGCACAGCCCCGGACGCCTGGGGGGCTCAGTCGGTGAGGCGTCTGCCTTCGGCTCAGGTCAGATACAGGGGTCCTGGGATCGAGCCCCGCAACGGGCTCCTGGGAGGGAGTCCTGCATCGCTGCTTGTCCCTCTGCCTGCCGTGTTTGTGCTTGCTCTCTCTCTCTCATAAATAAATAAATAAAATCTTTGAATGCAAACAGCCTGGTTCCCAAGCAGACGCCGGGGCTGGGCGTCGGGACAGACCTTGGGCCGACTCCATCCGGCCCTTTGCCCTCTGACATGGCAGCCGCCACGGCCAGCCTGTCCCCTCTTCAGCCTGCAGTGTCCAGGGCAGGCGGGGATGGGCCGCCCCTCCATCAGCGCCCAGCCTGTTCAAGGCCGGCCTGCGTCCACCCGTCAGAGCACAAGAAAACAGGTAGACACACAGTCCCTGACCCGAGGGCCACCTGGACGAGACGGTCCGAACCCTGTGCCCCTGCACCCCGGTCCAGCTCTCCGGCCAGCAGGATACTCGCTCTGTGTGGCCCTGGGCACGTGTACGGCCTCCTTGAGCCCGAGGGCCCCCATGGCCACCTCGCAGGGCTGCCGAGTGCGTCATACGGGAGCACGTGCTGAGCCCCTGGGAGGGCCCGCCGAGTGACGGCCGTGGGGACGAGGCTCATGGGCATCGGGGCCTGGCCCTCGGCATCAGAGAGGGGCTGTTCCAGAGTGTCTGGCGGTCGCATCCAGCCCCGCCACCTGCATGGCCGTGCACAAATCCCCTTTCTGGGCCTCAGTGGCTCCATCTGTAGACTGGGACCATCAGCCGCGCTTCCCCTTCAGGAGCGCCCCCGTTCCGTGACAGGCCCGATCAGCACCCCTGGCCGCCGGTCCCGAGCAGCGCGCCCCTCACGCTTGGGCCCCTCGGGGCTTGGTCAGGGCTGTGCGCTGGGGGCTGAGCCGAGGCAGGCCCGGCGGGGCCCTGGGGACCGGGAAACAGACGTGGACAGTGTGGGGTCGGGGCAGTGTGAAGGGCATGGAGGACATGTTTGCTCGTGTGGGGGGAAGAGGGGCTCGCGCAGGCTTCCCGGGCTCGCCCCACTCCCTCCTGCCCGCTGGAGCCTCCTGAGGACGGCGGGTCCTCCTCGGCACAGCCTCAGCTCCGCCCCAGTTCCGGTGGTGTTTGCTGAGTGGATAGGACGGAGCTTTGAGGGCTGCTGGGGAGGCCTGAACTTGGGCTTGGAGGGACAGGCGCACCACAGCGCCGTCCCCAGACCTCCCCGGGGGTGTCTGCACCTGGCCCCAGGGCCCAGCACTGCAGGCAGTATGGACAGTGAGCCTTGCCACCTCCTGTGGCCTCTTGCATACTTCCCTGACCCCAGGGTCCCCCGGGGCACTGGGACAAGGGTCCATTGAGGGGGTGGGGGGATTCCAGCTGCCCAGTGCCTGGGTTTGGGCATTGACCCACACGGCCTCTGCCTCTGAGGCCACTGGTCAGCAGGCTCCCATCTCCTGTCCCTCCCCCAGCCCCGGCTATTTAAGGCCGGCCAGCAGCTGAGGAGTTGTCGAGGCCACCCTGGTGGTGGCAGACCGCTGTCAGGCAGGCGGACCCCAGGGGCGCCCCCAGCACTGCGCTGTCCATGGATTTTGTGGCTGGAGCCATCGGAGGTAACAGACAGGGACGGGGGGGGCTGTGTACCAGGAGCCGTGGGGGCGTGCTGGGTCCTGGCAGCAGGTCTCCCGTGGCAGTGGGGTGTCAGGGGCCCCGAAAGTGGTCAGGTCCCGGTGGGGGCCGCACATGCTGGGGGGAGGCACAGGGGGAGGTGAGTCGGTGCAGCCCGTCCCTCAGTCTGGGCGCCCTCTGGCAGGGGTAGGGGTGTGCAGAGGGTGGTCTCCGCCTGGCAGGGGGTGAGGGGGGTGGAGGCTGGCAGCCATCAGTGTGGGGAGGGATGGCCAAGCTTTGGGAAGGAACAGGAGGCCGGGTGGGGCGGGGGTGGTCAGTGAGGACAAACAGGCCTGGATCCGGAAATGTGGACTGCAGGGGGCGGGCCGGGGAGGGGAGAGGCCCTGCGGTGCCTGGCCACACCTGCCTCTTGGCCTCCCAATTTCCTTTCTGGGGAAAGGGCTGGTTGCAAAAGACAGATCCAGAAAGATAAGCGGCCCGTTGGGAAACACGTGGGGGGTGGGCTTCCCGCACCCCCGGCCCTCCATCCTGCAGGCTGGGAGCCTATTTTGGGCGAGGCACCCTTGGCCTTGCTGGTCTTGTGAAACAGCCGTGGGTGCTGGGAATGGCGTGGGGTGTCCTCCTCCCTCAGGAGGGGAGGGCAGTGCTGACCCAGGACGGGCTGGAGCCCCGGCCTCCCCGGTGACCTTTCTGAGGTCTGACTATACGCTGGGCCCAAGACCAGCCGCTTCCCTGCACGTTAGCCCCCTAAGGAGGGGGCTCAGAGAAGGAAGGGGCTTGACTTGGGCAAGATCACAAAGCCAGGAAGGGCTTTCGAAGACCTGAGTCTTGCCCTTGTGGAGGACAGACATGGCATGCATGGGGCAGCAGCAAAACCACGTGATCGGGGCTCCGATCAATATGTTTTCCAGCACAGAGGCAGCCCAGATTCAGGGGTCAGGGAGGGCTCCAGAGAGGAGGTGAAGCTGTGGCAGGGCTTTGATGGATGAGTAGGAGTTTGGTGGGGTCTCTGTGAGAGTCAAGGAGGGTAAGTCATTCAGTCAGTCCTTTGTTCATTCACTCACACTCGTTCATTCATTCATGCACATTCAGTGGGTTCTGGGATGCCTAGTAAATAGGGCAGAGCCCCCAAGTGCCTTGTTGTCCTCAGGTAGCCCTTAGCACCCCTCGCCCCCAGGGTATGTAACCCCAGGGCTCTGTGGCTCTCTGCCTTCCCCATGGTAGTGCTGGGGGCTTGGACATTGAGGCTCTGGTGTCAGGAAAGGAGCAAGGAACAGGATGGTGGCACCTGGCCCTTTATAGGGAGAGGGCCCTGGTCTAGGAAGCCTCACGTCCCACTCTGTTCCACGCAGACTTGTGGTTCCAGGCAGTCCTTCACAGAGCCCTGGGTGACCTGGGATTTCCCACCTCCCGGCCTTCACTGGGTCTGTGCCCCTCCTCCACACACACGCCCGGCCGCTGAAAGGCAGACAGACCCTTCAAGGCTTGAGAATAAGAGCTGCCTGGCTTGGAGACAGGGCCCAGCAGGTGTCTAAATAGAGGTCCTCCCAAAATGCGTCCCTGGCTTTCAGAACTAGGCATCGCTGGGATGAGACACAGAAGGAGAAACTGCTAGCAGCTTGGCTGAGCCTCAGTTTCCTTCTCTGCATCAGCGCACTCAGGGTTGATGAGACACGGTGTGGACGAGAAGTGTGTGTCCATTCTCAGTGGGAGCTGGTCGGGGTTCAGCCCCGCCTCCTTCCATGAGACAGGGTCGGGCTGCTCCTGTTCCTCACCCAGTCCCTCTGATTTCCTTGCAGGTGTCTGCGGTGTTGCTGTGGGCTACCCCCTGGACACGGTGAAGGTACGGCCCGTCCAAAGGCTCCTGGCTGGGATTAGGCTGCCCTCCAAGTCTCCTGCATCCATCCGTGCCCAGGAGACCTTTCTGGGCTGCTGATCAGACTAGCCCTCCCCACACTCCTCAGGAGTATGTCGGCCCCTCTTCTCACCTGTGTGTCAGGATTCTTGTCTTACACGAGCTCCTGGTCCTTGCTCTGCCCGCAGTCGGCCAGCGTGCCTCTGACAATCAAGGCGTCGGCTCGTCCCCTCCCCGGGCTTACTGACCTTGCCGTTGGCCTGGAGCCACCCCTTCCTGAAGTTCGCTTCTCTCGCAGGTCAAGATCCAGACAGAGCCCAAGTACAGGGGCATCTGGCACTGCGTCTGGGACACGTATCGTCGAGAGCGGGTAGGCTGGGGGCCTGGGTAATGGGCAGGAGGATGTCAGGGCCCCAGGCCTGCCGCTCCCAACCAGCCAGCCCCGTCTGAGCTCAGCTCTGTCACCTTCCAAATGGGAGTGATTGTACCAACCTGCTGGGTTTCTCTGAGGACAAGAGCCAGGCACCCGGCACATAGGAGGTGCCCAGAATGGGGTCCTGACTTCAGGAGAGGGTCCAAGGTGGCATCTGGGGCCTTTGGGGGTCAGGGAGGGACCCCGAGTGTTTGCATTTCTGTCTGCTCCAGGCTGGGCACCCCTTGAACGCCATGGTGGGTGGCGCTGTCAGGTGTCCCCAGCGTCCAGCTCGGTGCCCGGTCTGGAGGAGGGACTCGGGGATACTTACCAAAGTGAACTTGGGGCTCGATGCTGGCCAGGGGGAACAAATGAGAAAACAGCAACAGTAAAGCGCGCTATTCAACATCGTCATCATCGTCAAATAGCTGTCCTAGGTCCAGCCTGGCCCTCTGTCTCTTCAGTCCCTCTCATCACCTCCAGAGTGGAGTGCTATGATTCCCAGTTTAAGTCACAGAGCCTTGGCAGCGAGAGACGGGCCCGAGGTCCCGCAGTCAGGGAGGCCGGAGCAGGGCTGAGACCCGGCTCCCTCGGCCCAGGGCCCCTCGGGGCGGCCCTCTTTCCGGCTGGGCCTCTGGCCTGACTCGGGCCCTTGGGTCCTGTCTGTCTGCCCGCCAGGTGCGGGGCTTCTACCGAGGCCTCTCGCTGCCCGTGTGCACCGTGTCCCTGGTCTCGTCAGTGTCTTTCGGCACCTACCGCCACTGCCTGGCGCGCATCTGCCGCTTTCGCTATGGCAGCCCCGACGCCAAGCCCGCCAAGACCGACATCACACTGTCCGGATTTGCCTCTGGCCTGGTCCGCGTGAGTGGGGTGGGGGGTGGGCAAGGCTGAGAGAGCCGCCTGAGAGGCCACCCAGCCCCGCAGTGGGGGAAACCGAAGCTTGGGGCAGGGCAGACACTGGATGAGGGCGGTGGGGGGGCGGTGGGTGAGGGCCCAGCTGATTCTCGTTAGCTCGGTGACCTTGGACACGCCAGGGAGCCTCTCCGAGCTTCTATCTCTTCACCAGTAAGAGGCGTGGTGAAGATCAAGTAAGGTTCTGGGTGTAGAGCCCCCGGCACGGAGTCAGGTTCGAGGACCCACAGAACGGCAGCCAGTATTGTTAGCAATTTGTTACTTACTCATGTTATTAAACCACTGGCTTTGAACCCCGCGGCACCGGGCCGGGTGGGCCAGCCCTGGAGGGGCCCGTGCTCCCCAGGGGTTGCCGGGGGCGGCGTGAAGCCCTTACCCGCCTACCCTCCTCCTTCCACGGCAGGTGTTCCTGACCTCGCCCACTGAGGTGGCCAAGGTCCGCCTGCAGACGCAGGCGCAGACGCAGCAGCGGCGCCCCTCGGCCTCGTGGCCCTCGGCTGCGCCCCCCCTGTGTCCGGCGCCCCCTGCCGGTTCCATGCCAGGGCCCAAGTACCGAGGGCCACTGCACTGTCTGGCCACGGTGGCCCGGGAGGAGGGGCTGCGGGGTCTCTACAAGGGCAGCTCGGCCCTGCTCCTCCGCGACGGCCACTCCTTCGCCACCTACTTCCTGTCCTACACCATCCTCTGCGAGCAGCTCACGCCCACGGGCCACAGTCAGCCAGGTGAGCGGCCGGGGCCTGGCAGGCAGGGCGGGGCCCAGCACAGTGGGCCTCGGGGGCCAGGGGAGGCGGTAGGTGCCGCGGAGCTCCCCCCCCCCCCGGGGGTGGGAACGTCCATGCCCTCTACCCCGGGAGTAGGGACAGATCCGTCGTGCGGCTTCGCACAGGTCCCAATGGGGGCGCGAGCCCCGGACCCCGTTCTGGGGACCCCCTCTGTGTCCCCAGCCGGCTGGCGGGGGGTTGAGGTGCTTGCGGCTCTCTCCCTGCAGATGTCTTGGGCGTGCTGGTGGCCGGGGGCTGTGCCGGGGTCCTGGCCTGGGCCGTGGCCACCCCCATGGACGTGATCAAGTCACGCCTGCAGGCCGACGGGCAGGGCCAGCGGCGCTACCGGGGCCTTCTGCACTGCGTGGTGACCAGCGTGCGGGAGGAGGGGCCGCGGGTCCTCTTCAAGGGCCTGACGCTCAACTGCTGCCGCGCCTTCCCCGTCAACATGGTGGTCTTTGTCGCCTATGAAGCCGTGCTGAGGCTCATCCGGGGCCTGTCCGCGTAGCCAGTCCCCACTCCCCTGGGGCCAACCCGCCGGCCGCTTCCCGAGGTCCTGGGGGCCGGAGGAGGTGCGGGAGAGCGTTGGGGTCTGGGCCCCACGGAACCGCCGCCCAGGACAGCCCGGGCCTCTCTAGGGCCCAAGTCGCCGTGCTTGGGGCTACGAGATCACAGGGAGTTAGAGGGGCCCGTCTGCCAGTAGCCTGGGGTTGGCTTGGGGGTCACACGAGCCAGGGAGGAGTGGGCCTCTTGGATGAGGACATCCGTCCCACGGAGTCGTTGGAGCGCGTCGTGGGAGTTCCAGCTTCTCGGCCACCCCTCCCTGCCGCCCGCGTCTTCGGAGCACCCCTGTGCCTCCATCCAGTCCCTGTGGCCGCCCTCCTGCGAGGCCCCCACGCAGCTCTCCTCGGCTATTTGGCGAGCTCTTGGGCACCGGGCCGTGCAGAGAGGGCACTGACCGGACGGCCACAGCCAGCGTGGTGCCAGACCTGCTCGCGCACCCTCGCCCTCCAGGAGATCCCGCAGACTCAGCGGGGAGCTGTTGACAATAAAACGTCTTCGATCATGCTCGGTGGTGCTGCTCCGTGGTCTGTGGGGCGGGCGATCAGCTTGTCCTCAGAGGCCCAGCCCTCCAGGCCTGTGTGGCCAGTGTTCCCACTATGCGGATGGGCACACTGAGGCCCAGCACTCTGGCTGGCTCCACTCCCTCGGCCTTCGGGGCGCTGAACTCCGCCACGGGAGGCCGCTCGGCCTTCAGCATGAGGCTTGCTCTCCCCACCACCCCCACCCCAAACCCACTCCTTTCTGGCCCCTCCGTTGCTGGACATTTGGCTGTGAGCCACCTTCCCACAAGGGCCTGGAGGAGGGAGGCAGGGAGGGGGCGGTGTGTCCTGAACACTGCTGGGTGCAGGTCCCTTACACGGGTCATCACAACCACGCGACGCCGGGTGAGCAAACAGCTCAGAGAGGGAGCCGGGCCTGCCCACCGTAGCGGGGGTGGGGGCGGACTCGCGCCCGCATTTCTGACGTCCTCTTGTCCGCACCACGCGGCTTCCAGTCACGGGGGACTCTCGGGGGCTAGGGCTCTGGTAAAGCCAGCCAGCACCGGCCTCAATTATCCTCTCTCACAGGCCCTGGCCTTGACCATGTCTTTGGACCGAAGGACCTCTTGGGTTCTGGAAACTCTTTCCCAGTTCTGCTTCCATCAGACTGACCCAAGTATTTGCTTACCCCATCGTTCTCCGTCAGGAGCGCCCTTCCCCCTCCTCTGTGGGGCTAACTCCCCATCCCAGGCATCACCTCCTTCAGGAAGCTCTCCCGGCCTGACCACCCTGCTTTCTAGGCCCTCACGGGGCCCTGGCTCCTTGTTTTGGTCACTCATCTGCCCCCCACCCGAACCCCGCTCCACACACGTCTGATTTGGACTCTGTCCAGCACAGGGCCTGGTGCACGGTAGGCGCTCAGGGGGTGTGACGAGGGAAGTCCTGCCCTAGATTCCAGGAAGTTCTTCCAGCTTCAAGTGAAAGATGCTGGTGTTCTAGCCAGGTGCAGGGAAAAGGGTAGCAACTAGCAAAACATTGATGATTCATAAAAACCCCGACCCCATGTCCACTTTGGCAAGAAGGCCCCAGTGCCCGTTTTCTTTAGCCTGGGAAGGAGTTACTGGCTCTGCCAGTCCCCGCGGGGGAGTGTGGGGACTCGGTCACTGAGCCGCTGGCCCCGCCACGTTAGCGAAATGGCTTTGCAGGAAGGCTCGGTCCCAGGTCCTCATGCTCTCTAGGTGACGAGGCCCTTTGCAGGGCCTGCCCAGTCCCCTCTTAGAAATGGGGAAGAGAAGGCAGGCCCAGCTGGGTCTTCCCATTAACCGTGGTCGCCTTAACGAAGTCCGGGCTGCACCTGAAATTTCAAGTGGGAGATCAAGGGTGGGGTCCCCAGGGCTCCCCAGCCGACGGGAGAAGCGTGGGCCTCTGGGAAGGGCCAAGGAGCATAGAACTCCCCGGGAGAGCCACATCTATCAGGTGGCAGGGAGCCCCCTTCTTTGTTGTCGTCCTGGACTGTGTGCTCCCTGCTCCCCACTGTGCCCCATCCCCAGCCCCAGCTCAGCTGCGATCCCAGGCTGGCGGAGCTCCTCCGGCACGAGTCCCCACACCACGGGGGCTGCAACCCGACCTCCTGCCAGCACCTGCCGGGCTGTTGCACCTGTCCGTGCAAACCCAGAGGATCCCTCAGAACCTGTTTTAGAAAAACGTGGGGGTGGGAGCGGCTGTGTCCCTCACCAGCAATGAGCGCTGGGGGAGTCACCTGACCTTTAACCCAGGGCACTGTCTCCAGACCCCAGCATGAGGTATGGTTGCTCTTCTTACAGGGGCGGGGGTGGGGGGTCCTGCCCAAAGTCACGAAGCCTGTGCAGGGAAGGGCGGCCCGATGGTGATGCTCTCTCCTGCCCTGGTGCTCTGCCACCCTGGGGACGTCACACGCGGCCCCTCATTTTATCCATTCAGTGCACCTGTGACACGGGTGCAAGGGAGCACCAAGATGTCATTTAGCCGTGGAGGGCCACAGCCGGCCAGGTGAGGGGGCCGGGGGAGGAGATAGATGACGTTGTGCCACACGCTGGTACCCCAGCGCCTCCCAGGGTGGGACCCTCGGTGCCCTCATTTGTGCAATGGTCTGTGTGTATGGACACAGCAAATAAGAGGCGGGACAGGCCTGCTGTGTCACAAACTCAGTGGGTGGCCTTGGACAAGCCACACTGCCCTCTCTCAAGCGTTGGTTTCCCCACCTGCAAGTGAGCTTGGGCGGGTAGAGGGAGCCCGGGGCCCCATCCCTGCAGGGCCTCAGGCGGACGGCCGCTCCCTGCGACATCCCCGCTGTGCGGCTGGAGGCGTCCCATGAACTTTGACAGCCAGCAGCAGGGCACCTGCCAAGGGCCAGAAGGCGGGTGGGCTACCTCGCAGTGGATTCCTGGGAGCCTGCGTCTCGGGGCCACCCTTGGAGCGGCTGCAGCCCTGCCCTGGGCCCGAGGCAGGCTTGCTCCCTCCTTGAAGCCCAGACAGAGCACAGGACACAGGCAGGACTGAAGGAAGTTTATTCACGCCAGCGAGTGACATGAGGAGCGGACCCTGCGCCTCCAGAAAGCACAGACCCCTCGAGCCAGGGCCTTCCCTGCGGTGGGTCTTCCGCTTTTCCAAACTACACAGGGTGCGCGGTTAGCCGGGCCGCCCGTGGACGCGCCGCTCGGGGCCTGGAGGGCTGCCGCGCGCTCTCTAGCTGCGTCCACCTGGCCCGGGGCGCTGCTCTGTGCAGAGAGACTTCCACGCCAGTCAAGTGTCAAAACAAAAGCATCTGCAAAGACAACAGACCCCTCAGCATCTGGCACGAGCAGCGCGAAGCGGCCGTTGGCTCTCGGGGCGGAGTGTCAAGGATTACTTGGTGGAACGGAGTATTGGCACATTCAGGGAAAAGCACGATTTCTGGAGCGGGTGCATGCGTGGTCTGGAGTGTGGTGAGTGAACTGGAGTCTCGCCCACAGAAGACTCAATTTAATAAAACCCGGCCAACTTGGCCCAATGTTCAATGTGAAAAGCAGCTTTCAAGCTGGGAGCTCTCTCAGCCAAATGTTTAGTGAAGCTTTCAGCTGGCAAGTCTTCTTTTAAATTTTCTTGGGCACGGCCTGAAATACACGTGTGCCCATTACACTTCCGCAGGTAGACTTTTCAAAGCACGTTTTAATTGATACCAATGCTGTTTTGATTCAGGTATGTAGACAGGCTCCACGCTCGCTCACAGGGCAGGTCTGCAGAGTGTGTGGGGACGGCAGCAGCTGTCCTGCAGACCTGCTAGGCTGGCCCGTGGACATGGAGCCAAAGGTCCCCCACCGGGGGCTGCTCTGTGGGAGAGACTCCAGCTAGACTGTCTGACCATGGGACGTTAGCCGGCACCCAATGACACCCAGGGTTGTGCCCACAAGACAGAGAAGAGGACGCGACGGGAAGAAACAGTACTGACACACAGGGCTTTCCAGATACCAGGCCAGTAATTACCGTGTGACAGAGCCTATGGATAGTGCTGATTTGATTGGGCTGGAATTACTGGTAAATTACATCTCTTTATAAGCACATATAAAAGGAGTGTTACTGAAAGTCGTAGGACAGCTTCCGGGGTGTCATGAACTCTTTCACTATCTCGTCCGTGACCTCCTTGCGCCTGGCTTGGTGCTCGGCGATCAAAGGCTGCAGGACCTCTATGAGCGCCTTCTTGAGCTCACCAGTGAGCATGTCGCCGCTGGTGTAATCCTGTCCGGAAGGAGACAGACCACGGTGACATGCAGCTCACATGCCTGGGCCCCTCACCTCCTCTGGGAGCCAGCCTGGCCCACAGCACAGGGGTGGCACCCAGAAGTCCGAGGACGTGCACCTTACATGGCGCTTTTCTTAAAATGCCGGGGACCCCGCCTGGCGCGCAGCCCCGACTGGCCGCCCCTGCCCTCCCATCTGGGCGGCAGAGCTCCACGCGCCCCCCACAACCGCCAGCTCCCTCCTGCCCTCCCAGCTCCGAGTCCGCGTCCGCGGCGGTGTACAGCCTGCTCTGGGCTCGTCACTCTCATGAGCTTTAAACGTGCTCGCACGGAGAGTTCTCGGTCAGGGTGACTTCTGTGGAAAAGATCCCGAGGACGGAAAGCCCGAGGCAGAGGCTACAGACACTCTTTGGGCTCTTCCTACTTCTCACCAAACTGCTGCCGAGAGGCCGCGGCCGGACCCTCGCCTCACCTGGGCGAGCCTCGGGGCCCCTGCCGACACCACAGCGGCACGAGGCCCTGCTAATTCGTGGGGGAACTGTGCGTGGCAACCAGGCTGCGCTGGGCTGTCGCCGGGCTTCTTGGCGCGTGGCTAAGGGCAGATGGACCTCCTCGCTTTTCACCTCGTCTCGGCTGAGGGCCTGCACCAAGGCCCAGCCCTGAGGGGCTCCGACCGCCCTAAGCTCCGCTGCCAGACCCCCACGTCCCGTGTGAGAGAGGCTGGGCCCCACAGTCTACGGCCTCACCTTCCTGATCTGCTCGAGCTTGTCATCGTCCTCAAGAAAGAAGGTCAGGTACATGAAGGACACGTCCACGTCACAGTTGCCCCCGAACTGCCTGTGCTCCTCGACGGTGTCTCTGCCTCCAGAAAACGCGTGCTTGTTGACCTGCGGCGGTGAGAGCACAGAGATGCTGGCCGGGTCGGGCTGCCCTGCATGCGGAAGCCGGCTGGGAGCCGAGGGTGCCAGGTCCCCGGGCAGGAGGCTGGAGCTCACGGTCGGGAGGAGGAGCCCCCCAGACTGCCCCTGCCTGTCCGGCAAGCCTGGGTCCGTGCCAATGCGGCCAACTGAAGAGAAGGGCGAGGTGGGTGGGTTAGCTCTGAACCCCCCGCCCCCACGAAATGCAGAACAGAGCCGGGAAAGCCAAAGTGCCAGCCACGCAGGAGCGTGGGTGAAGCGTCCTCCGGTGACGGATGGACACAAGCACCTCTGGGTAAGAGAGACAACCCAGGAAGGGGGGCTGCTGCCTCCTCCGCCGTGGGAGGGAGGACGGGAGCCCCGAGAATGGGGCTCGAAATGGAGAGCAGAGCCCAGGAGACGCGCAGAGGGAGACGGCGCCTGCAGGCAGCCCCACCTAAAAGTATGCAGTTTCCAGAGCTGAAAAAAGACTCCGAAACTAGCACAATGGTTTTTGGAATCACTGAAGATCATCTTGGAGAAATCAGGAACAAGAAGCCAGAGAAGAAAAGCCAAAAAGGACAAAGTCTCCTCAACTTTCTTCCCACGAGCACATGAGACACCCACTATGTACAAACGTCACCCTGTTTTTGTTTCCTGGGGAAAAGGGTGGGTAGAGCTGGTGGTTCCTAGGTGGAGATGCTTACTCCTCCTCCTAGGACCCCAGAGCAATTACTGACGGGATGCTCCGGGGCCCTGGACAGGCAGCAGGCAGACGCCAGGGGCAGAGGCCGTCGGGCGGCAGGGAGCGGCACCTGCTCGGTGCCCTGGCAGAGGGGAAACGCGGATGGCTGCATGCTGGGGGTGGGCAGAGTAACGACAGATGCGCGTTCATCTTCGCTCTCCTTCACAAAGTAAAAGAGCAACTTGTAGAACAAAATCAACATAAGCGGACTGCACCAACCATGAACGACAAAACAAACCGGAAGAGAAAGCACCAGGACTGGGTTCTCCTGAGCTCTGGTGCTCTGGGCAGGCCCGCACGGGCCGCTTCCCGTGCTCAGACTCACAGGCCAAGCCAGGTCACTGCTGGGCCTCAGGGAAGACACTCCAGTGCCAGGAAGAAAGTCTTGAGAACAGAGCTTCCCAGGCTCCCAGGGCTGGTTTAAAGGCTATCAAGGGCCCTGGCACACTTCTCAGTCCTCGTCTCACAGCAAGATGAAGAAAGGTGTGTCTGCTGCGTGTTTTCCAAGATGCATGGGTGCTGCTGCCGCCCACATGGTACTCCTCCCTGGGCAGGCCCCTTGTCCCGTGATGGCACGCAGACGTACCAGGAATGGCGGGTGTTACCATGATCACATCGCTTCATCCCCAACAACCCAATGACCTCCGTACTGCTTTCTCTACCTTACGGGTGAAAATGGGGTGCAATGTCAAGGACCTGCTGGCAGTGAATGGCAGAGCCAGGCTGACTCTTCCTGGGACACCAGTCTTCTGATTGTGGCTTAAGTTTGCCTGGTGTTGGACTGGCCGGTCCTCAGTGCGGCTAGGACCTCGCTTTTGGAAAACCAACAGGAAAATGGATCTGGTTAGGAGGGAAAGCAGCCTTGGTTGTGGGGACCACAATGCGGGGGCCAGGGTCCAAAATGATAGAAGCAAGTGAGATGTACCCAAACCAGCGTGATCTGGTGCAAAAGGAAAGTACGCCTGGCGAGGATGTCTGGGTTGAGGGATGAAGAACTTGAATCAAGCTCCAAACCCCAAGAGCGGGTGCGTTCTGGCTGCTACAATCCAATGGGACAGGTGAGCTGGCCTGCAGGAGCCCCCAGGCCCGGGGCGCGGTGGGCCCACTGAACCTCAGCCTGGAGCCCGAAGCCAGCTCTGGGCGGGGGCACTACAGGGATCTTGTGATCAGAAATCCCAAGTGGGTAGCCAGGCTGGCAAACGGCGTTATAGACACTTGTCCCAGAAGACGAGGTTCCACACTCCGAGGCTGCCTGCAGGAGGGCCTGGTTTGGCGGGCTCTGGCAGGGCCCGTGGGACAGCCTGGGGAAAGCCTGTTTTGGCCTATCCCGCAAAGGAGCTGACCGACTCTTTATTGTGAACCGAATTCTTAAACCTGGGCCGGCCTTCACAGCTCACGAACACTTTCTACATGTGACCCCACGTAAGCCTTATCCCCAGCCTACGGAACCAGCACAGCCGCTCCCACTTCACAGATGTCTCGCCTGGACAGCAGGGTCACTCGCCAACGGCTGTGAAGCGGCAGGGCGCAACCTGGGGTTCCTGACTCTAGGCCACGGGAGGGCCCGTGCAATGGGGGAGCTGGGGTCCAGTCCCAACCCCATCGCTCCCCAGCTGTGTGGATGTAGGAAGCTGCCCGGTCCCTGAGTCTTGACTTCCTTGCTTACAAGATGGACACGGCCTCACGGTGGTGGCTGGTAGGACTCAGTGAGATGACACAGGCGAGCACGTGGCAGGAGAGGACGCAGGCGAGCGGCTGTGTGCGCAGCACAGCTACAGCTGCTATTCGCAGGAAGGCTGGAGCAGATGCCCCGCCCCGCTGGTGTGGGGTGGATTCTGGACTGCAAGGTGGGCGTGGGGACCGGCCCTGTCCTGCCCCAAGGCCACTCACAACCCTTGCGGCCTTTGCAGCTGTGAGCTTCCTGACCTCACACTTACTGCCCACCCGCCCTTGGGTCCTTTGCTCGTCCCTAAGTGAATGAATAATGCCTTGGACCCAAAAATGACTTCTTTAAAACAACTAAAAAAACCAAAGTGCCTTCTCTCCTGGAGAAGAGGAGCCTCCCCTCCGCGTGTGGACTCTAGGCTTTGGAGCATCCAGCCAGTAGCGAAAGGGCAAGAACAAGCCCTGAACACAGTGGCTTCCAACAGAGGGTGGCAGAGTTGGCGGCGGGTTTCTGGAAGAGGCTCTGGACAGTAAGGGTCTCCCCGCTGTCCACTGGAACCCGCTTGGGACTCCGGAAGGGCCAGGGAAGCGGAGGGTTGCATCACACGCCTCCGATACGGATTTGGTCACTCCTGCTATAAACTTCCCACCCACAAACACACACTGGATTCCAAATAAAATGTCAACAGCCTCGTGGGACAGGGAGGGGGCTGTATCGGTACCGGCAGTTCAGGCCCGAGCAGCAGAAGCAGGGCCCCGGGAAAGAGAAAAGCTCAAACAGATTCCTAATTCTCATTTCTTTGGTGACTTGACAAATATCTGCTGAGTGCCCGTTGCATGCTGGGACCGACACGACCGTCCTGATGAAGGGCCCCACCTCTTCCCAATCTCCGTGAGAGCACGCGGCCCCTGAGCCCCACCTTGGCCAAGCTGGTCATCCCTCTAAAGGCACTCACCACTATCTGCCCGTGAGAAATCAAGCCAGGAAACATAAAGCACCTGCTTCATCTGCTGGACTATGGCTGCTGCTCGGAAACAGAACATGTTCTAGCATTTACTTTAAAGAAAACTGCCGTGGGGCGCCTGGGTGGCTCCGTTGGTTAAGCGTCCGCTTTCAGCTCAGGTCATGATCTCAGGGTCCTGGGATCGAGCCCCATGTCAGACTCCCCGCTGAGCGGGGAGCCTGTTTGTCCCTCTCCCTCTGCCCCTCCTCCCACTCATGCTCTCTTTCAAATAAATAAATAAAATCTTAAAAAAAGAAAACTGCCATGACTCTGCTTCCAGAGCAGAGCACTGGTGAGAAAAGCAGAGAAGAAGAAAGCAAAGTTTTGCCTAAATGAAAGGACACAGACAGAGTAAGTCATCTGGTGTCTGGGAGCAGGGACAGGCCACCTGGGGTTCGCAGGCAGCGGCTGCCACCGATCCTGGAACCCAGCGCCGTGGCGGGGGACGCTGGAAGGACAGTCATGCCACGCGTGTGCGTGTGTCTCTCTCAGGCGTGCCGGCTCTGTGTACACAGGCTGCCCCCGCCCCGGACGGTGCTCACCTTGGTCTTGATCTGCTTGGCGGTGTCCGTGAGGAAGATGGAGGAGTTGGGGTCGCTGGCGCTCATCTTGGTCTGGGCCCCCTGCAGAGCGGGGAAGAAGGTGGAGTGCAGCAGGGCTGGTTTAGGGTAGCCGATCCTGGGGGCGACGTCTCTCGTCATCCTGAAGTAAGGATCCTGCGGGGGGAGGGGGCCTCTGAGGACAGCTGGCAGAAACGGGCTGGCAGGCAGCCTGTGAACAATACGTCCGCAGCCCAGGGGAAGCTCCCGGCTCCCAGCCAGCTTACAGGATGGCCCCCGGCCCGACACCTCTTAAAACCTCCTCTCCCCACCGAGAGTGCAGTGCCCCAGCCCGACGGACGCCTCGCTCCACCTGCTGACCTGGTCGATGGCACAGGGGATGAGGCACTGGATGTCGGCCCTGTCTCGGAAGATCTGAGGGAATGAGTTGCTGAAGGAGGGCGCAGCCTGGATGGCAGGAAAGCTGATCTTCCCTGAAAGTGGAAACAAGATATTTTTACACGTGACCTCCGCTCCTGTTCTGCTTAATGCACGCAGTGCGAGGGATGAACACGAACAGGAGTTCTCCCCTTTAGAGAAGCGACCATCCCTCGGGAGACTCTGAAACCACAGAACAGTCCGGGAGGGAGACGAGCTGCAGTCCCGGTGTGCGTCTCTTTTCATGTTTTCTCAGTTTCCCTCGCACTTCTGTTGTGATTGCACACTACCCAGTTTTTTCCTTACCTTTTCCCTCACTGGGGTGGTTGTTAAATATTTCTGTCCTGTAAACATGTCAGGGAGCGTTTATCTGGTCTCTACCTGTAGGCACACAGATTGTTCCTTGCCTTCGATCATATAAGTTCTGGTATCTGGTACCTAAAACTGTTCTCAGTACTTTGGGTGTTGCTGCTAGCATTGCTATTGTTATTTGCTTAAACCCGCACAAGGGGTCCAAGGGCACTGACCTTCGTGTGACCTCTGGCGAGCGGTGCCGGGCCAGCTCCAGCTGCGCTACATGGGCACAGTCATGCTGCCACCACCCCCAGCGCCCTGCTCACACACACAGCGGTGGCGGCCATTCCCTGCGTGTGGGTGCCAGGCCGTGCTCGGAGCCAATCCTGGGCTCTTCTGCTGCTCCCAACTCTACGAAAAAGTGCCACGTGGCCCCGATTTTACAGACACGGACTTCCAGGGTCAGACTGCCCACACAGCCCACCGCCGCTAATACACAGCAAGCGGCTAGCTGGGCCAGGATTCAAACCCGGGTGCCTGGCAGCACGGTGTGTGCAGCTAGGCGTAGGTCTACTGTCCCTCGCTCAGCCAGTGCCGCCTTCCCTGAGACATCTTCCCAGGAAATGCTGGCCTCCAAGGATAAAAACCCTTTCAAAAGCACAGGGTTTACGCCCCAGTTGTCAGGAATGCATCTGACCGAAACATCAAAGGGTCTTGCTCAGGTGAAAAGATTCCCAGTGAGGCCTCTCCATGGCGTTTCTGCACTTGTCCCTGAAGGTCCCCTCACCGCCAGGGCCCCGGGCCGTGCCCCCTCCCAGCGGGACAAACTCTCCCATGCGGCACCCGCAGGCACACCCTGGGATGCTGTCCGGGGCTCATGGCTGCTCGGCCTGGAGTGGCACCTCAGAAACAAAACGGGAGAGGATCAGGAGACCCACACGTCTCAGGGATCCATTCTTAGCTTCGGGAGCTAAAGGTCTAGAAGGAGAAGGCTGACGTGTCTCACAGGCACGGAAGTATACAGAAAGGGACGAGTGTGTGTGCAGGGGGCGGAGCCACATAAGGACAGTGAGGGTGGGGAGGGTGGGCTCCACGGGGCCTCTGGTCAAGCCCCTCCTCTTACAGGGGAAACAGAGGCTCCTGGCCTCGACTAGAGGCGCCTACATGGGCTGGGACCCCACGAGCAGGCAGAGGAACTCTAGTCATCCCCACTCTTCTTCTTTCTTCTAAGCCTCTTAGTGGGCGACTGAGGGGCGACAGATGGTCTCCAGAAGTGCAGCCCTGAGGCCCAGAAATGGGGCTGCAGGCATCGCACCAGCTCCTTCGGTTCCCGGGGAAGACCATCCTGTGGGCTTGCTGTGGGGAGGTGAGGGGCTAAGGCGGCCACCAGAGAGGCCGCCGGGCCCCGGGGCAGATGCCGGTGCTGCACCCCAGGCTGTAGGCCGCAGCGAGTTCCTTACCGATGGAGTCACTGTCGGTGAAACCAAAAATGCCTTTCACTTGGTTGAAGGTAACATGCTTCTGAATCTTCACCACGTTCTTGTAGAAGCCTGGGCTCATCCTGCAAAGACAATCGGAATCAAACCCTAGGTTCAGAGGGCGGCCTCCCGCCGAGGCCAAATTAGCGGATGGTGAAGCCTGAGCATGCAGGCATGAGCCAAGGACACAGACCGGGCAGGAAGGCGCCCAGGAGGCATCTTGAGGCAAAGAGAGCTGTGGCAGGCCAAGCGGAGCTGCCAGGGAAGTGTGGAAACCAGTGTGAGACCAACACCGGATGATGGGCCGATGAGCCAAGAACACGTTCAGGCTCAGGGGCTGATGCCGAGCATTTAAACTCTGCCCGAGCCAGCGGTCAGGTGTGCTACAGAGCTTCCGGTCTGGGAGCCCCGAGGGAGCATTCCTGTGAGACAGACTCTGTTCTGTGTTGTGCTGCTAGAGAGTATCTGCAGAGAAACCGACGCATCCGGCTACCACGGCCCCGTCTACTGTTGGCAGCCATGCTGTCCGGGTGGGATGACCCCGTGCCCAGCAACAGGGCTGGGCCACAGTGGCTGGTTCAAGCAACCGGATGCTCTCTCCTGGATGGTGAGGGATGTGGATATGATGCTTGGAGCTGGGGCAGCCATTCTGCCGCCACAAGGACCTAGGCTAAGGATGAAGCAAATACAGGGAGGGGGCAGAACCCAGAGGTACTTCTTACATGGCATCTCTCATATGCTCAGCAGCTCTACTCTCCACCCTACCAGGTGTCAGGCCCCACAAAGACAGGAAGGGAAAAAGCGGGAGAGCTAATGCTTACCACGTGTTTGTGTCACGTGGCAGGAGCCGTGCTAGGTGCTGGACACAGGTTAACACCTCTCAACTCCCCCTCTGGAGTGGTAGCCTCACCTCCACTTTCCAGGTAAAGAGCGAAGCTCTGAGAGGTTCAGGATCATGTCACAGACCCAGTGAGTACACGCGCTGGGATCCGAACCCAGGCTTGTCTGGCCACAATGCCTATGCTTTTCTCACCACAGCGCAGTTTTGAAAGAGTTTAAGACTTTTGTCCCTGGATGGAGAACTCCTGAACGTCTTTGGGCAGACGGCGGGGGGTGGAGCTGGGGTATCAGAAATACAGGGGTACTGGCTGCCTGCGTGGGGCGCAGCCACAAGGCAGGGAGGACTATAGAGGCAAAGGCCTCGCACCACGGTTTGGAGTCCCACTCAGGAGGGACGTGGGAGAGAGGACTTTCACTTAGCAGCCTGCTGAGTTCTGGCCCCAGGGCACTGGTCGGGGGTGGGGGTTGGGACTGTGTTACAGAGAGAGGACACACCAGGAACCTTGCAATATGCAAACTGCTCCCAACATGGGTGCTCCCTGGAAAGATGCCTGCTTTGTGGTCCTACTGAGGCAGGAACTATCTCTTGTCGGAGGGGTCCTGGGAGACCGCAGTAGGCCCCACACTGCTTACACCTGGTGAGGACAGCAGCTGTGTGCCACCTTGGGGAGAGGGCCACGGCAAACACTCCATGCATCCTCAGGTAGAGGCAACTGCAAATTCTAATCACCAGGGCAAATCGGCCAGTGGCCAGCCTTCTTCTACCCACAGTCACACCACGCAAGATGGCCCCCAGGCCCCACGGGGAGGGAAAGTCTACAGCACCCCCAGTGACAGGACTGTAGCCCTGTGGTATCCGAGCATTTCTGATAAGATAACCCTGACCTTTCTTGGAAGATGGGTTCCTTCTTTGCCAGCCAGTGATCATGCCACGCAGGCTGTAGGCTGTGAGCGCGTCCAGGGGGGACATCGATTCCCCGGACGCCCAGTGACCTTACACAGGGAACCAGGAACAGGGTTTTTAAGCTGAACGTGATTTTAGATCATACGTTTGCTGAGCACTCACCAACTACTGCTCGAAGGCCACTTTCTCTGTAGTACCCCATCAAGTCCTCATGACTGTGGCACAGGCACCATGACCTCCTGACCGCGCGAACTCCCCTTCCTTTGTCCTCATGGCACTCATTATCTCCTGGTTGTCATCCGTTAACTGCCCGCTCCCCTCCGTTAGTAGCTAACCGGACACAGATGCAGGATGGCGGCCTTGCTGGCAGGGGTGTCCCCGGCACCAGTGTGGCCTACCTACTGTGTGAATGAGCGGGCTGAGCAAACCCTCACGGCTCCTGGCAGGAAGGCCTCTCTGGGCCCACATGCAGGGCCAGAAACACGTGCGGGGACAGGGTGTCTGAGGCCAGCTGGCCTGCCCCAGGCTTCTCACCCCACGGGGTCTTCACCGCTCCGCTCCCACCCAAAGGGGGGGGAAGGCTGGCCTGGTTGTAGTTTCAGCTCCTGAAGACCAGGAAGGAGCTTTGTTAAATCAAAGCTCTGGATTTTGAGTTAAATTTCAAGAAAAAAAAAAGCTGATTAAAACAAAAACAAAACTCTTAAAGGGGATAAGACATTTGAAACAGGATTTAACTTTTGAAACTTCCCTCTTGACTTTAGGTTCAACCTAAGAGGTCTTTCTGGGAAGAGGCAGCACAGACCCTTCAGTTCACATGCTGCCTGGGCTTTCATCTCTACTTCAAGCTCAGGAAGGGAGAGGAATCTCCTGCTGAGCAGAGGACGCACAGTGCGGTCAGCAGAGAGGTAGGCTGGGCAAGTCACCACGGGCCCCATGTTCTCTCGGGATGTGCTGGGAGTGGGCTGGGCTGTGGGGCAGCCCCCTCACGCCCGCTGTTCACACGTCTACCACTTAGTCATCTTCGAGGATACAAGGGGTGGGGAGTGACTCGACCACCTGCACTTCACGGGGAGCGCTGGCTGGTGGGGGACCGAGGCTGTGAGGGGCTGCCACGGGAGGCAACACCAGAGGACACGGTGACTGGGCAGCGGCCAGCTCGGCCTGGACCTGAAAAGAGCAGCAGGACCCAGGGTGTGGCTATGCGCTTGAGCAGGTGAATCAGGACTTCTTAAGGAATGAGGGGACAGAGAGAAAATAAAGCACCATGAAACCGATAGTAACGATCACACCTAAGGTCTCATGTAACCGTATTTCATGGACCAGGCTTGCTGCGATGCATGACCACCAAACAGAGGTGCCAGGACTCGAACCCAGGTCTTTTTCTCTCCTTTGAAGATCACGTTTCCTCAAGGATACCACAATGCCTCTATGCCCATAGAGAAGGGATTTTTAAAACCTCACAGGTAAAATAAGAAAGTTATGAACTGACTTGCTTAGTTAGTAGAAAGGCCAGATTTCTTATCAAGGCAACTACTCCTGTGGCTATAAAGCCACCACTCGGATGCAGTCCTATGAAGGGGACATTCGGGGGAAATGGGAGTAAGCAAGCTCCTCCACACTCCGTGTCAACCCAGCCCATCCTGTGCTTCTACTGCACCCTGGCCTAGCCTGGTAATGAGCCCGCCGTGACAGGGCCACACCTCTTACGTTCCTTGGGGACCGCCAGTGCCTTGGGCAAGCACTGCATCTCAGGTGTGCTCAGGAAGTACTTGCTGAGCAGAACAGCATATTCTTATTGGGACACTTGACAGAGTCTTATTTTTCTAACACAGTTCTTGGTAGTCATTTGGGATGAAGAAGACCTCAGACGTCTCAATTCAGGAACACACGGGTGACTCAGCAGGTTAAGCGCCTGCCTTTGGCTCAGGTCACGATCCCAGAGTCCTGGGATCAAGTCCTGCGCTGGACTGCTTGCTCAGCGGGGAGCCTGCTTCTCCCTCTACCTGCCGCTCCCCCTGCATGCTTGCTATTTCTCTCCTTTGACAAATAAAATCTTAAAAAAAAAAAGTTTCAATTTAAGAATTTTCCAAATGCAGTATTTCAGCTATGGAGTGGCCGATTTAAAGAAATGGACTGAAGGGACCGTGTGCCAGCGAGTCTTTTCTCTGTGAGGGAAAAGGTATGCCAAGAAAGGGAAAGACCCTCACTCGGCAAACTGACCGTCCTTGGAGAGAAACTACAATTCTGTCTCAAGCTGGGGATGGAAACCTCAGCTGGTGAACGAGACCAAGAAACCACATCCTGATGTTTCGTAAAGGAAGGAAAACATTCCCCAGATCTTAAGACCATCTTAGATGTGTCCGACTCTGCCATGGCCGCGAGAAGCTGCCGTCTGTATCTGCTTCTCTCTCTAGAAGGCAGCAGGGCACTCTCTCCTTACCCCATGTAGTCCAGGTCAGAGAAGATGAAAGTCTTGTTGATGTCAAAGCCGCAGGCAATGATGTCCTTGGCGTTCTCCACGGCATAGCCGTAGGCCTGGTCCAGGGTCAGGTCTTTCCACAGGTACTTCTCGTCATCCGTCATCTGGATGACCAAGGGCACGTTAAACACATCCTGCAGCCACCTACAAGACACATGGGAAGAAGGCTGCCATCTTATTTCCCCGGTTTGCATGTGAAAACACGGTTCCTACTGAGAGTGTATGTCAAAACTTTCTTGTCTGTACAATCACACAGTCTTACGCTGTGAAGCTGGACTACTACATTTACTTAATGAGGAAGGCCCTGCGCTCAGCTCTGTGCTAGCTGCTTTACGCTATTTCGTAGGCTGGCAATCGTTTTAGGAGGGAGGTATTACCACCCCCTTCCTGCAGACTTGGAAACGAAGGCTCAGGGAAGTGACTGCTATGGTCACAGGGACGGGGACAGGAGGAAACGGGCTGGCTGACTCCAAAGCCAGCCTTGCTCCATAATGCCATGCTTTCTAATGTGACAGTGGGAACAGAGTCAACAGAAGTCACAATGGCACCAGTCCCCTCATACCTTAACAAACACAGACTGGGACTGTCCTGTCATTCTGATGTGGTTTATAAGTAACATTCCTGACTCACTAATAAAAGGGAAAAAAGGCATACGATTCAATACTTACTTTGTGAAAATAAATGGGATGAGGTGACCTACATGCATTGCTTCGGAAGAGGGGCCTCTGCCCGTGTACAGATAAAATGGCTTCTTATTTTCATAAGCATCAAGAATTTGGTTCATATCTCTAAAGGAAAAAGGAGAAAAGGAAATGGTGTGATTTTTCTGAGAAACATAAGGCGCTAATGCTCACTTGGGAGAAGACAGAGAAGACACAACACAATGATTAGAGTTTGTTACCCTTGGTGCCCGTATTAAAAAAATGACAGGAACCTCCTACTGACATGATTTGTTTCTCCTGTGATTGTTTAAAAAGTATAAGACACGCAGGTCTGGAATAAAAGCGGGATACGGTTGTGCAGCCAATGGAACCCCTTTGGAAACTTCAAATACCAACGTCCACACACCATCTGCTTTACGCCCGTTCCTGGGAATGACACCAAGTCAACACTACACAATCCTTGTCAGAACCCCCAGCCCAGAGACTGTGGAGACCCAGACTGGGGAGACTGCAGAGTTCCACACGGTCCTGACTCAGGGACGGGAGTGAGGAAGACCTTCTGGGAGTGTGGACGGGAAGTCCCTAGCTGGAAATTGGGGCTTCCTCAGCCAGGCTGGGGCCAAGTGTCTTCAGCCAGGAGTCATTCTGGACTCATCCACCTTCCCCCAGGACTGGGGTACACAGATGATGCACATGAAGGGTTTTCCTTCCTTGCTGTGCATCAGAATCGCTGGTCATGTTACATCTACCTGAGTTCCACCTTCAGAGATTCGATTCAGTGGGTCTGGGGTGATGTCTGGGAATCTGTATTTTTAAAAAGCTCCCTCAGTGATCGCAATGTTCGCCAGGGTGTGAAACCACTACTCTAGGGTGTACATGTTCTTTGTTTCTCAACTAAGTGTCCCAAAATAAAAGAGGACCTTTTCCAGGGGTCTGGGTAGGAGACCCCACACGAGCATTCTAAAATGTGACTCCTCACACCCCACACCAAGGGTTAATAGTTCTCCTCTCTGGGCTCATGGGATAATGGGAATTATTTGTGTGTGTGTGTGTGCGCGCGCGCACGTTTTTTTTTTTTTAACCTCCAGGGACTAATCATACACTTCTTTTGAAATAAGAAAAGAATTAAAAAAACTTAATTTTGGAAGAAAAGAGTCCTTCTCTGGTTTTCATAATTAACCAAATCCAACTTTTATGGGTTTATAGGAGAGAAAAAACCCAAAAGTGAAAATAACCCAAATGCCCAGCAACTGGTGAATGGAGAAACAAAAAATGGGGTGTATCTACTCAGCAGAACACTCTCCAGGTATAAAAGGGAGGGAAGTATGAACATACACCACCACATGGCAGAACCTTGAAAACACGGTCGTTGCCAGAGGTTGTGGTGTGAGGATGGGGGTTGGGGGAACAAAGGCTCCTGGGGATGGCGTTTCTTCCTGGGGCGGTGAGAATGTTCTGGAATTAGACAGTGGTGGTGGTGGTTGCATAAACTTACGAATATACTAAAGACCACTTTAAAAACGTGAATTGTATACTCTAAAAATGTGAATTAAATCTTAATGAAGGTAAAAAGCTTTGCTTATATTCTGTGCAGAAGGAGGGCTGGGCAGGGTCTGGAGGTTCCTGCACACAGTGTTTCGGCAGGCCGCTGCGCTCTGTCCTGCGTGTGCTCTCCCGGAACCAACCATGCGGAGCCAGCAGAACAGAGCCACCTGACCACGGGCCATAAAATGGGCTACCCTGAGGGGTAGGGGAGGCAAGAACACTTTTGGAACCTGCCCATTTTCTGATTATTATCTGCATGGAATTTATAGTCTAGGGTAGGGATAGTCTCTTCCAGGTACACTGTTAGTTTCTCTTTTGGAGACAGGGTTTAGGAGTGGGCCAGGACAATAGCAGGAAGGGGCACAGAACTTCAGGAAGCCACTGCTTATCGCGTGGGAAATGCTGAACTTGGACATACTAATCCCTTTTGTCTTTACGACATTTTATGATTTAGAGTGCGTAATCTGGGATGAATCTCATCTGCTGTGTATGCGACCTCCAATTGTGAAGAGAACATTCATAAATGAATGAAGTGAGGGCCCAAGAGTGAAGGGACAGGGCATAAACCCAGAGCCAGTTATGGGCAAAAGGCGGACCCCAGTCTACAGATGGCTGGCTACACTGTCCCCACAGGAGCAGATAGCTTGAGGGAAGAGCCTCCTAATCACGCCTGGAATTCGAAGGAGAGGAGGGCAGGAAGCCCCTGACCTGTGTGAGAAGAAGATGCCTCTGCGCAGGAAGCGGTGTGGTTTCTGGCCCGTGGCTCGCTCTATCCGGTTTACCAGCTCCTTGTCAATTTTACTGCTTCCGAACCGAACTGGAAAAAAAAAAAATTAGAACAAAGGAGATATGGCCATCTTAGGTGGTGTGAGGTTTGGCGATCGGATATTACTGAAGGGGAAAAGCTAGTGTATTGTGTACAATCTTGATGAATCCAGACTCTTTAGGCCTTCTGCTCCCAGTCCCTTCTCTCAACCCAAAGTCAAATGTCTTTCATGGTAATAAGGAGAGTTAAGATCACAACCAGCAAAACAGGAAACAAAGTACAGAATAAAAAGCTGTTTTGTCTGGGATTGGATTTTGATGGGAAACATTTCCAGAATTCAGTCTAGCTAGCAACTTTTCACATTTCCCCTCCCCCAGTTGCTCATTAAGGTATAATCTGTTGACACTGACACTGTAATTTTAGTATCCTTTAACTGCTGCACTGAATTACGTCTTCATATGAATTTTCCCTCATTGATTGTCTATACTAAATTATGGAAAATAGCTTCTGACTTTGATAAAGACATATCAGTAATGTTTCTTCACTGGTGATTACCAGTGATCTCAGATAAGGACTTCCCTGAGCAGGAAGCCCCATGAGGAGGGCTTGCCAGTGGCCACCTGCCCTCTGTGAGGAGTCACCCTTCTCAAGGTAACTTCCAGCTTTTCAGCTCTACGATCAGTATCACTGGAAAAGAGACTTAGACTTAGTTAATCCATTCCTGATTTTAATCACTAAGTGAGAGGTGATTTATTTATTTATTTTTTAAAAAGATTTTATTTATTTATTTGACAAAGAGATCACAAGTAGGCAGAAAGGCAAGCAGAGAGAGTGGGAGGGGGGCAGCAGGTTCCCTGCTGAGCAGAGAGCCCGATGTGGGGCTCGATCCCAGGACCTGAGATCATGACCTGAGCCAAAGGCAGAGGCTTTAACCACTGAGCCACCCAGGCGCCCCGTGAGAGGTGATTTAAATGACTGCAAAGATGCCATTCTAATAGACCTTTCCTCAAGTTCTAAATTGCTCAAAAAAAGGGAAAAAGCTTCTACTAAGCTATCTACTATAGATCCTTATTTTGAACTATGTTTTACATTGTTATTTTAGTTAAAAAGAATCCTTTGGGGATGTATTGCATGACCAAAAGATTTTAGGATCTATTTTTTTCTTGGCATTGAAGCTTGGTTGGGTTTATAATTCAACATAAAAAACAAACAAACACCAATGGGATCAACTCAAGGGAATCACTTGTATAAGTTGGGGCTTCTCCCAGGACATACCAATGAGCTTGTCATAGTCAATGCCCTTGGCACTGCTCGTCTGCACTGTCCACGGGTCCACAAAATCCTCCTCAGCTTCTGCGGCATCCAGGCCACTATCACTCTCAGGTGCCGGGTTCTCTGGAGGGCAGTCGGCCTTGTAGTCCTCCCCCACGGCGGCTTTGTAGCTCATTTTCAACGATAACAACAACCTCACTGCAGAATCGATTTCATCCTGGACAAAGGAAACAAGGATGAAGGCTAAAAATACCACGAGAGCTGACGTTTTGCTGAAGGTGACTACTGTCATGGGGCAGGCACCGTGTAAATGCCCTCACACACGTTCCCTCCTTAGCCTCACAACACCCCTCGGAGGCAGGCACCACTGTCACCATGCTGTTTCAGCTGGAGATTCTGAGACTCAGCAAGGCGAAGGAGCTTGCCCGTGGACACACAGCAAGTCGCGGGGCTGAATGTCTTTTATTTTTGTGTTGTTCTGGTGCTATGGATCACTACCACAAACGCTATGGGACAAATGGACACACTACACACTGTTATTTATGACATAGTGAATATGCTCAAGATTTCTCAAATGCCACTGATGCCAGAATATGTGTGTGCCAAGCTCCCTGGACTGAGTATAAGGAATTCTACATCGGACCTTGTTTTTACGTTTTACACAGTTGAGGTGAGTATTTGTGGAAGCTTAAATAACGCCACTGAGGACAGTACCAGCAATTCTAGACATCAGGGAAGCAGATAAAGGCAAGAAAAAACACAGGCTTTCAAGTCCTAAATTAAGGAGGGATGCAGTGAGGAATAGTTGTATTACTGTATTTTGGAGTCTTATCAAGCTGTCCAAAGTGTTTGCATACTGAGTGTTTAAAAATAAGCATAAGAAAAACAAATGTAAAATTATATCCTTGGGTATTCTGGAAATCTGGTAGAGACCTCCTGCTCTAGAAGCCCACACGAGCCACCCATGAAGGCTGGCCTCTGGAAGAGCAGACCTAATTAGGCAGATTAGTCATGCTATGCCCCAAAGCTCTGCTCCTGTAATTAGCCTTGCTGGATTAGATCACAAACAAAGAATATACACAGGCCAATTTGTTTGCCAAAGGAAGTACAAACATTCCCATTCAGAGTGTACGCATTGTGTTCTATGAAGCGGACTTCCTAAGTGGAGAGACATATCATCAACCTCCATTCGGCGGGAATGGCTGCGTCAGGCACGGCCCCTGAGCCATAGAGAACTGTTGCCGTGGGGCACTACTGCAGACACAGATTTGTGTTTCACACTCTGAAACTACCAGGAATTCATTATTACAATGAATTAGAATTGTGGGCTCCATAACTCCGTGGATATATCTCCTAGAGGATATAGGGTATTTGCCCAGGTGGGATAGGTATGCTTTACTCATCTCATTTCTGCAGTGCCTAAGCTCAGTGCAACAAAATAAATGTTTAGCAAGCATGATTTATTGAATTATCCATGGGAAGAACTACCCTGCTTTGAAGTACACTTTAGTCAATATCCTTTATCGCTGGCTATGTTGACATTTCATACTCTATCTGGTTTAACTCTGCTTGCAACGAGGAGGCTCTTTGAAAGTCAAACACCAGTGTCCCTGCTCAAGAACTGTCTGTAGTCTAGAATGCGATTTAAATGGACAGGCAAGCTTGCCTTTCTATTTTCTTGTTCTCAATTTAACATGGACTAGAACACTGCAACGAGATTTAAAAGCTAATGTCCTGCGAGGAGGAAAAAGCAAAAAAAGACTATGTACAATCTGATTTTATCTAAAGTTCCAACACAGGGAGAACTACCTATGGTAGAGGCCTGGGGTGGAGGGTAGAGGCAGTGACTGAAGGGGTCGGAGGATGGCTTCCAGGTGCTGCTATCCTGTTTCCTGATTTGGACGCTGGTTACACAGGTATGGTCATTTTGTGAAAATTCAGTAAGCTGAGTATGAGCTCCATACCTTTCTGAATAAATGGTGCTCTTCCATTTAAAAAGTTTACCTTGGGCACTTGGGTGGCTCAGATGCTTAAGCATCTGCCTCAGGTCATGATCCCACGGTCCTGGGACTGAGTCCTGCATCGGGCTCCCTGCTCAGCGGGAAGCCTGCTTCTCCCTCTACCCCTCCCTGCTCGTGATCTCCAACCCCACCCCCACACTTGCCCTCTCTCAAATAAATCAAATCTTAAAAAAAAAAAAAAGTTTATGTAAACTAAAAGGACAAGAAAAAAGACTTTGCTCTCTGTCTAACCATTGTGATCCAGTGTCATTTCTTGAATTTTTCACCCAAAGTGCTCATGCCCTTGGCCACTGTCTCCCCTCAGAGCCCCTAGATTCTGACCTATGCCCCCAGGAGACACCTTGCTTTTTAGTGAGCTGTTACTGAAAGCTGGGGATCTTATCCCTGAGTATGTAGGGCAGAAAAGAATGTTGAGGACCACAGCCAAGACACACGGCAGAGGCAGCTGGAGAAAGAGCCCACGGTGCTCTCACTGTACTGGGTGTTCCCAAAGTGGCTTGAGTATTTTGCATAAAGTGAATTTCCAAAATATCAGGTGCTTCTGTTATAACACATTCCAGGGTCAAATTTAGTTCTGAATTTTCATCATTTAAGTCTAACTTCATCGTGCAACCTCTGATCTCTCTTGTTGAGAGTCAGCTGATTGCATAAGTCAAAGAACATACGTGGAAGAGTAATTCTAACTGTGTTAAGTACTGCTTGTTTAATAATGAGTATAACTGGAGAGCACTAAGAATTGCTAACTAAAAACTTATTAAATGTTACTCAAACTTAATGTTACATCGACACAGATACCACTGTCAAGTTTCCAAAAATGGATTTAAAGAGCAAATGATTAACATCTGGGTCTTTTATTTATTTCAGATTTCTAAAAAAAAAACTTAGTCTCATCCACTGAATCCTACCTGGTGTGTAAACCTCTTCCTGTGATTAACCAACTCCTTTTTTTGGGACATCACTTTCAGTACTATTTATTTCTTTTAATGTGTAATGGCTTATTTGGGGTCGAAAGAGTCAAGGTAAACGGCCATGGGTGATATGGTTGATCCCCATCGGGAGAGGACCCGGGGGGGCTTCTGAAAAGGAGACAACAACGGGGGTTGCAAGTGATGGATGAGGAAGTGATGGAAGAAGAAGCTGAGTGCCCTAAGAGCAGAGGCATTGCAGAATGAAAGGCAGTACTCATGTGCATTAAAGATGCGGATGGCACGGATTACACTTCTGAAACGTCCTGCAGCAACGGCAGAGACCTTTCGGAAAGGCACAGCCCCATGAGGACAAAGGCAACAAAAAGAAGACGCTGGCAACAAGATTTTGGAAGCCGTAGGGTTGCTGGACAACTGGCCATGGACCGAGAACAACAAATGTGAGGATGTCGTGGAGACACTGGAATTATGCTGCTAGGGAGTCCGGGACTGGGGCACCCTCACTTCATCTGAAGTGAGGGTGAACATGGGCTATGAATTAGGAGCACAGGTGGAAAGTCCGTTTAAGAAGCAGTTGCTTGGCTCTCCACCCCCGCCCCCTCCCGCCCCAAGCCACAGGTCCTGTGCTGGGGAGGGTCAAGGACGGCCACATAGCCCAGCTCCTCTGTCCCGCAGAGAACATCAGGAAAACCATCATCAAGATCTTAGAGATAAAAGGATAATTATTGTACCTAGGAAATGATAATAGGGTGCGATGAGGAAAGGAACATTCAGAAAGCAAATGAGCTCACAGAAGTTAAAAATGACAGGAGAAATGAAAAAGAACTACAGGGTTAGAAGTTGAGGAAGGGGAAAAGAAAAAAAAAAAAAGAAGTTGAGGAAGGGAAACCTGGCTGGCTCAGTTGGTAGACGATTAAACTCATGAGCTCGAGCCCCATGTTGGGTGAGGAGTTTACTTTAAAAAAGAAAAAGGCAACATAAGAGGTTGAGGAGGTATAAATGATAGAACAACAAGAAAACAAAATGGAAAGCACAAGTCAAAAAATAAAAGCAGAGGACCAGTTTCTGGAGAAAAAAAAAATCCATAAGTAAGGAAACAGAAGAGAAGAAATCAGAAACAACAGAATTTCTCAGAATAAGGCTCAAAAGTTTTTAGTTAGAAAGGATGTACTCATCCCAAGAAGTTTCAGAACACTGGAACAAAGAGACCTTCCCACAAATTTCCAGAGAAAAAACAAGGGAACGGCATCTGGGTTCTCCACAGCGACCCAGGGAGCTAGGTGAAGACAGATCACTGGTTTCTAAATTCTGTGAGAAAATCATTTCTGCCCTAGAATTCCACCCCCGCTCTTGCTTATCAATCAAATACTACATAAAGATACTTTCAGACATGCAAGATCTCCCCCAAATTATGTCTTTAGCACGATTTTTTTCAGAGACCATTGGAGGACTTGCTCTGGCAAGAGAGTACACAAAGGAGGAGTGGGACCCAGGATCAAGGAGCAGAGACCCAGCAGGGAGGTGAGGGAAGGGCCTAAGGTGGGCAGTGTGGACGGTGAGAGGCAGCGGTCCGTCTGAGGTGGCGGAGTCCTGAGAGAGACCTTTTGGAGATAAGCTGCAGGCTGGCTGATGTGAGCGCCTCGGGAGGAGACTCACCTAACCGGAGGGGCCCGGAGAGCTACTACCATTAGCGCACAGACACGGAGCCGACGGGAATGAAGACAAATAGCAACTCCAGGGCCGGAAAGGAAAAACACTCAAACTCTACTCAATGCGTCAGCTGTTAGCAGCATTTATGCTGTCAGAAGAGCGTCAATGTTGACACGGTGACATGCATGGGACACCAGAAGGATGGGAAGTACCAGAAGGATGGGAAGTGTTGACAGAAGTGTTAATTCCTCATTTTCTACAGTTAAAACCCCAAACGTGAATATCAACAAGGAGCAATATAAAAGTGTGATTCTGAGAGAGAATCAGCTAAAAGGACTGAAATATTCGTTTCTGGGAACAGGCAGGGTGGATGACTGCTGGATTTCAGTGGCTTTTCTTTAGACCTCATGTATCAATAAAGGAGAAAATTAATTTAAAATCAGAGCTAAAATACCTCAGTTATTGAGGGAACAGTCTTGGGAACAGTCTGTTCCAGGTAACATGACCCCAGACTTGGCCCAGATGCACGTGTAGAGAAGCCAACAAAATTACATACCTTCGACGCCTTTCCAGCTTTGAGCGACCTCACGAGTTCCCCCTGGGCAGCTATGCTGTTGAACAGTTCCAGCGGGGAGGCGCACCCCTGCTCACAGTTGGGCATGTCCGCCATCTCCGGGACCTAGGTTTACAGCTGGCTAGGAGGTTGGGAGATTTGCTCCGTACTCCGGACAAAACTGTGGGGGAGAAGGAGGAGAGGGGAGTGGGGAGGGAGGGAGAGATTGATTAATGAGCTGCTATAGCTGTTTTACCTTTCCCGCGCCTACGCAGTCCTTCGTCTTTCCAAAAAAGTTGGAGAGGAGTTATAACAAAGGACATGGATAAAATAACATCAATAAAAGTATCAGCAGAAATTTGGGGCCATGAAAAAGGAGAAAAGAGGACGAACAGATGCTAGCGATGAGGACTGCGGGAACTGCTAGGACTCACCAGCTGCAGGACTCCTCTGACTAGGACCAAGTGTGCTTCACCCAAGGCTGAGCACCCAGGAAAGACTTGTTTGCGCATGGAGCAAGTACTAAAGTGCTTTAACAAACCTAAGTTCACCAGAGCTAAAAACATTTGGCAAACTGCAATTTACTGTTTTTTTTTTTTTTTTAAAGATTTTATTTATTTATTGTCAGAGAGAGAGCACACAAGCAGGCAGAGTGTCAGGCAGAGGCAGAAGCAGGCTCCCTGCCGAGCAAGGAGCCTGATGTGGGACTCGATCCCAGGACCCTGGGATCATGACCTGAGCCGAAGGCAGCTGCTCAACTAACTGAGCCACCCAGGCGTCCCTGAAATTTACTCTTTATCTTAATTGTACTGGGGATGAGTCCCACACCCTTGCAGCCATAGCCAAGAGGTCACTGAGCAAATGGCTTCTTCTGCGGGCCAGCTGCTCTGTTCTCAGATCAAGCAAGGTCTGGGGTCGAGGACAAGGTCTTATCTACGATGAGGGTAGGGCCTTATCTGTTCGAGGATCCAAATGAGGAAAAGAAGGATATACAGCCTGTCCATTGTACACTGTCTTACTTCACTGCAGCCCTCTGAAAAAGGCATACCTGCACCTTTTATTAGTCGTACTTTTAACCTTGAAAAAGGTGGGACATAGGGCAGGCTACCTGAGGCTGCCTTGGAGCAGAGACTGGCCAAATCAGTTCCCTCTTGGGTCAGTCACTTCCCCTTTCTGAGTGTCAGCTTCTTCATCTAGAGAGTCGCACAATCAGGAACCTCTTCAGCTACCTCAAGGGCTGCTATGAGAAGAAATGAGGAAAAACTAGAAGGTACCATTCTGTAAACTGTAAAGCAAGATATAAATCCATTATGAGGGGCGCCTGGGTGGCTCAGTGGGTTAAAGCCTCTGCCTTCGGCTCAGGTCATGATCTCAGGGTCCTGGGATCGAGCCCCGCATCGGGCTCTCTGCTCAGCAGGGAGCCTGCTTCCCCCCTTCTCTCTCTGCCTGCCTCTCTGCCTACTTGTGATCCCTCTCTCTGTAAAATAAATAAATAAAATCTTAAAAAAACCCCCATTATGAGTATCATCTGTTAGGGCTCCAAGGCTTGGCCGAACCCCAGCTCCGTTTACAACTTGCTGCTTGGCCCCGAACGAGGAGAGAACAGTGACAATGGGCTGCGCCAGGGCAGCCAACCGCCAGCACCTCCACGTCTGCTATTTTTCTGAACACCTTATACACATCCATTCACTGAAGCCTCATGGCAATCCCGTGAGAGAGATATGTTGTCTCCGTTTCATAGATGAGCAAACTGAGGCACAGAGAGGTTACAGAACATCCCCAAGATAACACAAGTGGAAGGGATGGGATGCAAACTCAGGCAGCTATAGCTCACTCTCTCCAACACTATCCTACACGTTATTTAACTGTAAGGAGTCTCAGCCTCTCAACTGTAAAGTGGGACCGACGGTAACACTACCTGCAGGATTGCTGTGTGGATGGAGTGTGATGGCGCAGTTAAATAACCAGTCCAGCATGGCACTGGCCCCATAGGAGAGGTTCAATACGTGACTGTTTTGTGTCTTTGATTATTTAAATTTTTTTCTATTAACTCTATGAACCAAAACCCCAAACCTGAGGGTTTGTTTTTTTTTTTTAAGTTAAACACTAGCCCCAACGTGGGGCTCGAACTTGTAACTCTGAGATCAAGAGTCACACGCGCCACCAACTGAGCCAGCCAGGCACCCCTGGGGGAATTTATTTTTATTATTTTGTTAAGTGTTTAAGAAGGATGTAAATTTTAACTAGGCTAATCTTTATATAAATCAAATGATAGCATGATACCGAAACCTGGATGAAACAATAACCAGTTTCTTTTCCCTCCTGGCTGAGAATCACCTCATTTCCCAGAAAAGGGAAGTTGGGTGAAATAACTACCTCAGATAACAAAGCTCACAGTTTAGGGAGGCCTGCAAGAAGGAATGCGGAAGCAGCTCTGCCGAGCACTGGACACAAGGAACACTCAGGCCTGTATCAAATTACAGTCAAAGGGATGAAAACTACTTCTAGCCACAAATGATCAAACACCATGCCCAGTTCCTTTACACATGACCCCAAATTTGTCCAACCTTCGAAGTTGGGTGGCTAGGTATATGCTCTGCGTTAGCAGATGAGAGGTGATGGCTCAGGGAAGTCGGAACAGCCCCCTGAGGTTCCACCGCCAGAGTAGCTAAGCCAGGATCTGACCCCCAAGCCCTCCTACACTATGTCTTCCCTCAGCATGCCGGCTGATCCCCCTGCCCGGAACGTGATACTTCCCTCCCTCTGCCTGCGCACTGCAGGTTATCTTACTAATTCAGATGTCAGCTCTTCTCTGCAGCCAAGCTGATCACTTGGTCGTCAGTGATCCCCAACACTCTGTTAGTAACTTGATGACAGCACTCACGTGGCATTTAGTTATTCATGTCCTCTCCACCAGACAGTGAAAGCAAGCACTGGGTTTTACTCTTTTGTGTGCTTCTAATGCCTGGCACACAGCAGTTTATCAAAACACATTTATGGAATTAATCAATTTCACAAGTCACCCAGTTCAATATTCCCCCTAAAGTTCATATCCTCTCATGTTATCTTTGCAAATCCTTGTTCCAGTTTAAGGTAGATTTCCCCCACTTGACACAGCCTCTGTGCTGAACCTGCTGGGATTTGGGAAGGGCCAGGCTGACCACCTGGCGCCTTCCCCAGGTCTCACACACAAAGACTAGTTTCTTTACCCACTGCTAACGTCTGCCTACCATCCTGGTCGCTCTTTTTGGAATTCCCTTGGGTTTATCCCTGTCCTTCCAAAAATGTGGTATCTGGCATGGAAGGCAACGGGTGACAGCAGTAAGGTTCTGAAGTCTGAGTAGGACCAAAAGCACTACCTTTAAAAATTCCTAAAGAAAGTACCAGGTAGAATAACTGGGTTCGTCCTGGACAGATAATCTCCCCCTGCAATGGAGCAGGTAACTGTAGAGGATTAGCGACATGAATGGGGCCTACACCCAGGGCCCATGTTATAGGGGAAAAATATGTTTTCCCATAGCAAAATTCCATTTGAGAAGCACATAGGAGCTAAATCTGATGAGGGAACAGCAGATAAGGTTTCCTAGCTCTCATGATCGTGAGGCAAACACTGCATGGGAACCACCCACATGATAAATCTTGTGTGCGTGTATGTATGTGTGTGTGATGCAATCTCTTGAAACAGGAAAACGGGCGCCTGGGTGGCTCAGTCATTAAGCATCTATCTTCGGCTCAGGTCATGATCCCAGGGGTCCTGGGATCGAGCCCCGAGTCGAGTTCCCTGCTCAGCGGGGGGCCTGCTTCTCCCTCTCCCACTCCCCCTGCTTCTGTTCCCTCTCTTGCTGTATCTCTCTGCCAAATAAATAAAATCTTAAAATAAAAAGAAGACTTTATTTATTTGACAGAGACACAGTGAGAGAGGGAACAGAAGCAGGTGGAGTGGGAGAGGGAGAAGCAGGCCCCCCACTGAGCAGGGAACTGGACGCGGGGGTCGATCCCAGAACCCTGGGATTATGACCTGAGCCGAAGACAGACACCTAACAACTGAGCCACCCAGGCGCCCCAATAAATAAAATCTTTTTTTAGAAAACACAGGGAAACAGAATAGAGTCTCTTAGTTCACACGCCCATCCATTTACCCCCGTTTCGTGTGTCCAGTCTCCTTTTTCCTCACATCTAGTCAACATGCTCCTTTACTTCTTTGTTAACCTTTAGAACGAAATTTAACTTCAGAGGTTTTTAACCCACAGTTCAGCATATCTGAAATGACATCAACAGTTTGCATACACACTGGTATGTGCACAGTTCTAAGCAGAATATCCAGGTTACTTTTTCAAAGGGATCCGAGATGCCAAAATTCTCTGGATGATTGTCTTAGTGTTTACCACGTAAAGTGCAAATAGAGCTTTGAATCTGTTAGGAGAGTAGGAGAGTTGTTCTACTTAACAAATAGTGAAATCTAAAACAAAGAAACAAAGCTATAATCTGTGGAGTTATCTATCATCTCCTCTGAAAAAAGTATTGGTCGTTAGAAAGAGCAAAACTTCACAGCCCATGGCAGATCCTAATGCACCTTTAAAGAGAAAGCTAAAAGGCTCTTAAAAATTAATTTTCAATTCCTCTTTTTAAAGATCTTGAGTCTTGTGCTCATTTCGAAAGGTTCTATTGTTCTGGAGGAGCATAACAGGCACCTGAAGAAACCGGGTGGTTTTGGGACGGGGAACAGAAAGAAGAATTATAGATACCATTTAACAGAATGTGACAATGACTTGGGCCATCCTGAAATCATCTCACAGATCAGAATATACTGACCTACGATTTGGGGAAAAGGGGCATAAACTTAGCCAATTCTCAAGTAGCCAGGAAGAGCATCGTTTCTGGATGCCTGGAATACCACCGGGAGGTGGGATACCATCCTTCGCGCCCAGGCCCCAGAGTGTGCGTGACCATGGCTTTGGACCGTCAAGTCCCAGAGGACAAGAAATGACTTCTGTCGAGCACGGAGTCCTCTAACACTTCAAATCTTGGGATAGGTTATGTGTACCTTTTCTTTGTTCAACACTGAGAAGAAAGATTATTTTCCCCTTCAAATAATAAAATACATGTTACCTTAAAAGGCAAAGAAGATGTGAATTTCTATGAAGCCAGGCATAAGATAGGTACTCTTGCATATGACGATGGGAAAGCTAACATGTTAGGATGCTGAGTGTGGAAGGAGGCCTCATCAGTGAAAACCCTGTGTGAGAGCCAACACGAAGGTGTTGCAAGTCGAGCTATAAGACAAACAGGCAACGGCTCACCCAGTACCTCCACTCCCTGTGGAAGCTGCGAATCCCCTGAACGTCGGGTCAACCGGAGGACATACAATGCACGACCCCCTGATTCTAAGAGACACAACCCCTCACCCCCCAAACCAAGGTTTTCAGCGCTTTGGTAAAAGGCTGGTAAAAATACCAGTGAGCTCTAAGCCTGGCGAAGATGGCAATACATACCCAGGATGTGGGAGGCACTGCGGAGGCGGCCACTGGTCACGCCGGGCAGCTGAGTGGCTGAGACTGCCCGGAGCAGCCAGAGGTCTTCTTTTATAGTCTTCCCCTATTTCTTTCAGTTTCTTTTTTAGAAAAGGATCTTCTCCCTTTTTTTTTCCTGTTTACCCTCCTCTTCAGCTATTTGCACGTAGGGATTTTTTATAAATCACTTAGTTTCTCAGAAACACTTAAGATTCTTGACCAACCTCCTTGGCGAGACTGTCCAATCAGGGGTGGGTGGGGTGGGGGGGCCGGGTGGAGACCAGGCCATTAGCAGGTCGTTGCATCAGCCACCCCATACCCCAGACTGGCCTCCGTGTAGCCTCCCCACCCCCGTCCCGTTCCCCACCCTCTGCATTAGTATGAGTAACTGTTTATGTGTAGTCGTGGGAAGGCGGAAAGGCGACTGTGAATTCCCCGCAGCTGCTCACCGAGGCAGCGCAATGCAGTGGAAAGAGCATGAGTCCTGGGGTTGGGCGGACCTAGCTTTCAATCCCAACTTGGGGATTTTCTCGTGTCAAGACCTTGGGCAAGTGCCATTACCTCTCTGCTTCATCCTCGGGTTCCTCATCTGTGAAATGGGCATAAAAAAGCCTCCTAACTTTACCGCGGAGGGGGCTGAGTGCGATTCTACAGGCAAAGCCCCCAGCACGTGGCACACACTCGCTCAAAGTGGGGAACTCTCGCCTTGGGGGAGGGGAAGAGGGAGGAGACGAGGAAGGCTTGGTGCCGGCGGGAGTGGGCGACAGACGGGGACGCGGGCGCTCGGAGGAAGGGGGCGAGGGGCGCCGTGGCAGCCTCCGCGCCCCTCGTGGAGCCAGAATCCGGCGGGCAGCGAGCCGGGCTCTGAGGAGGACACTCCGGGCCCTCGCCTGCAGGCGGCGGCGGAAGAGCCAGGTCATCCGGCGCCGCCCCGAACTCCCGCCCTCCCTCATCCCCTCACTTACCGGCCCAGCCGGGCCCTTCAGCGCCGCCGGCTCAGCCACGGGTGGCCTCCTGGGTGTCCGTGGAAACTCCGTCCGGCCGGAACAACTTCCGGCCCGGCTGCCCCGTCATTGGCTGTTCGCGTGGGGGCGGGGCGGAGGCCGCGGATGATTGGCTGGAGGCCCCGGAACCCGCGGAACGCACCTGGCCTGCAGAGTCCAGACCGGACGGCCTCTGACAGGACCGAGCGCTTCCGGTACGTGTGGTGAGCGGCGGGCCCGTGGGCGGGAGGGGGCTGGGACCCGGCGGCGGGGGCGGCCCGAGCGCTCCGCGCCCCTGAGGGCGGGCCTTTCACTGTCCCTCGTCCGTCCTTCTTCGCCGCTGCCTTTTGGAGGTACAGAGCTCCGGGCCCTCCCTACCTCCAGCTCTTGACAGCTCGGCTAACTTCTATTCATCCTTCAAAACCCATCCCTGGTCGTTTCTTCTTTGTTGCCTTCCTCAGTGTGTGGCCTCCCGCGCGGGACCCGTGTTTTGTGTTTAATCTCTGCACACACCAGACCCCACATAAGGCTTGGCACAGAGTAGGTACTCAGGACGTGTTTGCTGAATGAGAATGTTCTATTTCTTTTACTTCTACTTTCTCTGAGCCTCCCCCCCCCCCCCCGCCCCGGCTGCATTTCCCAAATATTTCTAGCCCCTGGGGATCGAACAGTGAACAAAACACGGGAAGTCCTGTCCTCGTGGAGCTGACCTGCTAGTGACTCGCAGTGCCACTCCCCGTTCTGTCGCTCTTTCCCGCGGCGCCCTTACCTCTTCCTCTTGGTTGGATCCCCGCCCCCACCATGAAAAATTTTCCTTTTTCCCCCATTTGCCTTAGAAACCTAAAAGACAGGAAACACTTTCCCCTGGAAGTTTCCGTTGTTCCCAGTGGCTCCCACTCTTCTCCATTTTTGCCTGTTCTCCTTGAGTCACCCTTGTCTCCTTCTCTGGCCCCATTTGATTAGTTCCGTTGGTTCCTTCTCGAGGGCTTCTCACCACCTCTGCTCCCTCCCCTCCTGCGGAGCCTTGCTCCCATGTCACCTTTTGTCTCAGGTCCCAGTGAAGCCCACTGCCACCTCTGCTCTCCTCTGTTTTACTTTTCTCCCTAGGACTTCTTACTCCCTGACACCCTGTATTTCACTTGATTGTGGCCTGTCTCTCCCCTGCGTGTGAGCATGGTGAGCACAGACCATTGTTGACTGTGTGGCTGGCTGCGGTGTTCCTGGTGCCTGCGGTGGGGCTTGGTGAGTAGCCCATCAGTGCTGAATAAACCCACGAGATGTAAACGAGGCAGGTAGTATCAGGAGCCTTCTCACCCACCCTCCTGCATTCATTCAGTCCTTGCTGCCTTGCCTTGTTAGGAAAGTGGGCTTTGGGGCCCCCATCCCACTGCTCTCTGATGTTTTGGCATAGACCTCTTTTTTTTTTTTTTTAAGATTTATTTATTTATTTTAGAGAGAGAGGGAAAGAGAGCTTGCACGAGAGGAGGGGAGGGACAGAGGGAGAGGATCTCAAGCAGACTCCATCCTGAGCACAGAGCCTGACACGGCGCTTGATTTCACAACCCTGAGATCAGGACCTGAGCCGAAATCAAGTCGGATGCTTAACTGACTGAGCCACCATAGATCTCTTTCTAAATTCTGGCCATCGGCCTCTTTTGAGTTAGCCGCTGCAGACAACTAGGTGGGGGGAACCTGGTGGATTCCCTGTGACAGGAAGGAATGGTATGCTGTGGGGTGTGGTGCTGCGTCAGGAGGTGAGACAGGTGAGACGTCTAAGCAGGACCAGGCTAAGTTTTTAGGGAACAGAAATGCCCAGTTGTTCACGGAGCATAGCCTGCTAGTTTATGATTAGTCCTTTGTATAAGTTTTATTTAGACGATGGTTTTGTGTATGGAAGGTATTACCTGCCTAGATTAGGCTGCGGGGGAGAGGTGGTGGTGGTATTTTTGGAGGAGGTAGATTACGTTTGTTAGATGATGACATAATGTGTTGGGCAGTGGAGCCCTTCAGGCGATGGGGGAAAGATGTAGACTGGGCGAAGTGGTTGGATTCCAGGGGATGTGAAACCCACTGTCTAGGGAAAGAGCTGGGTGATAGGCTGAGTGCCTTAACAAGGGACCCAGAGGGAATTTCTGATGTTGACGTGACCCCACATGCGGGAGGAGGGGCTCTGTGGTACACTAAGGTAGGGCACCTGGGGCATCTCAGAACTTGGCGTGTGGCTATTAGTGCTGCTCCACCACGCCCTCTGCTGTCCATGATGTGCTGGGCATCTTTGTTTTCCTCCTGACTGTACCTCCTCCTAAAAGCACAGAATTGAGCTCGTCCAAACTGAAGCGCTTCTTTCCAGAAACTAGTTGGCAGCAATTTATCATGTATGATGGTTCAGAATTTCAGGAAGAATTTTTTAGAAAGGGGAAATTCACTGCTGTGTGAGTGTGTGCTTGAAGTGAAACTGGCAGTTTTGGACCATACCTTTAGGATTGGGGGGACTGGTGCCTCGAAGGCCAGGGTCTTGTGTTGTCGGTGTGTCTCCCCAGCTGGCTTATGGTTGAGGTGGGATATCTAGGCAGGGGGTAAAGAAGGCACTGGAACCCAAGGGGAGGCACTGGAGCCCAAGGGGAGCCCAAGGGGAGGGTGACATGCTTTTCCCATTTGGTGGGTTCTGGACATCTTTCCATTTTAGTATTTTCATACCTACCCTCAAAGGCCCAAAGTGACCTTCCAAAAGGCATCTTTAAAATCCTGAATATTTCTGTTAAATCCAATCTCCATTTAGTTAGATCCTCTTCTTATGTCTTTCAATAAAGTTTTAGTTTTCTTCTTATAGATCTTGCTAATTTTTTGTTCAAGTTATTTGCAGATATCCCATAGTCTTCATTTAAAAAAAATTAAATCTTCTAGTTATGCCTGGTGTATAGAAAAGCCCTCATTTTTTAATATGTTTATTCTTAGAGTATTCCATTCGTGGATTTGCTAGGGGGCATGTTTTCTTTTAATTACATGTGGTGGTAAATATTCTTCCATGCATATTTTCTGATGCTTAACTTTGTTTGGTCTCAGGTAGTTTGTCCTCGAAGGACAGCAGGAAACTGTATCTTCAATGGCTTCTTTGGTGGCTTATGATGACTCGGAGTCAGAGGCTGAGACGGAGCCTGTGGGAAGTTTTAATGCTGCTGGCCAGATGAAAGACAGCTCTGATGTGCTCAAACCTCCTGGGGAGGATTTTGCATCCGAAGCCCCAGGTGTGACAGAAGGGGCAGCACTGCCCACAAAGCATGGTTCTCATGAAGATCCAGCTGGCCATCGTCTCCCACTGGTTCGGCTCTGGAGAAGTGACCCAGGATCTTGTCCCAGCCAGAGGTTACAGTGGTCCAGGACGGAGCTTGATGTCACCATCCCCACAGATAAACCTCCTCGACCTTCCCTGTGGACCAGCCACGCTCCAGCTGGCCATGTGCCCCTGGCAGCTGCCCGCTTCAGGCAGGTGAAACTCTCTTGGGGGACTTATGACTCCCCTGAACCATCCTTTTGTGCCCAAACCAAATCTGAAACCCCGGGTAAAAATGGTAGCTCTCTCCAGAGGAAAAGGTGTGAGGACTGTATCGTGCCCTACACCCCGAAAAGACTACGACAGTCGCAGGCATTGAGCACAGAAACTGGCAAGAGTAAAGACGTGGAGGCCCAGGGTCCGTCTGTAGGGCGTGCCCCGGCCCCTCTCTGTGTGGCCCCCAGAGTTTCTGAGTTTATTCAGCCGTATTTGGACAGTCAGTATAAAGAAACAACGATTCCCAGGAAAGTGCTCTTCCACCTGAGAAGCCACAAGGGCCCTGTCAACAGCATTCAATGGTGTCCAGTCTTTGCCAAGAGTCACATGCTTCTCTCAGCTTCCATGGATAAAACCTTCAAGGTAAGACTTGAGTGATACTGCCTTTTCAGGGACTCTTAGAAATGAACTGCTGGGGTGTTTCATTTTTCACAACAGTGAGGTAGGGGTGGCGAACATCTCTGATTGGGAATTCCTGTAATTCTCCTTGTTGCATTCAGCAGTGGGTTCTCAGTGGCCCACCCTGGCTGGTGGTCCATTCCGTCCCCTCCCTGCTGATGCTGCCTCGCTTAGGCCACCAGAGAATGCTGGTCCTTATCCCTCGTGGGGACACTGAGGACATGCAGACGCACTGGAGCTCTGGGGGATGAGGATGCTGAGTGAGGGCAGTCAGAGGGAGAGGAAAGCAGGCTCAGGAAAAGTCCTGGGCCTCTGCGAGCTACGTAGGGTGTTGAGCCATGCCGGTTCTGTCCTGGGCTCTGTGTTGGATGTCAGGGGAGCAGAGGTCGACAGACCTGGTCCCTGGCTTCGGGGCATGCGGTGTGGTAGGGGCCATGGACAAGTGGAGAGGCTCTCACAGCCCTGGGCTCAGGAGTGTGAGGACCAGACTCCCACTGGGACACAAGTGCTTCGTGAACCTACTGGAAGGGACAGCAGCCCAGTCTGGGAGGGCTTGGTGAAGGCTTCCAGGAGCAGGGGAAGATTCACTTGGTGAAGGGGGTGAGGTGGGGCAGAAGGATGTTCTTGGCCATAAAAGTCTTGAGGGGCCCGGTAGGGAGGGCGGTGAGGGGCCCAAAGCTGTGGAAGTAGGCAGGGGCCAGACCAGGAATGGCTACGGATGCCCTGCCAAAGACTTCCAGTTTATACAGAAACTCTTTTGTCATTGTTGCTTATTTATTTTGGAGGCTACTGAGGTCACGCAGACTTGCAGTAAGCCAGCCCCACATATGCAGGGACGTAGCACGTGTGTCGCACTGCCCGTAGCCTGTCTCCAGCCCCTCTGGGCTATACTCTGTCCCTGCTCACTCTCCTCAGCAACTGGCAGCTCACCTATATGTGGTAGGTGCCAAGTAATCGCGAGCTGAACCAAAGCTTCCTGGAAAGAAAATGGCCTTGGAGTCGAAGGGATGTGGCTTCAGATCAAGCTTTGCTGTGGAACAGCTGGTCGGCTGGCCCCACTCTGAGTCTGGTTTCTCGTCTGGAAAGGCTGTAATCGTTCCTGTGTCACGTGGTCGTGTGAGACAATGCTTACAAAACCCCGGCACAGAGCGAGGTACCCCCCAGGTGCTCAGTAAACGCCAGCTTCCTCCGTCTCTTCCTCACGGTTCTAGGACCGTCCTGCCCAGTACATCGTATTTGCAAGTTACGTTTTGAGTTTTCCTCCTAGGAGGCATTTTCTGAAATGAAGAGAGGAAGCCTGAGTACAGTGAAGGCTTTGAAATGAGCTAAACCAATGGGTGTCATTTTTAAGCAGCCAGTTTGAGTCCTGAATCGACTAGTCTGTGTTCTCTTCTGGCGAGGCTAATAGAGTTGTGCAGGGACGACAGTGCCATGTCCTGCCTTTAGTCTGGAGCCTGGGGATCTTACACGCTGGGCTTCAGTTCTGTTCCTGTGGGGGGGCGGGGGGGGCTCAGGTCTGCTCAGGAGGCTTCTGGTGTCCCTGGTGTGCATGGTAACGTGCTTGGTTCAATCCCACAGTGCTGGGGCTTCTCAGTGCTCCTTCCCGAGTCTGTGCCGTGGAGGGCCGAATGGGGACTGGGCCCTTTGGTCAGGAGCACGTCTGGAGGGTTTCTGGTGGGCCCGCGTGGGGCCTGGGTAGCGCCCCAGCCAGGCCGTGTCTGGCTGGCCCGGATGTGGGCTGGAGTTAGAGTGCTCGGGGCCTCGGGGTCTGGCTCCATCCCCGACAGCTGGGTGACCCTGGGCAAGACACTTAACCTCTCAGATTCTGGTTCCTCCCCGATAAAACAAACTCATGAGACCTATGGTTGGCACTTCTGAGGTGGGACCAATGCCCAGGTGTGTGTGTCTGAAGCACCCAGTCTAAGGCCAGGCACGTGTTCTTGTGGAGGGTAGTGCGGCTACAGGTGGGCCGCCTGAGGGGCACGGGCAGCCTCTTTCTAGGACCCTGTGGGGAGGGGGCCGTCAGGCAGATGCCGGCAGCACAGGATGGAGGAGGAGGCAGTCTTGCCTGCAGGGGTCGAAGGACAGGCTGGCTTGCTGTGGGCAGAGCTGGGTGGAGGGACGTAGGGCAGCAGGTCTGCCCTAGTGAGTGCCTGCCACCTGCCTGCCCGTCTGCGGGGTCTTGTCTCCTGATGGCGAGGGGCAGGCTTGGAGCCCTGTGAGGATTGGTTTGCACCCAGCGTCAGTGAGGCGCTCTCTGGACCCTGCTTGGATCACTTGCCTGCCAAATTTAGGTTTCCCCTAAGCAGAGGTATCCCACTGTAGTATAGTTTTTAAACAGAGCATGTCTGAGTGAAGCCATTGATTTGGGTGTTGTGTGTGTTCAGTCGTGTAGTGGGTGTTTGTGGAGTAGGTGAGTGTGCTAGGTGCTATGCATTGGGGCTGCGTAGACGTCTCCGTGGAGGGGATCCTGGATCAGCCAACTAGCTGTGATATCTTGTGACCAGAAGGGGGCGCAGTTGGCCCAGCTTTGGAAACTGCTCAGGCGCTCAGGTGAAGGGACTGCGTGGAAAAGCCTTGCATGGGGTGATTCACTCAGACCTGGGTCCTGGGCCGTTTGCTGTGGAACGGCCCTCAGTGAGGCCCGGTGCAGTTGCTGTGCGCGGCCCTCCCGAGGAGGTGGTGTGTGTGCTGCAGGTGATGTGGGCACCGGCCTCTTGCTTGGCCTGGCAGCCTCCAGGGAGCTGTGTCCCCTGCACTGTCTGTCCCTCATGGCGAGGCTGCAGGGGTGGCGTTGGAGGTGGTCCAGGGACAGGGCGCGGCTGCCTTCATGGCTGCTGGGGTCAGTGTCTCCTGACCTCTTTCTTCCTTTGGGGTCCTGAAAAAGCAGGGTTTTAATAAGCCATACATACAAATGGTTGGACCAGGATCCTCACTGCTTTAAGATATTTGACAGCTGGGATGCCCGGGTGGCTCAGTCGCTTAAGCGTTTGCCTTTGGCTCAGGTCATGATCCCAGGGTCCTGGGATCAAGTCCTGCATCGAGCTCCCTGCTTAATGGGAGCCTGCTTCTCCCTCTGCCTGCCGCTCCCCCTGCTTGTGCTCTCTCTCTCTGACAAATAAATAAAATAAAATAAATCTTTAACATATTCGACGGTTTTCAGTGACAGAATTGCTTGGCCAATTGATTTTGAGTACCTTTTCAGTGTGAAGAATGTGTGACAGGGGCTGGAGGAGCCGGGATGGGAAAACCGATTGGGGACTAGGTGGGGGCAGGGCTGGGAACCGGGGATGGAGGTCCATGCTGAGGCCTCGGTTTTGTTGGGGCCTCAGCTTCATGTGTAGCCTGATGTGCAGCCAGCAGCTCCAGGCAGGATGGTGCTCCTCTCCTGGGGTCAGAGGGGGGGGTGGTGCCACAGATCTTGGGGGCCTGTGAGGTAGAGGGGGGAGTGGGAGGCATGTGGATGCTGAGTCTGGAGTGAGTATGGGGCTGTGGACGCCGGCAGGAGCCCTGGCTCCCTGTCGCCCAGTCCTGGGTGGAGAGCAGACGGTGCAGTGGGGAAAGAGCTAGAAAAGGTGGTTATGACAGAATGCTCCCCCCAACTCTGTGCTTCCTTCCTAGGGTGCCTTTCCCCTTGTCTTTTGGTTATAGTTAGCCAAAGTGCCTTCTTGAGCCCCACTGCATCAGGAAGGAGGGAAGAGCCTGGGAGCTGGGGTCACAGCGCTTAGTTTGAATCCTTCCTCTGCGGCTGACTGGCCGTGTGACCTCGGGCAAGTTACTTCTCTGAATCTCAGCCAGTGTGTGTACGGTGGAGAGGACTGTGCCTGCCTTACTGGGTTTTCGTGGAGAAGAAACAATGTTGGATGTGAACTCTCTGGTGTGGTCCCTGGCACATAGTGGGCACCTGCTGTGTACTTACGGTTTTGCTTTCCCCAGGAGTCTTCTCCCTTCCTTACCATGAAGTGGCATCTCATTCTGCCTGTGTAGCCATGAGCCGTATCTGTGACACCTTGTAGATTTTGAGCCTCTTTGGAATGGAAACTGCCAGACCCATTTTTATATTTTCCATAGCACCTGGCACAAAGTTTTGTACATGCTAAGTGATCGGTAAAGATTAAAAAATTTTTTTTTGGATTTTGTTTCTGGTCTTTGGGAAAGTTTGTCTCTTAAGTGCATAGATTTTATTTGCCACTAGGGGGCACAGTAAGACTTAATATAAGCTCACTCAAGGTTCTAGAATGTGAAAGAATCCTTGATTCAAGGTAACATTTACTGAAATATGATTTCTTTTCTGATAAAGAGAAAAACAACACAATCCATCTGATTAATCTAAAGAGCGTGAAGTGCCAGTTCCTTCATCTCCTTAAAATGTAGCTTTGGAATTCATAAATTTCAATTGGGCACATTACAGTGGAAAGATACTTATTTTAATATGTTCTAAATGTTCTGTGAGCTGTAAAATATGCTTATATTAGTTTTGAAAAATTTACAGCTGGAGAAATTAAGTAAAATAAAACAATGACTCATAACTGCACTGATGCTCTGTTTTCTTTCCTGATGATCCCTTCCTGCCCCTGTCTGTTTCACGCATCTGTTTCTCACAGTTGTAATCCCAGCACGGATGCCTTTTTATCTACTCTTTTCATTTCCCCATGTCCTCATTTGGCTCAACGTGTTTGAATACCCACTGCACGTAAAGGTAGAGTTCAGACTTTGAAGCCCTTGGAAAAAGTACAGACGTGGCCTGCTTCATCCACACGCAGGCATCCGTCATCACCGGCCCCATGGGCAGAGCCCTTTGCTAGGCACCAGACACTTTCTCACAGGCATCTGACGTGTTTCCTGCTTCCAGGGACCACTGTCCATGCATCAGAACTCAGAGTTCTGAAACAGAGGGATTTTGAATAAAATTTATGAATTAGATGTTGTTTATTTGTTTTACCAAATTGTTTGTTTTAGCAATTTTTTCAATAACAGGCTTCCCTATGATACCCCCTCAAAAAACCTTTTCATTTTTGATTAAGAATGTAATGTAAGCTTATTGTGATAATCTCTGAAGGTGCAGAGAATATGAAGAATGAAGGAGAAAACAGAAATCGTTGAGAATCCTAACCTCGAGTCAGTGCCTCACTAACACTGCAGGCCTTACCTAGCTTGGACCCCCCATTCCTGTGTGTTCACAGAGTCGGGTTCACTGCAGAGTGTATGCAGTTTTGATTCTGCTCCCTCCACCCCCCATCTTTTGTGCTGTTTGTAAGGAGCGTTTTTCTACCTTATTTTTTTTTTTTTCGTTTTTCTACCTTATTAAAAACTTTCCCCAAATGTATTTTTATGACTGTCTCAAATTCAAGAGTTTGCTTTGTCATTTCTGTGTTGTTTCCTTTCATTACCTGCTTTTGTTTTTGAAATGGCTAGTACTTCAGTGAACAGGGCTATATACGTAATGCTTTTCTGCTGCCTTAGTGTAGGTAAGATGGGCTTTGATTTACACCCAGGCTTGAGCTAAAGGCTTTGTGTCTGGTAAGTGGAACCTGAATAGATTGGCAAAGCATCGGTGCTTATTGTTACACAAGACCCTTGGGTTCCTATTCCATATCTGCTGCTTGGTAGCTGTGTGACTTTGGGAAAATCACTTTGCCTCTTTGATTCCCTGGTTTTCTCATTGGTAAAATGGGTGTAATGGCTGCCTATGAGAGCTCTTGCTATGTAGAAGGAATGAGAAGATGCAGCGCAGTGCCTAGCATATGGGAGGGGCTGTTCCCGATTCCCCTGTTCTTTTATTGATTAAATAATTAGAAAAAAGATGAGTCACCCAGAATCCTCCAACTTAATGTAACTCTTGTTTTTGTGAATCTTTTAATAATCTGTCTACAGATAAATGTTTTTCCAAGTGTTCAATGTCAGTACTCCTGAGTAGATACTTTTAAAATTTAAAAAGTTTTTGGGTTTGTTTGTACCAAGCTGTTTACCTGCTGCCTTTTCATGAACGGCACATTTATTTGGAAGGCATGTACTGGAGCGCTGGGTCTGTGTCTCTAAACTGATCCCGTTTAAAATGTGATAGAAGAAAATGAATTGGAGAGCACTTTGCCAGCTCTCAGCGCGTTTTGTGTCTGGGCCTCTGGTATCCTGGGGAGGAGCGATTTTGTACCTGAAGAGGCCCAGGAGAATGGGTCTGGGGGCAGGGAAGAGGCGCCTACCCAGAGTGGCGCCAGGTTCAGATGGGTCTCTGGCCCCCTTCCCATATGCGTGTGAAGGAAAGGATTTTGTTCTGGAGGCTGAAGACCCAGATGGGGGGTCTCATTGTGCTGTTTGTCAGCTCTGTGGCCTCTGACAGTGAGTACTGTTGAGAGGCTGGAGAGAGCTCACCATCCCCGAGTGCTTATTACCACCTACTAGGAATGGTTCCAAATGTTCCAGCTCCTCTTTGCAACCGGCCTGTGAGGAAGGGCTGGTCTTCTTCACACTTTACAGGCAAGGAACCTGGGGCACAGAGAGGTTAAGGGATTTGTCCGTGATCACACAGCTGGTAAACTAGAGAAGCAAGATGGGAAGCTGTCAGACCACAGAGCAAACAGAGCTAAAAGCCTCATTCTGCTCTTCTGCCTCTGAAGATAAAGGTTGGAAAAGCATATCTCCTCTCCCAAGTGGTGCCCAGGCTCTGTCCCAGCCTCAAAGTCTTGTGGCTCTGTTTTTTGTTTTTGCTTTTTTTTTTTTCTTGTGGCTCTGTTAAGGGACATAAGGAGAAGAGATGATTTCCGTAGTGGTTTGGATTTGCATTTTTATGTATTACAGGATCCCGTTAATTTATCGTTGTTAGCGTATCTGATTATATTAGGGTATCTTAGATGTGCTTTGTAGAAAGTAATATATTTCAGATTCAAAGACAAGGAATTTATGGATTCAAGTGCCAGAGTGAAGGTTTATTTCAGTTTTGAAAGAATTATTCTTGATGGATCTTACAAAATGAGATTGAGAAATGATTTGATGTGTAGAGTGAGGAGTCGTGGAGCATTATGCAGATGATTGGCAATTTATTCTGAGCACGAGGCAAATCTATTGGAAATGAGAGCCGCACAGCTGGGGAGGAGGGCTGGGTTGTGGAGGTGGGCGTTTGGTATTTGGGGAGTGAATGATTAACAGTGCACCGAGGGTAATTAGGTGAAGGCCAGGAGAGACTGGGTGCTGCGTGTGCATGTATGCAGAGATCATCCAGGTCCATCTTCTTTTACAGAAACCCAGAGAGGGGAAGACACTTGCCTGAGGGCACACAGTGAAGTCAGGTGGTGATGTGGAGCTGGGATCTTCTGTAGGAAGTGTTCAGATGATTCCCCCTCCGGACACTGCTCCTCTCCTTTCCCACCTTTTGTATATTTTTGTTTCAGGGAAAGTTCATGGTCATCTCAGTTGTCCCAGGGGTGGGAGCGAGGGCTTCGGGCCCATCGACAGCAGGGTTGCCAAGCTTCTGGGAACTGCTGTGAGATCCTGAGCTGGAACCTTCTCTTCGTGGGAAGTGATTTTTTTTTTTTTTTTTTTGACACTCCTCTCCCCCATATGAAAGCTGCAACGTTTCTGAGGCCAACAAATGAGACATTTCCCACTTTCCATTTGCTTGCCAGAAGGGCCTTGCAAGCTTTCGCCTTGCAGAAAAAACCTTGAGTTGAAGGAGGAATAAGAAAAGGAAAGCGTGGCAGAACCCAAGCTGTGTTTTCTGCTTTTTGAAAACTTCATTCCGTTGAACTTTAACGGTTCACTATACGCAGGGCAGGGCCGTGTGCTTGCCAGATGCTGACAGGGAGAAAACAGTGCTGTGTGAAGGCGCAGACTCTGTCCTTAGGGAACCAGCCTCATCCAGTCTCATCCCGTGTCATTAAGGGAAGAATAGAGCAATTTGGGAAAATGCTTTTAATGTAATTGAAAAATGCAGATTGCAAAATTGGCACGGTTAGGAGTTGAGACAGTCTAGTAAATTATTTCTTGCTGCTTTTAAAACTTGGACACAGAAGCTTCTTAAAGGCACCCATTTACTGGCCAATGATGGCTTTGTCCCCCTCCTTTAAAAAAAATAAGTTGTTTTAGATTTAACTTAATTTTATCATAAAGGCGGTAAAATTTTGGGAAAAAATACAAAAAAAGGCAGAAATTAAAAACAAAACCATAGATCTCCACTCAGGCATAACAACTGTGAATATTTTGTAAGCAGCTTTTCCTTTCCACATTTTTCCCATGAGCATCAACTGGTTTTAATTATACTGTAGGTACTTTGTTTTTGTAAGCAGCATTTAAAAATTTTGTGATGGTTCTCTTCCCCCCAAACTTTTGCCCCTGAAAAGAAGGGATGGGTAAGTCAGTCCAACCTTGTCACCTTTTCTTGCAGCTTCTGCTGTCTCTACTCAGGCTTGTCCCCCAGGTACAGATCCCTGTGTGAGGGGAGTGGGGCAGGGCGTAGGGGTGAGGGCATCGGGGCATGTCAGAAGTGCATGCCAGGGAGACCAGTGGTGTCAGCCCAGGACTCTGGGAATTCCCACCCCTCAACCACCTCACAAAGCGCTGTGAACCCAGGCTGAAGCGTGGGAGGGCCAGATGGCCATAGAAGCCTGGAGCTGCTTCCGGGCTGGCCTTCCGGTCTTCCCTCGCTGGGGGTGAGGTGTCCTCTCCTGTGGAGCAGGGGCCACAGGGAGATGGGCCATACCCCTGGGGAGGTTCCCTGTCAAGGGCTTTGATTTGTGGACTCAGATTAGTTCCTTGGTCTGGGTGTCCCTGGATGGAGCTTCTAATTTTCTTTCCTTTCTAGATCTCTCTTTGCCTTAATGTTTTGTTTTTCTGGGAAATCTCCACCTTATCTTTCAATACTTTTTTTTTTAAATTTTGTATTTCTGCTGCCATATACTTAAACTTTTTTTTTAAACTGAGTTTAACTTATATCCAGAAAAGTGTTCTATTCTGATCTATCATATTTTTACATTCCAAGAGCTGTTTGTTTTCTGAATGTTCCTTTTTTAAAGAATATGTCATTTTTTTTTAATTGCATATTTACAAGGTCTTTTCTTAGCTGATAGAGTTCTTTGAAAGTTTTCCTGTGTTTGGAAAATGTTCCTGCCCCTTGTCACCTCTTTTTACCCTTTTGTTTTGGCGTCTGTGTTTCACATGAGGGGACGGGACGCCGCTCCGCTCATTCTCATTCAGGGAGGAAGCTGGTGAAAACCGATCTAACCAGAGGCTGTGTGTGCGTGAGTGTGTGTGTGTGTGTGTGAGAGAGAGAGAAACGATGGGGCCTGTCCACAGGGAGGTTGCTGCAGGGTGATGAGGCGGCTAGCTGGCACCTAGGGCAGGGCCTCCCCCCGCCATGTGAACCTCCCGAGGTGTTTTGGGTAGCCCAGTCAGTTTCCCAGACAGGACTCGTCATGCCCTGGCTGCCTGCGTTCAGGCATCTGAGCCGGGGAGAGGGCTGGGGTCTCCGTGTGGGGCGTGCAGACGTCATTCTCTCCAACGCGTCCTCCAGCTGCTAGCTTTTCCTCCCAGCACCCAGATCTACTATGTTCTTTTCAGCGCCTTTTTCAGCCTTTTCAGTGGCCTTCCATTTATGACACACGCCATCAGTTATGTGTAAATGTGACTGTGTCTTCTTCCCCTAGACAGTGGAAGAATTACTAACTTTTTTAAACATTTGCTAATTGAGTGGTGTCTTATTTGAGAACCAAATGAATTCATTTGCGTGCAGCTCCTTTAGAACCAGGTTGGCAGCTCGTTAATGCTCAATAAGTGTTTGTGGGTCTTGTCCATCAGTCTCCTGCCATCTTAGCATTTCTCTTCTGCAGCAATTTACATACTAACAATATTGACCTGTCATCATATCCCTCCCTCCGCCCACCGTGTGTTGTTTGACTTTGAGTTTTGGTATTTCGTTATTATTTTTTACAGGGAAAACCTGACATTTTTTTGGGTCAAGTGTATAGACCTTTCCCTTTGTAATTGTCCTGTGGCCTTAGAGCATGGCATGTCCTCCCCCATCTCAAGATCTGATAAATAGTCACCTATATTTGACCTTCATCTAGCAGTGATTAGCTTGAGCCAGTTTCAATTCTCATCATCTCTTCCAGGCTTTCTGTGGGTCCGGGGCTGGCTGTGCCCGCCGTGATGAATGTACGCTCGGTGCCAGGGATCGATTGGGATATTAAGGAGCAACCCTGCTTTGTGACGCTCCCACACACTGATGCTGGCTACTAATGATTTAAAATGACCTTCTTCCCATCCAGCTTATTCCGCAGGGCACGGGTGCGCCACGGCCGCCCCAGCCTTTCCTCAAAAATGAAATGTTGTTTTTGACCATAAAAGAAATACGTGTACGCTATGGAAAAAAACAGAAAGGAATAAAGAAAAAAATTGCCCATTATCTCTGCACCTAGAGGCAATGAGTGTAGCCTTTTGGTGTATTTCCATCCAGTCTTTGGAAATAAAAGGCAGCATAGTCGAGTTCCAACTACCCATGTAATTTTAAACCCGGCCTCCCCCCCCCCCCCCATGTACTGCGGCAGCGGGGTTTTAACGCCACGACTCACTGCGGTGGTTTTCAGTGTGGTCTGTGAGCCCCCGGGGTCCTCGAGACCCTTCCATGGGGGTCTGGGGGGTGAAAATTGTTTTTATAATGGTACCTAGAAGTTATTTGCCTTTTCCACTCTCCTCTCATGAGCATACATGGAGTTTTCCAGAGGCAACGGGATGTGTGCCGTTACAATAGATTAAGTACAGAAGCAGCTCTGCGAGCCCAGCTGTCTCTATTCAGCCAGCCGTTAAGGAGCTGGCAAAAATGTAAACAGTGCCTTGTCGCTGATTTTTTTGTATTGGAAAATATAATTATTTTCATGAGATGTTGTTTATGTTGACATGTAATGGGTTTATTATTGATACTTTTACATAAATTAATATTTTGAAGTGTTCTCAGGTTTAATTTCAAAGATGCTAAACGTGGCTTGATAATAACCCGCATTAAGCTGCAGCTTTTTGGAGTCCTCAGTAACCTCATAGAGTGTAAAAGGGTCCCACCAAAAGGTCTGGGTAGCACGGTTTGATTTATATCTGTAATTGCACTTTTGCAGGATGTACGTGTGGGTAATAACAGGGTCATCCCGCGGCTCCGGTGGAGGTGCGCAGATTCAGCCCTGGCTGCGTCACTGCCTCCTCTTGCTTGGTTAGATTTCCAAACGGCGTGACTAAAACATGATCCCAGAGGGTCCCAGCCTCCCTTGGCCTCCCTGCCCCTTCTCTCCGCCCTCCCTTCTGCCTGTTGTGAAGGTGATTTAACAACATTACAAAATGATGGGGAAAAAAACCTCCCAATTCCAGCATACACCTCAATTACGATTATCCTTTCAACACCCTCCCATCAATTTCTGGTCCATATGGGCTTGTGTTTTTCACAGAGTGCGCACACAATCTTGCAGCCTGCTTCTCCCACTTAACATTCTCTCCCAGCCTCTCCTGCCGCAGCGCCACCAGCCGCCTCTGCGTCTTTGGAGGGCCGTCAATTTGTGCTGGTTCCATGACGCTCTATCGAGTTGATTAACTGTAATTTACTTAGCCGTCCTTGGACACTTAGGTGGTTTCTAATTTTTGCTATTATAGATAATGCTGAAGTGGTTATCTTCATGCATGAAATCCTTTTCTGTTGGATTATTTCTTTCAGATTGATTTCCCAGAAGTGGGACTGCTGGGTCAAAGGCTTGTACATTTTCATGGGTCCAGATACGTCTCCCGTCAGATTGCTTTCCAAAAGGATTATACCAATTTGCACTGCCACTGCAAAGCCTGTGTAATAACCAACTATTTTGCTTAACTATCATGCCTAGAATTTTCCCTTGGAGCCCCAAGGGGGCAAAGGCCCTTCTCTAAGTGAACGTGATCTATAATTATTTAGACTAACACCAAAATTGCTTTCAGAACATTTTTAACCTGCTGAGTTTAGAATTCTAATTCGCATACAAGCCAGCATTAACAGTATCACAAGGAGCAATTTCTCTCCCTGCTCACAGTGTGTTTACACAGCCCGACAACTGCAGGGAAAACTGAAGAGCTTTTATAAACACAAGTGGTCTCTTTCTGAACTAGTTGAAGTGTTATTTTGAAAGGTACAGAAACACAAATTAAAACACATTTTCATTGTAACCTTTGGTTAGAAAAGTTGTTTGTTTTCGTCCTGGTCTCTTTCCATGTTCTTTGCTCTCATTCAAGTATGTTCTGAAATATCCTGGCTCCTTGGAGTCTTGCCATGATGCTGTTAGCCTGGTAACAGGGACATGCGGGGGAGGAGGCGGCTGTCCTCAGGTGCTAGTGGGGCTGTGCTGGGAAGAGGAATGGGCTGTACTCTGGTTTACTCCTAGGGCAAAAGCAGGACTACTGGTGGAAACGTGGGGGAAGAGGTTGGCACCCTGTGAGGAAGAACTTTCCGGCACTCAGGACCGGTCACCTTGGGGAGTATCCACCTCTTGGAAAGGGGTGAGGGTGGAAAGGTTCAGTGCAGGTTGGAGCCCATGTCGCCAGTGGGCCGGGAAGTAGATGCAAGCGGGGTCAGGGACTCTAAGGCCCCTTCTGGAATGCTGTGTGCCTGTGGCCGGGCCCCTGGCGGTTGTTGCTGCCCTGGAGAGAGCCCCGAGCTCCAACAGGGGCTGGAGCCTGGCACAATGCTAAACATAATGTGAGTATGCACGTGAGGCAGGCACATTCCCCCCCCCCCCCCCGATTTCTCTGGGCGTCCACTCTCTTATCTGTGAAAGAATTACCTCACGGGGCTGTAGGGATGAGACGAGGTTAGATGTGTGAAACCATTCTGTAAACGATAAAGCCCTTGCAAATAGAAGGTATTATCAAGAACTTCAAGCCACGGTTTATTCTGTAATTGCCTGCGAAGCCAAGTTCTTAAAACACGGGAGGCTTGCCATCCAATTTATCTCCAGTTACCTTGATTCGTTGAACAAATAATATGGTATGTGCCCATGGATGCCAGCAGGCCTCTCAGGGAACTTAGGTTCTTCCGGATGTGGCTTCCTATTTTCTGGCTTTGCAGCGTGGTGTTGGCTCCTGGTGGTTGGAATGTGCTGCTAGACTTGTGTGGCCAGCGAATCAGTCGGGCCTTGTGTTAGGCTATCTGTGGTATGAGCGGTGAGGGCCCCAGGGACCAGGTGCCACAGAGTGCATGAGAGAGATGGCCCTTGGAGTCAGTATAGGAAGGCTTGGTGTCTCCACTTCTTTCTTCATTTGGTCATCCATTGATGAAGCCATTGATTAAATGCCGGCTCTGTACAGGCTCTGGGCTCAAAGGGACCAGACATAGCCTTGCTGGCAAGAAAGCATACAGAGGAGCGTGGGGTGTGTCTGTCAGGGTGGGGGCAGAATATAGGACAGGCTTCTGGGGAAGGGGAAGGTTGAGCTGGGTCTTGGAAGGTGAGGAGATGAGTAGCCAGGTGGGTGGGGAGGAGAGCCCTGTGCTATGACTATCGTGCTGCAGGGGGGACCAGTGTTGGCAGGCCGGGGCAGTGTTGGCATCCACTGCAGGGAGCCAGGCAGGACCTGTTGCAGGCTTTAGGCCCGGACAGTTAGGGCATGGGGCCAGCTGCTGCCCTTTGTGCCTTCCCTGGGTCAGGCACCACACTAGGGCTTTGCACCTCGTTTACCCACAGCTGGGGCATAAGGCAGTCGGTTGAGTTTGGGAGTCCCACTGTGGGCCTCAACCCTGGCCCTGTGCTTTCTAACTGTGACTTGGACTAAGTTCTGTAACTCTTGGGACCTTTGTTTTTCCATCAGTAAGTGGGGATAATAATAGTATCAATCTCAGTTTTCTGAGGTTTAAACAAGAAAAATCATGGAGAGCTCTTAAGGGAGTACCAGGCATGTAGCAAGTGCTTCATTATGTAAGCTGGCATCAGCAGCGTCCTCGAGCCCGTTTTACAGATGAGAAAACTGAGGATCAGAGAGGGACAATGAAGGACACGTGACTCCTAAACACACAGCTGGCGTTTGGACTTACCCTTTTCTGCCTCTGCATTTTGGGGTTGTTCTGTGTCAGCTTCCTGCTTGGGAGCTCCAGAAAGTAGTCATGTGAGTGTGGGCAAGGTCCTTCATCTTTTTGAGGCTTAATTAGTTCATCTGCACACTGGGAAGAACTCTAATGTAAGTTCCATAATGCAGGGAACTTGTTTTCTTGGTTGTTGTAGCTCCAGTTCCTGGAGGAGAGCTGAACACAGAGGAGGGGCTTAGGCGACACTTGTAAATGATGAGTGACCCCAGCTCAGTCTACCACGCTCCTGTGGGCCTCCTTGAACTTCAGGGGGATGGAGAGTCTCGGAGCCCGCATGTCTTGGCCCTTTCCCCCACCTCTAGCTCGTGCAGGAAGCATCCCTCCCTGGGGGGGAGGGGGGGTGGCGGTGGCAGGCTTTGGAGAGGGCTTTGAGGACTGTAGCTGGGAGCTAAATCAAAGTGGTGGTTACTCCCCATCTGTTGAAATGTTTGCGTTTACACTCCCAGGTAATGGCTTTGGGCTGATCCTTGCAGCCCGTCTGTTTGTTTATTATTTATTTATAAATCATAAATCCAGAAAGGATTTTGGGAGGCTTATCATAAAAGATACGAATACAGTAAAGCTGTTAAAACAGACCATGAAAAGCCACCCTGAAAAGAGAAGGAGACACATAAATCAAGTTCAGAGCTGACCACTGTTACCAGGCTGGTGCCTTCCATCTTGCTTTGTGGGTTCCTGCAGCCCTGGGGCAGGGTGCGGGACCGGAGCCGGTGGGAGAGGCTTTGCGTGGGGACGTGGGCTCATGGGACGGTGGTGCTTCAAAGAAGGCACCTTCTTCCAGGGCTATGTCTTGGCTGCCTTGTGATGAGTTCCAAGGGTCAGAGGGGAGGCCAGGGGGCATTTCTTTTGAGGGTCAGAGGGGAGGCCTGGAGGCAGGGGGGTGCAGCAGGGGTCAGGGCACTTTTCCGCAGCTTAGTTTCTCTGCTGCCGAACGGCGGCGGTCATAGCCAGCTCCAAGAAGCTATGGGGATTACATGCGGCGGTGTTTGGCCTGGGACCCGGCCCTTGGAAAGTGCAGTTGTGAATCTGCCCTGTTTGGGCTGGGGTGCCTGTATTGAATATCGTCCTGGGCGGAGGGCTCAGGTCCTTCACTCAGGCCCCCATGTTCAGAGGAGGTGCCACTGGAGGGGCTGACAGGATGGGGTGCCCTGTGCGCCCCCACCTCTGTCCATACTGACGCCGTCCACACTGAGCGTGGCCTGTTCATTATTGCTTAAAAACACTTACGAAGTTCGACATGAAGGGAACATACTTTTTAATTATTTCCCAGCTTGTCTCTGGCAATGTTGTTGTCAAGGAAACCAAAACCTTGGAAAAGCTTTTCAGCTTCCCGGTCGGAAGAGGATACTTGTACAGTGCTTATGTCTGTGGAAACGGACCTGTCGTTCTGTAACAAAATCTGTTTTAAAAGGACTGGCTTCCTTCACTTCTTACAAATAGAACCTTTCTGACTTCTAATGCAAGATGCAAGATTGCTGTTGGCATTTTCTCTTTCAAAAGAATTGGAGGCATTCTTGACTCACTTCGTTCAGCATCTGATGCAAGAGTTGGGTGCTAGGGGTGGGAGCAGGATACGGAGATGGATGGGGCGTCTCGCCCTTCCTTGAAAGGCTCCAGGCCTCTAGGAAAGAGAAACGGGTAGACAGATACTTACAGTGTAGCATCGTACCTGTTCTCAGGGAGTGGAGGATAAATGCTGTGGGGCACAGAGGGCTGGCTCAGGGAGGGGCAGTGCCAGCGAGAGTCACAAGGAGTCTCAGGACGCGTAGAAGTAGTTCTGTGGCGAAGAGATGGAATAGCATTCTGGGCAGAGGGAACAGACCGTGCCAAGGCTGGAGGGTGTGGAGGAGTGTGCTGCTGCCCACAGACTGCAGGGGTGTAGGGTGAGGGTGCTGGGTTGGACATGTGAAACAAGGGAGCAGGACTGCCTGGAGAAGACTTGGGAGGCAGGAAATCAGGAGTGCGATGGAGGAACAGAATCTGTTTTTAGAAGGACTGGCTCCCTTCACTTCTTACAGATAAAACCGTTCTGACTGCTCGTGGAGGGCCATGAGGTTGGGAGGGCAGGTACCTCAGAGCTGTCCTCGTTCTGTTGTACAGGGCCCTTGCTCTTCGATGCGCGGAGGCATAGCGCGCCTTACAGCTTCGCTTCGGAGGGAAGGGCCGCTGCTAACATGTTTTGAATTTAATCATTTGCTTCTGCTGCAGGAGTACCGCGTTCAGTGTAGTGTGTCAGCCAGCATTCCAGTAAAACTTGATGATAGTTAAACCCTATCAAGGGCATTGGTTTTATATGAAAAAGATAAATCATTGTTAGAAAAACAGGAGTCTTGTTTTTAAACAGCCCTTGTTACTTTTTAAAACTTTGGAAAATAATTTTAGATTTATAGAAGAGTTGTAAAATTCAGAGTTTCTATGTATCCGTCACCTGCCTTCCCCTCCACTTTATATATCCTGGTGCATTTGTCAAAGCTAAGAAGTGAATTATCAGGATGACTCTGTTAACCAAACTGTAGAGTTTTTCAGGTTTCACCAGTTTTTCTGCCAATGTCCCTTTTCTGTTTCAGGATCCAACCCAGGATCTGACGTTGCATTTAGAGCCCTTATTCTTTTTATTGTTAATGGTTTTGGTGAGAGGGGTGGGGGCAGGGAGCAGACTGAATCTTACCATTGTTGAATCATGAGCAAGACCCGTGGAAGGTTTTCGCCTCAATGAGGCTGAGCACGCTCACCTCTCACGTGCCAATTGTCCCCCTAACTGGCTGCTCTATTACTAACCCGTCTCCATTCCCTCTCCTTTTCTCGCTGTTTCCCTTTTGCATCGAACCCAGCCAGACCTGTGGGCTCGTGTTGATCTTCGTGAGGGCTTGGAGTTGGACCTCTCCTCAGCTTCCCGGTGTTTACGAGATGAGCGTGTCTTGTGGTGGTGACTGGGAGTGAAGTGTGACCTTTAGTGAGGGAAGCGAAGACATTCTTTGCACATAGGTAGATGCACAGCCTCAGACAGAAGTCCCCGCTTTCCTTTTGTCCCTTCCTTGGGTCACACTCCTCTGTGCCTTTCCTCCTCCCCCATCCTCTCCTTCTTCACCGTTTCCATCCCGCTTTCTTGGGCCTTCCACCGTGCCCACCCTGCTTGCCTTCTCTTCTCTGCTTTTCCTCCTTGCCCTCCCCCCTTCTGCTTCTCTCTCTCCCTCTCAAGCTCCCATGCCCTTCCTCCTTTCCTTTCCTGCAACAGGCCAGTGAAGCTGTTGCCACGGAAACAAGCCCAGCAGAAGCTCTGCTCTGCTTTCTGGATGCTTCTAATGATGCTGATGACGCAGATACTGTTGAGTTCTAGAATCAGCTAAGCCCCGGCCTGTGGCCTCTGGAGTCCTTTCATTTTCCAAAGGCCAGACCGGTGCCACAGCTCGTAATTCTGTTCAGTAGATGGTCATTTTTGTTTTGGAAACTTCAAAATTTGAGTAATCATTTTCCCCTTGCTTCGGAAGACTGGTTGCAACCAGTGTGAAAAACACTCAGCTGAATTTACTTATGTTAACGGAGGGAAAACACCACATGGAAGGTGGTGGCTCTGTAGGCTCCACAAGTTATCTTAAGTTTCACGTGGGGGGTGGGTGTACACATCTGAATTCTTGAGATGATGACTGCTTTTAAAGGATGTTGGGGGACAGAGAAAATATAATTGGGGCCCTAAAAAATCTTCTGATACTTAGTTTCACTCAACAAATGTTCCAGGAGGAGTTGTGGGTCCAAGCCAGGTGAGGGGAGGCTGTGCTTGAGCCACAGAGCTGGGTGTGTGTGTGCATGTGCGTGTGCACGAGGTGCAGCCTCTGCTTTACGGTAGAGTAACCGGCACTCCCTGGTATTCGTCGGAGTAATCCAGTGAATCCAGCCTTGTCCGTTCTGCGGAACAAACTACACATTAAGTAGGCTCTGTGGGCCCCTCGGAGGGCCATTGGCTTCTGGGCCTTCGTGGAGCTGGTTTGTAGTGGTGGCAGCCTTGTTCCTTGCTGTTTGCTCAGGGTTTGACTTAGGCTCAGCTTGTTGGCATTAGCTCGGATTTGGAGTTGTGCCATTGAGCCAACACTAGCTAATAGCCCAGCAGGGAAGAGTTAGTTGGTGGATTATATTTAAGTTAGTACTTATTCCCAAAGGTAACTTTGCTTAATAAAAACCTTAAGCCTTTATTACTGTGCTTATGGGTATCCTGGCTCAAGGGTGTAAAAATAAGACTTATAAAATCCAAACATTATTTGTGGAAATGCAAAAACATTTTCATTAATAGAGAGTGTGATAAAAAGCCAAGGCTCTTTCCGTCTGTGCCTAAATGGTCTTGATGCACTTGGGTCTCTTTATTTTCCTACTCATTCCAAGCGTATTTAAATATCACCCGTTCAGTAGTGAATTTTAAAGGAAGGAAGCTTTGGTGTGTGAATAACTTTACAACTACCCACAGTATTTCTAGTCAGTTGCTGTGACTTAAGTTGATAATGGACCCCACACAGCAGTCACTAATGGATGATAATCTGGAGTGTTTTTGTTATTGTTGTTTTTATTTGAGAAGAAAGGTTTGAAATTAGCATAGTAAATCTCTGTGGGATCTTTGCAAATAAAAGAATATTCACGTTAAAAACAACTTTCAGGAAAGATGTATGGTAATGAATAAAACATCAGTGAGTGAAAATAAGCGTGTTTAATTATTCAAGTAGAAGTAGTAATTTAAACTAATTATTGCTTGCGGATTTCATAATTCAGTTTTTGTCTCGCAATAATATTTCCTCTGGGCCTCCGGGGTGCGTTGGCGGCTGCGGGAGCGGGCGGGGCCTCTCCCCCTCCCCCGCCGCTGCAGCCTCTGCTGCACTGAGCTGCTTCTGCCCGGCCTCCTTGGTGGCCTCAATCCTGCCTGCATCCCCTCCTTGCACCACCTAATTAAGCATTTCCTTGCTTATCACCTCTGGTTGCTTCAGAAGTCTCAGACCCGTCCTGCCCGTGAGTTCTGAGTGCCCTGGGGGTTAGACCCCTCCCTGCTCCCCCAGTGTCTTAGGCTTCTTGCCCCTTCCATAGCCCTGGCAGAAGTGACCCTGAGCCCACATCCCCGTGTCCCCACTTCCCCGTGATGCAAGTCCTAGCCTGTCTGGGCTCCTCAGGTTGTGTCTTCTCTGGATGCCCCCTCCACCCCAGTCGTGGGCCCCTGCTGGATGATCACTTCCTTCTCCCCATAGCTTTGTTTAAAGCAGGTTCTTGTGCTCCTTTTAAAAGAAATGTTTTAATTTTTTTCTTGTTTTTGGCTTTTCATTTTGTTTCTAATTCTAAAAGAAAAACTGTTCATATAGAGGAACTGAAAAGTACTGGAGAGTTTAAGAAGCAGGGGTGTGATGAATCACCCCTAACTCACACTGCTGGCAGCTCTCTGTCATCTTTGTATGCTGGTGCTGGCCCTTTCCCCCTGGAGTTCCAGGTTGTCATCTTAGCACAGATTCCTGGGAGGGGCCCCACATCATCCTCCTAGATGCTTCTTCCTGGGGTGTGACTGCCATTAGTAGGTGCTGGTGAAGGAGTAGTGAATACTGGATAGTACTTGTGCTCAATTGTGTGAGGCTTTTTAAAAACCCGGTTTTGACTGCTTTTCTTATGACTGCCTGTGAAGGCATGGTGGGGGGAGAGCTTTCTGTCCCTCTCTTTATTGCACAGATGCTGCCTGGAACAGATCTTGGCAGTTCAGGTGAATTATTATTCTACCCCTCAGAAAGTAAAGGGAAAGCTTTCTATTTGTAACTTCTTCCCAAGTGCCCTCTGTCAAAAGGTAGTGACATCTGCTCTCTTGACATGTGATAGCCATTATTACCTCCGTATAATCACATAGCATTCCATCGCAGGCCCAAAAGCTTTCCATCCATCATGTCAGGAAAGACAACCTTTATTTAAGATACTTTTTTCCCCTTTCCTTTGTTATTACTTTTTCCTAAAAAAATAACCCTCTGACTTTACAGGCGTGAGCCGGGCAAGTGAGTGACTCATTTCTTTGCGGGATTATTACTGTGGACAGCGACAAGACAGGTGGGCCATGGGGGATCGAGAGAGCAATGAGCTGGCTGTCAGGGGCCAGGAGTCCATGTGTGGATCTGCTGGCCACCAGCTGAGACCCTGAGCAAGTGAGGTCAGCTCCGGCTATGGTGTCTCATTTGGAAAACAGAGGTTTGACTGTGATCTCCAAGGACCTCTTATGCGGAGCAGTTTTGTGATCTCCAAACTACCTTTAGCTAATGAGGTAATGAGAGGCTTCCAGGTGTCCCTCCCAGGTCTTCCTGCAGGGCTGCTAAATGAGTTTTTGGGATTCTGAATCAGTTTTCTCTCCATGTGACCTCCAGGGGATGTCATTAAGCAGGGAGAGAAGTTACTAACATCTGTGGCCACAGTGGAGCAAAGTCATGGGATGAAGTAAAATGCCAGGGGAGGAAACTTAAGCAGCCAGCCTTTGGGGAGACCCACTGGGGAGGATACCCGTATGTCACGAGGTCCTTTCCTCCCCCAAGGAATTGACAGCTGAGTTTCACTACATGTGTGAACCTGTCTTGCATAGCTCAGGGCTTACATACCAAAAGTGCCCAATAAATGGTTGTTTGGTCGAGTTAAAATTTCCTTTGTAGATCCAATCTGATCCCTCCTGTTTGATTGTAAGGTTCCTCAAGGGGAAGAAACCATTTCTCCTTACTTCATTTGAAAGCTTATTTTTAAGAATAGAAGTATACAAATTTTGGTACAAGATTAAAAAGAGACACATAAATGTACAGAGAAAAATGGGTCTTCTTCCCCTCCACCCCATCTGCCACCGGGTCCCCTGCCCTGGCTCTGGAGGATCCGTTTCTCGCTCATCTCTGCATCTTAGGCAGCACCCAGCCCACATTCAAGAAGGAAACCTGACTTGGGCTCATTTGAATTAGAATGACTTGGCCACCTTTCCAACCAAAGCCCGTGTGGCCAAATATTGAGGAAGTGAATTGGATGCAAATCCTCAGGAATTATTGGGATCAGTGGGACTCCTGGAAGGAGCTTGTCCTTGAGCTGTGGTTCTCTATGGGGTGCCTAGGGAAGGTCTTCAGCCTCTCCCGCCTGTTTCTTGTGAAGTGGGGCTGTCACCCTGAGTCAGCAAGATGGCAGCCGTGAGTGATGCCCGGAGCTTGGCACAGGCACGAGTAACTCTTGCTTCCTTTCCCATGCTTGAAACTGAAGATGGAGAATGAATATGTATCATTTCAAAATGATAATGTAAAATCAATGTGGAGGTGTGATTCCATTAATAGATTAGTGATTAACTCAACTTTTTAGGAGCCCATTTGTTGCCCAGAGTGAAGCTGGCTGGAATGAAGCAGAATTAGAATGGCAGGCCTACTCTTCTAATTGAAACGCACATAAAGTGCCTGGCCCTCAGACTTGTATCGGGATGATTGCTGCGATCAATATTCCAGTTTGCTTGGCTGGCAGCTTCCAGGGACTCAGAATGGATGATGGACCTAGGGAAACACTGCCAAACAGAGCATTAAGTTAATTCCTGTTGGCCTGGCTTCTGGCTTGCCTGATGAAGGCCCTGAGTAGAAGGGTGCTGTGCCGCCGTGGACTTTATCTGGTATTACAAGAACTCAGGGTGGTCGGCTTCCTAAGATTGAATTTTGGTAGCGATGACAGTTCCCATTTGCTGAGATCCCACTATGTGCCCAGCTCAGTGCCTGGCATCGTGTACACAGTGAATCCTCTGGAACCCCATGAGATGTCAGTAGCATGCCCGTGCTGAGGTCAAGGGGGCTCGGAGGGCAGAGGAGCATGCCACTAGCAGGTGGCAGAATTAGGACAGGAGACCAGGACTGTTTACTTCCAAAGCCCAAGTTCTTTCCACTCGCCCATGTGGCCCTGAAGGGACGCATCAGCTGTTGGGATTCTCCCAAGGCTTAGAGGCTCCAGCTCAATCAAAACATGTGGGCCGAGGTTTGAAGCAGAGGACAGAGGAGGAGGTTCATTCTCATATTAGAGGTGTGTCCCAGCACGGAGACCGGGAGGGACTGGCTTTGGAGGCCACTTGGATTGTTCAGTATTGATGGTGCGGGCTTGGGTGAGGAACATGAGGCAGGTGTGAGTCCTGTTCTAGGTACTGAGGTGGGATAATTCAGTGATATACTAAAAAAGCAGCCGCCATCTACTTAGTGTTCCCTATATAATGGGTAGCCCCACTTTCCACAAGTCACTTTTAGGCATTTTCTCTTCATTTTGCAGGTGAAGGTGAGACTGAAGCAGATTGAGTCTGTATTTAGTGCGAAGAGGTGGGAGTCGAGTGGGGAAGGCCGTGTGGCAGCAGGGTGGCTTGCCCAGAGTCACACTACTGCCAGGTGACAGAGCCAGAATGCACACCCCCCAGCTTCACTAGTTCCTGTCCCTCTGCACCTCCAGAGCTAGTACCTGCCGTATGTGTGCAGCTCCTCCCCCCATCTTCTCTCCGTCTCCGGGGCTGAGCTCTTTAAGGTCAGGGCTGCAGCTTCCTGTGCTCTCTGCCTTACACTGAATGGTGCTGGATAGACATTTGTGTCGCAAGCGCATGAGTGAGTGAATGCGTGAATGAATGACACGCGTGGGGAGAGAGAAAGGGGCAGGCCCAGGGCAGTTGGACAGATATGAAACATGATTTAAAGACAGGGCGGTAGGTCTGTAGCTGCTCCCTCCTTTCTTCGCCCCTCTCTCTCTTTCTTCTGGTGATTCGGAGCCGCTCCCCAGCAGAGGGTTGCTGACCAGGACTGAAGGTGCTGAGTGCAAGGAGCCTGACTCATCAGCTCCTTGCGTGGGGTCAGCAGGATGGTGGCAGCAGTTCCAGAGCGGAGTGGGTTATGCACAGAAGACCGAGTTTGCTGAAGTCCTTCCAGGGGAAGAAGATAGATGCTGGGCTGAGCTGGCGGTTCACATCATAACAGTAGCAGGAGAGTTTCTGAGAGATTAGGTAATGATGTATACTCAGCACTCAGACATTTGATTTGCATTGTGTCCTATATTCCGGAAAAGTCGCTTCCACTTTCTTATTGATGTGCTCACATTTTTGGGGTAATTGTCCTCCTTTGAATAACCCCCTGTTTACTCTCAGGTCCATGTGCCTCTTGTAGTCCAGGAGGCAGTGAGGAAAAGCCTTTAAATTCAAAGCCCTATCCATCTTCCCAACTCAGGTGAGATGGGGACTGGAAAGTCAGCTTGACTGAGATAAGCATGGCTGGCTTCCTGGGTGGTGGCTTTGGGCTTCTGGATGGGGCCGACGGTGGTGGTGGGCAGGGGCAGAGGGATGCCTTTAAAATCCTCCGCTGCCTTCTTCAGGTGTCCTCTTGGAAGCTGGTACATTCCCAGGGCAGCAGCTCCTGGTGGCTGCTTATTACATGAAAGCCCGAGAGACCCTTCAGATCATGTGTACCCTGGGAGCTCCGGCTGCATTCTTCCTGCAGGTTTTGGTGGCAGCTTTCCCCTGAAGCATAAAATTATTAAGAGGAGGAACCACAGTTTCACATTTTAGGGCCCGAATAGGACCCAATGCCCAGTTTTGTTAGATTGAGTCTGGACGCCCGAGGTTGGAGTGGGGACTCTTCCCTGAGAGTTCGAGGTGCTTGCTGAGTGTCCAGACAAATAAATTGAGACAGGCCTTGGGAAGGATGCTTGGCTGGTGTTGGGAAGCAAAGAGGAGGAGAGCCACACCTGATGGGGTGGGAGAAGACATTTGTGCTGGCCCTGGGACGAGGGACAGTGGGGCTGGGAGAGAGGCAGTGCTGGCTGAGGGCCCTGGGAGCTGAGCACAGTTGTTTGTTCATCAGGCCCAGGGGAGAGGGCTAAAGTAGAGAGTCATGGTAATATGGTAATGGCCGGGGCGGGGGGGGGGAGGGGCGGTGGTCAGGGCTTTGTGAGGCACGGGGCTGAATCTAGAGTTTTTCCTATAGGAACTGGGAGCCATGGAAGATTCGAGAATGGGTGGATGTGGAATTGGAGGGAAAACCCCTGGGGAGGCCTCCCATGATGCTTCTGTGATATAGTCTGGGCCCTTAGGATAGAGCGAATAGGGGTGGGGTTGTGTGAGCCCCGACTTTAGATAGTTCTGCTTCTATTCCCCCACCTTTATTATAGACTCCTAAGGTTTAAGTATAAATGCAGTTACAATTTTGGGCCTTGAAAATGCCTCCATTTATTGAAAACCCACTTTTACATATATCGAATTCCAATATTGCTCAGCCCTGTGTGGTAGGTGTTAGGGCTGAGGAGACCTGAGGTGGGGAAAGAGCCACAGCCCAGGCCCCCCATTCTTTCAGTGCCATTCTTTTTTCTTCCAGTCCCACCCCCATCTCTACCTGCCTCCCCCACCTCTACCTGCCCTCCCCACCTCTACCTGCCCCCCCCCCCCCGTCCCTGAAGCCTAGGGTTGGGGGCGGTGTATAAATATTAGGAATATTTACGTAGGCCTGCATGGGATTCAGTGACGCAGCTGAGAGCCACGGAGCGTTTGGTGACTCATCAGACCTTTTCCAAACACTTGTGATATTTTGCTGCTCTGAAGGGAGGAAAGTAATTAGCAGTTAACGCTGGTAGATGACGCTGGAAGAATACGCAAACCTTCCCTGCTGGTCTTTTCTGTGCCTCGGGTGTTTTGTGTTTTTTTAAAGCTATGTGAATTATTTTCTTTTTAATAATGTTTGTTTTCTTCTGATTATTAAAATAATGTGTGCTCATTGTAGAAAATACATAAATGCATTAAATAGGAAATAAAATGCATGAATTATTTTTCCATTACAGTCTTATTAAGAATGTTTTGCTTCTGCAAAGGAAATTTGGAGCACTAGACTTATTTTATTTGAGGGGCCTGTCGAGATAAGTCAGATCGATGGTTTGCAGCCTGTGCTTTGGGGGCTTCAAGGACTCCATGGAGATTTTGGGGGGCGGGCTCTGGGGAGGGTGAGGTAGGGGCCTTGAGACACGGTTCCCTCCCACCCCACCCCCCAGTAGTTCTGCATTGTCTGTGTAACGACCTGGTTTCTTCCCATGGCTGCCTTTGAGCAAATGGCTCCATGGCTTATCAGGTTGGGGACTCAGTGATCCAGACCCAGCCTGTAATTTATAAGTGAGGAGTCTGAGGACACTAGGAGATATACCTGGCCTAAGGTGACATGGTGGCTTGGGGCTAGTCTTTGTGCTTTCTGACTCTACATTCATTGCCTTTTGGAATATGCATCAGTTAGAAATATTAGCAGTTAAATTTGAATGTCATTGTTACAAGTTATGTCACCATGCAGAGACCCCCAGGAAGCTGATCAAGGGTTTCTAAAGGGCATGCTTTTGAAGGAAGGGGAGACCTAAGAGCAGCTGGTGCTTGAAGCGATGAAAAGTAAAAACCCCATCATCACTGTTAGGCACACAAAGGCGGAGAAATTGCTCTGGGTGATCCCTGGTTGTATGAATAATGAGAAGAAATTAAGTAAAGGCCGTGTTTCCTGACACTGATGTATTAGAACATGGAGTAACTTTCTACAGGAAATTGGAACAGGAATCCCTTTAAATTGAATTTGAAGCTGTGAATAGTAAGCCTACATTGGCCCTGCGTGTCCTAATGCAAGTTAAGTAAGCAGTTTCCTGGATAAGAGTTAAGTACTTTAGGGATACAGGTTAATGCCGAGGCCAACATGGCGCGAGTTAATAAATTGCCTCTCCTGTGTATTGTCTGTGAAGACGCAGAAGAGTAATTTGCTTCCCGCAGAGCTGTGCCAGAATTCTCATACTTATTTTATTAGATTTTTGGCCCAATACATTTGTTCCCTCTCATTGGTTTTGCTGATAATAATTACCCACCCCCCTTCCATCTCCCCATGGATCTCTCTCTATTTTAATTGTTTGCAGTAGCCTCAAAAGTTTACCATTTTAGAAAATAGGTGTTTTAAAATAAGAATACTCCGGGACAGAGCCCTTCTGAGTTTCCAGAGGGAGATAGTTAAAGCTCTATTTTTAAAGTAATCTTGGGGACCATAGCCACTGAGATTAGGAAGAAGCAAGAGCTGCTTCCATCAAACATGTAAGTGCCAATGCCTGTCCTCCGGGAACTCTCTGGGAACCCTTCTGGAGTTTGGATATGCTCAAGGGCCTCCCAGGGAGGATGGAGGGCATAGAACACGGGCCTCCCATGCTGCTTCTGTTTGGCTCTTGACCCTGCGGCCCAGGGGAGGAAGGACATTTATAATAGCAGCCACTACTCATTGAGGACCTGTGGGGTGCCAGACACCATGCTGGGGCCAGCGACACTAGCTCACAGACTAATAGATTAATTCATTAACAAGCTAATTATAAATTACAAACTGCTATTTATTGGGAAATAGAGAAAAATGGCCAGTGGGTAGGGGAGAACCCCTGGAAGATGCCATGCAGGCAGAGATTGGAGATGTGAGGAGGACTCAGGAGTGTGAAGTGGAAGGAACAAGCAAAGGACCAGCGTGTGCAGAGGCTGAGAGCAGAGGTGTGGCAAGAAGCAGCATGCAAGGCCAGGCTTGTCCTCAAATTGTCCTTAGAGAAGATGTTTTCTTTTCTTTTCTTTTTCTTTTTCTTTTTTTTTTTAAGATTTTATTATTTATTTGCCAGAGGGAGAGGGGGAGAGCAGAGAGAGCAGCAGGCAGAAAGAGAGAGAAGCAGGCTGAGCAAAGAGCCTGATGGGGGGCTCAGTCCCGTGACCCTGGGGTCATGACCTGAGCCGAAGGCAGACAGTTAACCGACTGAGCCACCCAGGCGTCCTGTGAAGATGTTTTCTTTATAGTCGAATGCATAAGGAGTTTCTCAGATGACAGCACACTGTCTTAATTCTGGACTACGAAGTGTAAGACAAAGTGTAAGTAGGTCTTCGGATACTTTGTCCACCACCCAATTTGTTTGAACCGTTTGCCTACCATGCACGTGGTCAATGGTAAACCAGTCAATGGCAACTTGATCTGTGAGGGGCATGTTGCTTTGTGCTGGGCTTGAACCATAGCTCTGTAACCTCTTGGTGCCTTAGTTTCCCCATCTATAAAATAGAAAAAAGTGTACAGATGGCCTTAGATTTTCTCAGTTCACAGTGCCCTTTGTGTCACAGTAACTTCTCCCCATTTTCCAGGCCCAAACCAACACTCAGCAGTCCTCTGGTCCCGAGAACTAAGGTGTTGGGGCCAGAGAGGGAGTAGTATTTGGGTCCTAGCAACTTCACGCCCATTGGGCACACACAGGTTCTCAGATGTTGGAGGCTGGTTGGGCACTGCCACCTTCCTTTCCGGTTCCACGTAGATTTTCGTGTGATACTTGTTCTTTATCACAACAACGGCTGAAAACCCAGCTTTGCAAAGATATGATGTCATTAAAAGAAATGCAGAGCGATCTAATGTTGGGAGTGGTTAAGTCCCTCAGCTAGCAGTCTGCATGGTATTAACAAATACTGTGTTTTCTTAAAAAGTTAAAGTGTCCCTTGGCACCCCCGTGAGTTTTCTGGGGTTCCCTCAGGTGTCTTGGTGCACAATTTGGGAACTGCAGTGGTATTTTCTTTGTGTGGTTTTGTGAAGGTTAAATGAAATGGTCCACAGAAATGCTCGGGGCAGTGCCCGGTACTAGGTGCTGAGTGATGTGATCATTGCCGTTCTTCCACCTCAGAGGTTCCCTTTAGCTGGTATAAGAATGTGTCCTGTGAGTGGGGGAGACACTGATCTTTTTTTTCTTTTTTAGATTTTATTTATTTGAGAGAGAGAAAACGAGCAGGACCGCGGGGAGCGGCAGAGGGAGAGGGAGAAACAGATTCCACACTAAGCATGGAGCCCAGTGCAGGGCTTGATCCCAGGAACTGAGATCATGACCTGAGCCAAAAGCAGATATTTAACTGACTGAGCCACACAGGTGCCCTTCATTTTTTTTTTTAAGGTTTTATTATTATTATTATTATTATTATTTTTAAAGATTTTATTTATTTATTTGACAGAGATCACAAGTAGGCAGAGAGGCAGGCAGAGAGAGAGGGGGAAGCAGGCTCCCTGCTGAGCAGAGAGCCCGATGCGGGGCTCGATCCCAGGACCCTGAGATCATGACCTGAGCCAAAGGCAGAAGCTTAACCCACTGAGCCACCCAGGCGCCCTAACGTTTTATTTTTTTAAGTAATCTCTGTACCCAATGTGGGGCTTGACCTCTCAACCCCAAGACCAAGCATTGCCTGCTCCTCCGACTGAGCCAGCCATGCAACCCCAGGAAGACATTGATCTTGAGGATGTCTAGGGAGAGGGTGTGGTATTGGAAAAATACAGTATTTTAAAAATCTGTTATAATAGGTGATTTTAAATATGTATGTAAACCTGTAAGTTAATAAATATATAGATGTTTGAATATTTTTTCAATATCTCTACAAGTATACATATTCAAGATGGTCTCTAGCCTTTTTGTTTTGTTTTTAATCTTACCATTGGAAAAATAAGGGAGGTAGGTCCCTGTGGTTCACCTTAGATTTGGAATATTGGCGAAGGGGAGAGTGGTTTGTGTTGAGGTTGGTGATTTAGGTAGGGATCAGATTGTGAGAGGTCTCTATGACATGCTAGGCCTTAGGATTTTATTCAGAATGAAGTAGAAAAAGCCATTGACAGTTTAAATTAAAAAAAAAAATGAATTAATTTTATTGAGGTAATTTACAAATAATAAAATGCACCTATTTTCAGGGTACTATTGAGTGAGTTTTGACAAATCTCTGCACTTGTGAATAGACCCTCCCCAGACCCCATCAAGATGGAGGACATTTCTACCCCCGAGAAAGTTCCTAGTGTCCTTTATCAGTCTGCCTCTTCCTTCCAACCCCAGCCCTAGGCAACCACTGATCTGCTTTCTGTCACTAGAGATTAGTTTTGCCTGTTGTAGAATTTTATATAAAATAGAATTATACGACCTGTAATTTTCTGGGTCTGGCTTCTCTCACTGGACATAATGTTTGTGAGATTTATCCCTGTTGCCGTGTGCGTCATTCCTCTTCATTGCTGAATAGTATTCCATTGGGTGAAAAGACCATACTTTGTTTATCCATTCTGGGGTTGATGGGCATTTGGTTTGTTTCCAGTTTGGAGATATTAGAAATAGTACTTTAAAAAAAATATTTATTTATTTATTTGAAAGAGAGAGAGAGAGAGAGAGAGCCCGAGCGAGTTAGGGGAGGGGCAAAGGGAGAGAATCTTCAAGCAGACTCCCTGCTGAGCATGGAGCCTGAGGCGAGGCCTTATCTCAACCCAAGAGATCATTACCTGAGCTGAAACCAAGAGTTGGATGCTTAACTGACTGAACCATCCAGGCACCCGTAGAGTTTTGACCACTTATGTGGACCTTTGTTTTCGTTTCTCTTAGGTAAATATCTGGGAGTAGAACTGCTGAGTTGTGTGGTAAGTGTATGTTCAGCTTGGTAGGAAACCTCCTGTTTTGAGCAGGGGTGTGATGTTTCTTTATTTACATCTTTAAAAGGTTCCTTTGTCTCTGGATGGAGGAGGGGCTGGGCTGCAAGCAGGGAGAGCTGTGAATTGGCTATCAGTAATGTCAGGCGAGTGAGGCCAGTGGCTGGATGGCGATGACAGAGGAGCAGTGTCTGACTCTGAGGGACGGTTTGGGGACAGAATGGCTGAGGCTTGGTGATGGATTGCATGATGCTGGGAGTCACAGGTGACTCTAGGTGCTCCGGGCAGAACTGGGAAGACCCAGTTACGTCATATCTCGGAGGCTCATTTCTCTTCTGCCCAGTGGCACTGGAAAGTAAACGTTAGTTTTGTTTTCTAAACAAGAAAAGGGGAGGAGATGCTTAGATGGGAGACAGGCAGCTAAAGGTGTCTTAGCGGTGGTAGGAGTCTGCTGGCTGCACGTGTGTGACGCCTGCTGGGAGATAGTACTTGGGTCACTCACATTTCTGCACAGTCTTTTGAGCAAAGCCATGAGCAGTTAATTTCCTCTGGCCTATCTTTTCAAAGATGTTTATATAGCCTGCAGTTTTGGAAGATTACAGATAGTGTCTGCTTTTGGAGTGAATTTACTTGTATTCATGTATATTCAAGAATAAAGACAGTGTTTCCCTCCAGGAGAGAGGTTGGGCAGGTTTATTGCAGCCCCTTATCTAAGACGGGGGGCTTCCTGATATCAGAATTCCCCTCCTATAATGCATCCCACTCTGTGCAGATCACGCCTGGCCTTCATCGAGTCACTCTGGGGGAATGGGGACTTGGAACCCGTGGTACATTCTTACTCTGGCTACTACTGTTGCTGTAAGTGATAAACTGTTTTTTTTGTCTCTGACCTGGGAGTCTCATATCTTCTGCTGGTATGTGTAAAACTGTGGCAGACTAACTTGCTAGTTGGCTAGCAGGGTAATCTCAGAGCCCACACAGTTTGTTTTTGTTTTTGTTTTGTTTTTTAGAGAGAGAGAGAAAGAGAGACTGTGTGCTTGAGTGAGGGGTAGAGAGAGAACCTTAAACAGGCTCCGCTCCCAGCAGGGAGCCTGATGCGGGGCTTAATCTCATGACTCTGAGATTATGACCTGAGCCAAAATCAAGAGTCAGACGCTCAAACCGACTGAGCCACCCAGGTGCCCCAGAGCCTGAACAGTTCTGGACGACGCCTCTGGGCTGCCTTAGCACAGCCGGCTGTATCGCCTCCTCCTCCCTGCCCTGCTGCTCTTCTTTCCTTCTGCATCTCTGTTGATGCTGCCGCCCACGTCTTTGTTGAGTACCTGTTAGTGGCAGGTCGAGGGTCAGGAGACAGTGTGAATAAGACACACAGGGTTTCAGTCCGCACAGAGCAAATGTTGTTCAGCCTTTGCTGTTCTATCCATTGCTAAGTTGTGACTTATCTATTTGCCTAATCTCATCCTCTCCGTCCTCAGTGCCATTTGGTCTCTCTCTGTGGGATATGTATCTTCATGGTTGTTGCAAGAGCAAGAATCAGTACTAGGGAAGGGCCTGGTACAGTTCCTGGCAAACAGCAGGTGTCCAAATGGTGACTACTGTTGGTATTATGTTATTATTGTAAAGTCTGATTGTCGCTCTTTGACGTAAACCCTTTATTTTGCCCCAGCTCACGGTATGGAATGTGGCCCAGAAAATACAGGATGCGAGCTAAACCCTGTTTCATCTTCCCCCTGTTACTGGTCGAATCACCAGCCACCTTCCACGAGCCTGAACTCTTTCCAGTTGGTCTGGTTGCTGTTCCCCAAACATGACACATCCCTCTATGTCTTTGTCTTTTCCCTCCTTCTCTTTCAGTCAAAGTCCTATTTATCCCTTAGGACTCAGCTCCAGGATCCCCTTCTCTCTGTACCTTCCTTGAGGTTGCTTTTCTCCCTTATTCCAGGCTGTCGTAAACTGCAGCGTGGTGCACCTGACCTGCCTTTGTACTCACTCGGAAGGCACTGCTGGGCCATGTGACCCTAGGGAGCAGCACAGTAATGTCACGGACTATGTGAGATACTCTGATCTAGCAGGCATTTGGGGCTTACATGTATGACGTAGTACCTTGGCAGCCATGAGCTGCTTGATGGGAACTGAAGAGAAAATGCCCTGATACCCATCCCAGGGAGAGTCACCCTCACCAGCCCTGGTCCGGAGGAGCCATGCTGGCCCAGGGGTAAGATCTGGGCCAGTGACTTGAAAATCATATTATTCCCCAAAGCCTTGACTTGGCAGCATCATTAACCTTGGAGGAAAGAGTCTCCGCAGGACAGCCCAGCTGCACCAGATCAGGGGCTGAGCCTTGGCGAGCCAAGCCTGAATCCTACCCCCGACCCCCTTCTCTGTGGGCCTAGGCAAGCAGGCTGCTTCGAGTCAGGGCTGTTCTACGGTGCGTTCCATGGCCAGTTCTTCTGCTCATAGCCTCACCCATCTGTTACGTGTGGGCGTTTCCCATGCCAGACCTGCACTGACACCGGCTAAGGGAGGAAGCAGCCGTACCTCGAGGAGCTCTTGGGCAGAACACTTAGTGCATGCCAGTCCTTTCCATACTTCAGTCTCCCAGTCACCCAGCGAGGCCGGGAGAGACTGCCTCAGGCCTGCAGAGCTACAAGTGGAGCAAGGCTTGCGGCCACGCTCTTTCCCACGACTTGGTCCTCCCCCTGGCAGGACCGGAACAGCCAGGCTATTGCCGCCCCCCCCTGCTGCGAGGCTGCTGTGAGCCATCTTTCCTCTGCAGGGAAGAAAGAGCTGCCTGAGTGTTACCTCTTCTTGCAGATAGGGGCGCTAGAGACCGAGTCTTTTCCTGGTTGACTGCCAGTGAGGCCCGGAGAGTGAGCCAGGAGCACAGGAGCACGTCTCCTGTACCTCGATGCTGCGTGATGTGTCTGCAGGACAGACAGAGCCATGATCCCATTTTCCGCCCGACTTCTCGCTGCGGTGACCCCGAGCTGTTCCTGACCGCTGCCATCCACCTAACGTCACCTCCATCATTGATGGGCTTATCATGGTGACTGATTCCCCTCTCACTGGCCTGGATGCTTAAGCTCTGTGCATGTTCTTTTAGATTGGCATGAAGGTCATTACTGATATCCTTACGTCGTCTACTTTCTCACTGCCTGTGATTTTGTACATCCTATACACAGGGACCACCCCCGCTGACTTTCTGACTTCCATGCATGTATAAAATGGAAACATTTGAACCTTGGTTGTGGTAGTCTCAGCCAGGAGGGTAAAGGGCAGGTTTTATGGGACGGCCCTGGGGTTCACTCTCGGGCCATGTTTAGTGAGTGGAAGTCCCCTCCCCTTTAGATGGGCCCACGAGGGTGGGGCAGGGATGGGGTGGTCCTCACACCCCAACTCACCCCATTGCCTCTCTTCTCTTTTCTTGGGACTCCGGCCTTCAAATGCCATGCTCTAGGAAAGTTCTGTTTTCCTTCTCTATGGGGGCCTTCTGTCTGTGGCTTCCCAGGCTTGTCTTCTTCTCACCTGCCTCTCACTTCCTTCCCCTGCTGTCTGCCCTATAATGTGATAGCCTTCTCAGGGAGTCTTCAAATGAACAGTTTTTAGAATTGTTGAAAGGTCTGTTGGAAAACAGAAAAGGCTATTTCATGGGAAGATGATGACCTTATTAACTATAATTAGGCTATTCACAGAGGTTTCCAATATAGTCCAGCATCTTGCCTTGTTGAAATGGGGGGAAAATCCTGTGGTAATGTCTTTGGGGATGTAATAGTCTTTAACACATTACCAGTTTAATTTCTTCTAGAAGGTTTGGCAGCCTGGCGTTTTCATTTAGAAAGCCAAGGTATAGTTTTACAGTCATCCACATTAATATAATAATTACAATTTTGAGCAAGTAATTTCAGACACTGACATCAAGAGTTGTTTTTATAGCTGGAGGAAGATCTCGGGTAAGGAGGTGGAACCTCACATCTAATCTCCCACGAATGGCATGACATTGCAAACACAGGCAGTTCATGTCCCCAGGCTAGGCTTTGTGTTTTGGGCCAGGCATGTAAATGCGCAGAAATTCTTCCTGTGTTAACTCCTCTGAGAAGAGGCATATTCAAAGTTAATGGGGAATTTTCTTCTCTGAAGATTTCTCCTGGCTCCTCGTGTTAGGTGCCCCACGTGCTGGGGCTGTGTGAGAAGGCAGCTGGGAGTGGATAGCGCCTCGGCACCCCAGCTGCACCTCCCTCGCCCAGCTGTGTTGCCCAGACCTCTGAGGGCACCCAGAGGCCTGCAAGCTGCTGCCTCCTGGGCAGGCAGGCCCTTCCAGCCTCCAGTCCCAACCTGCACGTGGCGTCAGGCCCCTTCCTCCCCCTCCTCCGTTTGCTGGCTCAGGCATCCCAGCCCACAGTAAATAACTTCAGTTTGGTGTTTTACCCTTTTCTCGTGAACATATTTTTTACAGTTCTCTAAGCATTATTTGTATATCATTTTGGATCCTGTTTTTGAAACTTAATCTCTATCCCTATTTTTAAAGCCTTCAAAATAGTCATCTTCTTTCATGTGGTTGTACCACAATTTACTAAATTGCATCCCTATTGCTGAACATTGAGGTTTGTTCCAGCAGGTTTTTTATTGTTGTTTTATAGGCAAGACTTCAGTGATCATCTTTATGTACATAATATTTAGCTTCTGTGTAGTTATTTTCTTAGGCTTGATTCCTAGGGCCGCAATTACTAGCCAAGGCTAAGAACAACTTTTTTTTAAAATAAAATTTTTCTTATTATGGTAATAGTATTTAGAAACTAGAAAAAGGTAGAGAAAGGAAAATCAAGATGGCCAGATTCCCTTCACCATGTTCACCACCATGTCAGCTAGAAATGTGTTAGGCTGCAAATACCAGGAGACCCACTGAGTGCTGCTGCTTAGCAAGGTGGAGGCTGACTGTCTCCAGGGCTGGTTTCCAGATGAAGCCAAGCCAGGAGAGACCCTAGCTGTTTTCTTCCCTCTGCCCTCCTGTTCCCGGCCGTGTCATGTCTGGCCCCTTTCTCCTCCTCCTCTTGGCTCCCAGGCAGCTTTACCCTGCCTCTCCAGTGCCTCTCCCACTTCTTCCACTGAGTGAGCCTTTTTATTTCTGCCTGCTTTTGGTCCTCGGACAGCATCTCATGCATTTGGGGCCATTATAGTGAGATATTTACTTTTTTTTTTTTTTTTGCCTATCCTGAATTTGCAACTGCCTGTTTGTGACATACCATTCAGCCAAGGCTGAAATTTTAGTAGTGCTAAGGCAGAGAGAAGAGTGCACCCCAGGACTAGGAAGGAGCTCATCTTTCTTTCTAATGGGATTGTCATCTTTTATCCTGTGTTTCTAGTCCTGCCAAGTCCCTTGGGTTGGAAAAAATCCTTTGCTCTCTGCTTGGTTCTCTTACACCAGGGGAGGGAAGAGAATCTCCCTGGGGCCTGTCAGTTCCTTTGATTAGTCTTGCAATGGGAGGTCTGTGAAGCACCTACCGGGTGTAGGGGAACTGTGAGTGCAGTCATTGCCTTCAGGGAGCTCCCAGAAGAGTGGAGGAGACAGGCAGAAATACCATTACTGTTAGTCACATAAACCAAGGCACGCGGGCATAGAAACGAGTGATTTGTGACTTACTCTAATCCTACAGAAATAAAAGGTAATAAAAGACTCCCATGGACCCACCGCCAGGTTTAACAGTCGCTAATGTTCTGCCATATTTGTGTTAGGTCTCTCTGTTTTGTAAGGAGTAAAATATTGCAGCTGTAGCTCCAGCCCTGCCTCCCTCGCTCCCCAGCAGTGGCTCCTCTGCTGAGGTTGGGGGCTGTGCTTCTGAATGCTGACTCCTGTGTTTAACATGAACAGTATGCAATACTCGCTTTGTATTTTAAAGATTTATAGAAATGTTACCACACTCAGTATTCTTTTGCAATTTGTAAACATGAAACGTGCTTTTGCAGATTTTCCACACACACACACACGCACACATACACGCACATCTGTCTGTCTGGAGCATTCATTTGTAGCGGCAGTGCAGTATTCCTCTGTGTGGATAAACTAGAGTTTATTCATTCCCTCACTGGTTGAAGGTTAAATTGTTCTTACTGTTTCGTCTCTTGGAAACAATATGTGAACATGGGCAGTGAACATGGGTTCCAGTTGTCTACTTCCGTATACTAAAGCCCCTCTGAACTTAGTCACTTCGAACAGTAATGTGTATTGTGTTTATGAACCCGCAGTTTGGGCTGGGCTTAGTAAGAAAAACTCACCTGCATTCTACTTGGGGCATGTGGGGTGGCTTGAGGGCTGCCATAGCTGAGGGTGCTTCTGCCTGTCAGCCGGGTCCCTAGCTGTGCTGTAGGCTGCAGCACCGCCTGTGGCCTCTCCATGTCACCTGGGCTTGTTCAGGCCCAAACTGGGTTGTCTTTATGAGCTAGCCTCAGAAGGCAGGCAGCGTCCTGTTTGCAGCATGCTGTCACTGGAAGCAAGTCTCTAAGGCTGGTTCCCATTCAGGGGGAGGGGAATGGGGACTCACTTGTAATGGTGTGCGTCACAGAGGGTGCACGGCTGTTTTAAAACCAACACCCTTAGATGGGCCTCCTCGTATGCACCTGTGGGAGGTTTGTAGCACCCCCCACCCCCCCAGGTGCATGCCCAGGTGTCCAGGTGGCATGTGGCCAGGTTGCTGTCCTGGGTGTTTGTTCCACTGACGCCACCACAGTACTTGAGAATTCCATTTCTTCACACCCTCTCCTACACTTGCTCTTATGGATTTTGATTTTTGACCCTCTGGTGGGTGTGAAATAGGATCTTGTTGTTTTAATTTGCCTGCCCACTGGTGAGGCTGAGCCCTGCACCCCCCTCCTGGGATGGCGTTGGAGTCCCTTTCCCGGCTGGTTGCCGTTAAGAAGACAGAAACGTCAAAGTGCTGTTTTTTTGGCTTATGATGTCAATTTTTCAAGAGAGAAGTGGTGAGTATCCCACAGAGTTTATTGCAAACTATTATGAGGACCTTGGAGTTACTATTGGTATGACTCACTTATGAAAAAAATATGATTTCAGTAACTGCAGGCTGTATCTGTAATGTGATGGATTTTCATTTAATCTCTCACCTCTCTGTAATTTGCCCAATTTAAAAATGCCCTGGAGCTTGCTTTCTTTTTGTCTGGGAGTCCTGTTCTTGCTATGTGTTATCACAATAATAGTAATAAGAAATGGTGCCAATATGTGTCTCTCTTCGAGTTCTTGCCGTCTCCTTGGTCATTTAATTACTTCTGGTACTGATTTCTCCCACTCTGGTCTCCTGCTAGAACAGTCTTTGCAGGAAGCTTCTGGGGAGAATGCCACCCTGAACTGACTTGCTGTCAGGGGTCGGTAGGCCCTGGGTTAGGAGGCTCACCTGGACCCATGAGCTGGATTGGGGTCCCCTCTGGGCCTCATGGCACCCCACTGCTCAGTCACACCTTGTTTAGTGACACCACGAGGTCACAGTGGACAGTCCATCACCTTCAGGTCTGGCAACAAAACCTCGTACCTGGGAGCATTCAGGAGATATGCACTGAACTGAATTCAAAATGCTTAGTTATAATGATCAGTCTAACCTACTGCCTCTTAAAAACATCTGGAAAAAGGCCATGTCTGACCAAGAGCTTTAAAATGAATTCCTAAGCTTTCCTTGAAAAGTGAACTTTTGGCTATGTTTAAATTTAATCAGGTTCTGTCTGAACACTCTGTGCGTGGCTTGCTAGAGAACATTATCTTCTTTGCCACTCAGCGAAGGGGTGTTCGGCTTCTTATCTGTGTTTAGAACCAGAGCCTCTGCTGCGGAAATGAAGCCTCGTCTGTGTGCCAAGAGTCAGCTCAGACCCTCTCCAGACATTCTGGAAGCAGCCTTTGCATCCAAAGCAGGGCCCTGGTGAGCCAAGTGCACTGGCCAAATCTTCTAGATTGGGTGGGTGCGCTATGTCCTCCCAGTGTCGCTGGTGCCTTGCAGGGGGGCATAGGTCACTCCAGGAAGTGCAGGGGGATCATTCGCCCCGGGCCAGGCTCGTAGCTGGTTCTGGGGAGGCTGGTGACCGATGTTGCATCACAGAATGGGGGGACAACCAGTGCTGCCGCTGCCCATCTCACCGGGCTCTGCCTGTACCAACCAGAGTGGGTGTACATGAGGAATTCATTATCTGTTGTTCTTAGTGGGGGAAGGCTGTGGGGGGTGTTCATTTCCTCTTTCGTGGAAAGTTGCTGGGTCAGCCCCGGGCTAGTTGGGCAAGGCCTCCTAGGCTGGCGGAGCAGGTGCCCCTGAGCCCAGGCACTGTCAAGGCCGTACCACTTACAGGGAGCCAAGTTTCAGAGCCTGTGGAGTTTTCACACCACATTCTAGGTGCCAGCAAAAGTCTAACAGGGGCAGGGTGTTAGCTCCATTTCTGTGACAAGTTTGTTCACGGCCTAACAGTTTGTATACTGTGTAAACAAACAGCAGTGCCTGCTATCCTAATCAAACCTCAGCTCTCATTTGCATATTGAGAGTTTGTAGGACATACTCTTGGCTGTTGGGGACCTACCCACTGACCCCTGGGCTTTTTTTCTGATGACCCTGATGTGACTTGCCTGTGCTTAGCCAAGGGGCCCCAACCACCTCTGGGGTCCCGAAGGTGAGGACTCTTCCAACTGCTCGGTGTCTGGGCTGGAGCAGCCTGGGCCTCGGGGGCCCGCTTGGCTTCTGGGGTCAACCTTTCCTGGTCAGGGTCTTGCTTTCCTAGTCAGTGAGATTCAGGAGTTGGGCTGATCTCAGGGCTCCTTCTGGCAGCAGCTGCCACCCTCACCAGCTAGGGAGCACCTGCTGGGGACCAGACTCTGCTGGGCGTCTCACAGTCACGCCGAGCAAGAGTTTAATCATTCCATCGCACTGATAGGGAAACTGAGGCCTGACAAGCTGATACCTTTCCCTGCACACATGCTTCTTCTGCCTGCCCCTCATGGTGAATGATCCCTTGCCTTCTTGGTGACTTCCCGCAATCCCCCACCCCCGCCTGCTGCCATCGTGTCGGTTGTATAGCGTGTGGCTTCCCTCTGAAGTGCTTCTTGGGTCTCTGTCCTTCAGTCTTCATTGATAGCTCCTCAGTCCAGGCCACCACCCTTTTGTACAGTAGCCTGAGAAATGTTCTTCCTTGCCTCCCCCTGTCTCCCTAGGCAGCCCGAATCAGCGTGTCCCTCACTAGCCTCACAGCCTGCAGGGCTCAGGATCAAGCCTGCCCTCCTCGATGTGGGATTTGCCTGCTCTCCAGCCTGCTGCCCTCAGTGTACACATCCAAAGGCTCCCATGGGCCTGAGCTGTGACAGGGCGGGGCTGTCACTCATGCCGACCAGTGCCCAGCACGGGGGAGGCACATAGCAGATACTAGGGAGTAGCTGTTGGGTGAATATACAAATGTCGCTGTAGGGTGCACAGCTGAAAATGAGGGAGATGGTGATTTGGACTCATAACTGTTAGATTCTCCAACCTCTACTCCTTCTTTTCCCTCCCGCTGATTACTGAATTCTTGACAGGGAGACATACCCAGGCCAAAGCCTGACCTGTGTATTTCACAGTAACTGTCCCTGCCAGCCTGGCTGGCCCATGCGTGAAACCCATTAGGCAGTGCTGTCGCATGTCGCTGGTGGCGGGAAGGGCCCATGTCAGCACGCACTCAGCAGGCTGTTACGAAGGCCTTGTCAAGTGTTTGTTTGAAAGGACTTCTCAAAAATGACAGGCTTTATTTCAGGGGTCTTTGTTAACTAACAGTGATTCCTGGCTGAAGCATGTGGACTGTTTACCAAAGATCTTGCACGTAGTGAGCTGGGGGCGGAATTAAAATGATGTCAGCTTCGTTTCAGACAAGAGGATGTAGCCAGAGAAGTCGTCTGAGGGGAGGAGCCCTCAACGTGAACCAAGGGACATCCATGCGGGGTCAGGGTTAGACCGTGAGCCTTCCAGGGGCTCTGTGCTGGCATTTCCGCCCTGAGCTGGATTTGCATAAGCATAAAACGCGTGTACGGTTCTTCTCCACACAGTGTTATCGGGCATGTGCATTCTGCAGCTTCACATGGGGCAGTTTAAAGAATTAATAGATATGTCCTTTATTTCTCTCTCTATGAGCCAATGCTTGGAATTAATTTTTTTCTGGCCCACTAACTCTTGTGGTTAAAAGTACAAATTAAGCTTTCCGGGAGAATCCATCACAAAATTATTGAAAAGTCAGTGTGGAGAAGATAATGGGCTCTATATTGGGTTATGTCTATAGGGTTATTGTTTTCTGCAATTACACTTTTCTTTGTTTTTCTTCTTTCGTGCTTTGGGAAATCAACCCGAGAATGGGCTTCCAACTCAGAAGAGTTATTGGCTATTTTTCCCAAATGGGATTGCCCTTCCAGAGAACAGTGGGCATCTATTTGACAACAAGTTATGAATTTGTGCTCCAAGTTCTCTGAAGAAAGCATGAATCTTAGACAATGGCGCTGTGGCATTATATTTCAGGTGGGCGTGTAGAGCTGTCAGAAGTCCATAAAGTCCTCAGGCGCCAGCTTGTACCCAGCCAGCATTTGTCAAGTGTTCTGCATGTACTTTGTGCAGGATTAGAAGGTGGATTACAGCGAGCCCTCTGTTGCTTTTCACTCTGCAACTTCCCAGTGCCCCGGAGCCTGTTGGAGTGCACGGTGTGTTCGAGCCCCAGCCCCCTGGCATGAGCGCCCGTCCCACACTGTCTCGTAGCCTCTCTCCCATTGAAGGGGAAGAGCCTCCATGCCCCATTTACCAGGACCTGCTAGGTGCCAGGTGTGGCGCCGGGTGATAGAGCACACAGAACGAAAGGTGGCCCTCTGCCCCAGGGATGCCGCCCGGCGCGGCTGCTGCCCAGTGTCCCTGCTCTCTGCATCCTGGGCCCTGGGAGACCCTACCGGCTGTGCCTGTTGCCTGCTGTGCTTGTTCCTCTAGCAGCAGCTACTGCAGTTGTGGGCAGAGGGTCTTAAACACCAGTTGAGCCCTCAGTGTCTTGCCTAAAACCCTCCAAAGGCTCCCCTCTGTCTCCAGAATAGAGACCAGATCCCTCAGTGTGCCTCTGAGGCTTTCTGAGGCCCTCCTCTTTACCTCTCGTGCTTCGTCTGAGTGATTCTTCCTTCTCCTTTACCCCAGGAAGCCCCTGCCCCCACCCCCCAGGAGGGGTCAGGTGCCCCCTCCCACTGGCCCCCAAATCTTCTCCCTCACAGCACTTGTCTGTCCCCTCGCAGGCCGCGTCCCATTCGTAAACCGTGGCGCAGGCTTGTATGCCCAGCATGATCACAGTGGGCGACACGCAGTAGGCGCTTTGTACACATTTGTGGAGTGACACACAGTGCCCAGGAGAAAGGAGCTGTCTCTGTGGGGCCGGCCTCCCCCTGTGGCGAGGATGACGGCCTTGGCAGCTGTCAGCGTGTTAATGGAGGTTGCCGAGGCACAGGCTGCAAGTGGCGTGCGGTGAGGGATGTGCGATGGGGCCCCAGTCATCACTTTCTTTATTAAACTGGACCTATCACTTGACATCCTTCACCACTGAGGGAAAAATAGCCAGTTTCAATGTACAAGTTCAGGGGTGTCTGGGCTGCCTCTGCCTGTGAGAAAAATGACTTCTGGGCCAGGCAGGGCTGGCTAGTAGGCCCACACTGATGGGCTTCCTTCACTGCCCACACCCTGTTGTAGGGACAGGGACCCTGAGGTTGGAGGGGAGGGGAGGGGCTGCAGCGCTGGCCTCCTGACCTCTGGTCTTGGTTCCTTCCTCATCCCTGCTGTTGCTCCGGTGGGGAGAGGCCCCGGGGACTGGGGTGGGTCACCTTGCAGGACGGCCAGCTGGTGCTGGCGGTGAGTTTGCTGTCCCCTCGCTCTGGTGCTCCTTCACCTGCAGCTGGAGACTGCTCCCTTTCCTTTCTCAGGGAAGCCTTGTTCCCTGGGGAGTGCTCACCGAGGCCACTTTTCCCCTCCAAGGGAACATCTGTTGTGTGCTCTGACCAAAGCCTAGCCGCTGGTGCGTGAGAGCACAGTGTCCAGAACTCTGAGTGCGTGCAGCGCCTGTGAGGAGACGTGCGGCCATGCGGTGGCCATCTCGGGTCCCCAGACGCGGGCTAGGTGCAGGTGTCTTCCACCTCCAGACAGCCAGGGTGGCCTGGGAGGTGGGCGATCCTGTGGGGCAGGAAGAGCTGAACTCAGGTGCCTTCCCCACGTGTGTGTGTGTGTGTGTGTGTGTGTGTGTGTGTGTGTGTCCCTGTGGGTCAGCATGGTGCCCAGGGTCAGCGGCCTGGGCCGGGCCTGGCTCGGCTGCTCAGTAGCCGTGTGTATAGGCCACCATCTCAGCCTCTCTGGGCCTCGGTTCCTCTGTCTGTGGACGGGGTTGTACCTGAGCATTGAGTGCTAAGCCCAGAGCCGGTCGCTCAGGGCACTGACTGCGGGTCTGGCCTGGTAAGCCTCACCGGGCTTGACCTGGAGAGTAGACCCTTCCCTCTTGCTTTGCCTTCTGAGGTGCCCTACCTGAAGCTGCCCCTGTGAGGAGCCATCTCACTTCTTTAATCAAAAGGATATGGATATCTTTTTTTATTTGATACCTCTTTCAAAAGTACAGCACCTTAGTTTTTATTCTACTTTGAGTGTAACTTTAATTTAGTTGCACATTCATTTTTAAAATCTCATATGTATTAATTTCGTGATATTGGTTTGTTTTTCTTCTTACCTTTCATGAAGCAATATTACGGAGCTTTCTCCGGCGTCTCTGGCACTGTAGTCATCGTGGTCCCCCGGGCACTGTGAGTCATCTAATGTAGTTTTCCAGAGCGTGTCAGCTTCACTTCCGTCTCAGTCATTTCAGACCCGCGCTTCCTGAGTCAGTGTGTGGTGCGGCCACTGGAGACTTTGTACCTAGTGTGGGGGTTCATTTGTAAAACTTTGGAACATTTTGTTTTTCCATTTGTGTTTTCTTCCCCCGGCTTTGATCTGCGTCTGCAGAATAGGACCCGTCCTCTCCCTCTGCGTTCAGCTGTCTGCTCCATCAGAGGAGGTCCACTCCCCTCCTGGAACTCTGACCCTCAGCTTGTCACCGACAGCTTTTCTCCATGGGGACAGGGGGAGCTTTGGGGACGGGACAGCATGGCAGGGGCCAGCTTGCCATGGGGAGAGGGGGCACTTCATGTGCTCCCCACTTGGGATTGAAGGGGGACTTTTTTAGCAGCCGAGTGGGACCTGGAGTGGAGGGAAAGAGATGGGGCCATGCCTTCCAGTCTCAGGGGCTCAAGTGGTTCAGGATATATGTCTCTCCCTCTTACAGGAGAATTCACTGTTTATCTGTCAAGATGCCCTTTATAAACAAGATCCCAGTGGCATGGGGGAGGCCTACGCTGTCCCACACTGACAGTCTTTGAGCCTCAGAAAATCAAGGATTCAATCCAGTAATGTATATGAGATGCCATGTCTCAATCTGCCGGGGCCGCTGTAACAAAACACCACAGCCTGTGTGGCTTCCATAGCAGAAATTTATTTTCTCATGGTTCCAGGGACTGGAAGTCCAAGATCAAGGTGCCAGCAGGTGGCAGAGCCTGGTGAGGTCTTTCTCCTTAGGGAGCAGATGGCTCCCTTGCCACTGTATCTTCACATGGGCTTTTCTCCTGTGTGGGGAGAGGGAGCGAGCGAGCTCTCTGGTGTCTCTTGCTGAGGACACTAATATCAGATCAGGACTCTACCCTGACGACGTCATGTAACTTTGCTTACTTTCCTAGAGGTCCCATCTGAATACAGCCACGCTGTGGGTTAAGCTTCCAGTATGTGAATTTGGGGGGGAGGGGAATACAGTTTAGTCCATACTCATGTAGTATCCCACCTGACGCATGGTGGGTACTGCGCAGTGAATGTTCACTGCATTTGAATTTGAAAGATTTCAGGGTCCAGGAAGAGAACAGTGGAATTGGCCCCAGCGGTTCTGGCCGGATCCTAAAGACCAGGAGTCCCCAGCGAGTGTTTTGTACTCTCAGGAAGGCAAGTCCTGAGGTCAGCCTGCTGGCTCTGGCCAGTGGCAGGTGGCAGGCTGGAAATGAGGTCCACCTTTGCCCTTCCAACCTAAGCCCCTCCATCTCCAGAACCCCTGGTCTCTGACCTCCCAACCCTCTCGGGGGAAACAGAATCGTAACATTTGGCTAAGGTGAAGCGAAGGTACTGAGGAATTGCATACTGTGGAGCCTCAGTTCTTAATCTAGTAATAATAATACTTGATTTTTGAGTAATTAGCTCCAGGAAAGCAGGGAATTTGACTATTTTATCACCAGCATGGCACTAAATAGGTGTTCTCGAAATGTATGTCGACTTAATTAAAACGATGGAGGGTCTCAATGGTAGGCAAAATGACTTCCTGCACTGGTAACCTTGCAGCTTAGGACAGGCGGATCTGCTGTTCCCATTGGCATGCGAGGACACTGAGGCACAGAGGGGACTTGTGGCTTGTTCCAGGGGACCCAGTGAGGGAGCTGGTGCCCTGTGGGGCTCGGGGAGGGGTGTGGGGTGAGCTTCTGGAGGACCAGGCTGGGTGGACCTTCCAGATGGGGCTTGCTCCTCGTTCCCTGCACCTGGCGCCTATGTCGTTCTGGCTAGTGGGGAGGGGCCCTGGAGCTGCCCACTCCAGAGGCGGCCCCCTAGCCTCAGCTTGCTTGGACTAACTGCTGGGGAAGGCCTTCTTTCTGGCCTGTTTAGGGTCTCCAGGTAGCAAAGATTTCCTAAGTGAGTGAGTCAATGGAAGGAGACATTAACCACACTTACAGGTTTAAATCAATGCTATTTTGGCTCAGCTAGTTAACCTGTCACTCTCTCTGGCCTCTGACATTCTTTCTCAGGTGTATTCTTATTTTATTAGTGTGGCTAATTAATGCATGACATTAAAATACTGACATGAATTGATTTGGTTATCTGTATCCTTGGAGCTTCAGTTAATAAAACAACTTTTGATAAGACTAGTGGTTTTAGAACATTTAGACTTAATTATATTTTCTAAAGGATTTTTCTAGAATTGCATAACTGCCCGGAAAGCTACTTCAATTCTGTAGTTAACTGAAAGAAATTGGTTTTTCATTTGATTTTGCTTAATATAAATTAAAAGTAATATACATTTGATAAAAGGAGTTAAAGGATTATTTATTAAAGTCTCCCTTTTTATATATTGGAAAAAAAAATCCGTAAGTGCTGAATTAATTCTGAGGGCGGTGTGCAGAGGATCTAACAGTCGGAGAGCTATTGACCTGCAGAAACAGGCGTGCATTTCTGTTCGGAACTTCCGCTGGGACTCTCGCTCAGGGATGAGTGCTGTTCTTGTGCGCGTGACTTCTGTGCATAGGCATGTTACACTTCGCATCTCAATCCAGCAGCATCCGGTGGTGAATTAGGACAGTGCTTGAAAGCGGAGAGCCGGGGAGAATTCAGGAGTTTATTCTCATCTCACTTAGGTTAGGAGCTAAGAAGCCTGCCAAAGATAGGTGTTTGAAAATAAAGAAAGAAGTGAAAAGAAACGGAAACTATTTTGTAGAAACACTAACTATAAAGAAGATGTAATGAATCAGTGGTTGTTACCCCACTTATAAGACCCAATTCCTCTCAGTTACTAGTTATTTTTAGAAAGCTTACTGTCAGAATGCCAAAACTCTCCCCAAATTGTAGCCTGCCATAGTGGACCTTACAAATAATTCCATCAAATTTACCAGCCTACCAAAAACAAAACAAAAGCAAAAACAGAAACCTCATAAAAAACTCACCTGAAAAAGACAACTTCTCTCTTTTCTTCTTTTTTTAAAAAAGATTTGGGGGGGGGGCACCTGGGTGGCTCAGTGGGTTAAAGCCTCTGCCTTCGGCTCAGGTCATGATCTCAGGGTCCTGGGATCGAGCCCCGCATCGGGCTCCCTGCTCAGTGGGGAGCCTGCTTCCCCCTCTCTCTCTGCCTGCCTCTCTGCCCACTTGTGATCTCTCTCTCTCTCTCTCTGTCAAATAAATAAATAAATAATCTTAAAAAAAAAAAAGAAAAAAAAAAGATTTGGGGTACCTGGGTGGCTTAGTTGGATAACCATTTGCCTTTGGCTCACGTTATGCTCCCAGAGTCCCGGGATTGAGCCCTGTATGGGGCTCCCTGCTCAGTGGGGATGCTGCTTCTCCCTCTGCCCCTCCCCCTGTTCTCATGCTCTTTCTCACTCTCTCTCTCAAATAAATAAATAAAATCTTAAATAATAAAAAATAAATTGTTAAAAATTTTTTTTGACATAATCTTAGACTTACAGAAGAGTTGTGAGAATAGTAGAAAGAATTCCCAGAAAACCTTTACCCAAATTCCCCAAATGTTAGTATTATTTTGTCTTTTTTTTCTGTATATAAAGATGTATAGAGGTATGGATGTGTAGGTGTGTAGATATATGCACATTCACATACACACATACATTTTTTTTTCCTGAACCATTTAAAAGTAAGTTGCAGACTGATGGCCCTTTACCCCAAATACTACAGTGTGTATTTTCTAAAAACCGAGGAATTGTCTCTCATAACCACAGCATAGTGATCAAAATCAGGAAAATAACACCGAAACAACATTATTGTCTAATCTACCCTATGTACGGAGATTTTTTTCAACAGTGTTGGAATAATGGCCTTTATAGCAAAAGAAAATTCAAGATCACGTGTTACCATTATTGTCCTGTCTTCTTTAGTTTAGAACAGTTAAATATGACATTCACATATTTGAAGAGAGCAAGCCAGTTATTTTGTAAACCATCTTTCATTTTGGGTTTGTCTGGTTCTTCCTCATGATCAGATTCAGATTATGGACTTCCTGGCAGGAATGTCCCGGGGGTGATGTCGTGTCTCGTTGGTGCCTCATATCAGGAGCCACATGCTGTCAGTTGGTACTATTGCTGGAGATGTTAATTTTGATCATTTGGTCGGGATGACATCTGCCGGGTTTCTCCAGTATAGTTACTGTTTTACTTTTTGTAATTAAGAAGTGTCATGTGGGGAGACACTTGGATACTACTTAAATAACCCGCTTTTCCTCAAACTTTTATCCAGTAATTGTAGCTTTCATTGATGATTCCTGCCTGTATCGGTTCCTCTGATGATAGTGGAAAAATGGTGATTTTTAATTCTATAATTATATAAATTATATAAATAAATTCTTAATTATATAAATTCTATAATTTTTAATTCTATAATTCTATAATTTCTTCCCATTATAAAGAAGAGTCATCTCCCCTACCACCCCCTGATCAGTCTATTTATTTGCTATCACCATGGATTCATGGACTCTTACTTTAATAAATTTGAATCTGATTTTATAATTTGACCAATAGAAGTTCCTTCCTGAGTCCACTTGAGATATCTCCATCATTCTTTGAACACGTTCTTACTTTGTACAGAGCATTCCAGTTTCATCTTGTTCATTTCTGCCCCATCTCCAAAGAGCTCCAAGGAGCTCTGGTTCCTTTTAGTGGAGAAAGGCATTTAGAAACCAAGGTTTGGGTGTAAGGTGTGCTCATTGCTACTGGGATGTCAGTACTTCTCAGGAGACAGATCTGGGCAGGAGATGTGTGCATGTACATACCTGCACACACCTGTCTGTTTCTTTCTATTAAACCTGCCAGTTCACATGGATTTTTCATGGATTTTTCATCTTTCCATCCAGTACTGTGGGGTTCATTCTGCCTTTTTCCATTTTCATATTTATATTTCATATTTTCATATATTTCATATTTTCATATTTATAACTCCCTTCTCCAGTAGTGTGAAACTTGGCTCCCATTTTTACAATGTATTTATATACTTGCTCAATCCTAGATGTCAGAAAGTTGTTTCAGAATTGCTAGCCTCTGAATTGCTTACTAATTTGAATTCATTCTTAGAGTTCTTTTGCCTTTAGCTTGAGAACATATAGTCCAAGCATGTTCATATGTTCCTTGGCCTGGTTTTTGTTTCTCTTTCCTCCTTCTGCGTGGTTTTATTATTTGTTTGAAATACAATTTGGTTCATTTGTTTTTCTTTGAATTCTATTTTAGGGTTCCCCAATCTTACAGACTTCCTCCCTTTACCCGAAACCCACTCCCCACCTCCTTCCCTCCTTCCTTCCTTAGATCCATGCAAACCAGTAACATATCTCCAAAAGTCAAGTCTATACAAAAAGTTCTATTTAGGGAGGTATCCCCTCCACCCCCACCCCATTTCCTTTATCCCATATGCCCAGTTTGCATCCGTGCTCTGTAGGTAGCCAGTAACATTAGTCTTTAGGTTTTCCTCCCATGTTTCTTTTTGCTCAAAAATTTCTTATTTGCTCTTCTTCATCAGAAGTAGCATATTCTAGATCCTCTTCTGCATCTTGCTTTTTCCCCTCCGCTTACCAACGTGTTCCATCAAGGCCACTAGAGCCCTAGTCCCTAGAGCTCCCCTGGTGCTTCGTCATAGTTGCAGAGTACTCCATCGTAATTTCCCTTCTTTATGGTTGTTATTTGGGTGCATGACAATGAACTATACTCCATGTATCTAGGGGCTGGTGGTAGTATCCACCTTTCCGGACATCATCTCGTCTCCACCTGACGTTAGAAGAGTGGCAGTGTGCTTGGAGGAGGAAACTGAGGCGCGACCACATGTTACGCATGTGAGAGCTGGGCCGTGGGGTTTGAGGTCAGTTTGTGTGGTGATGGAGCTCAGGATTTTGCATGTCTCTAGATGCCTCTCCTTGGTCAGAAGACGAGGATCAGTCAGAGGATGCTCCTAAAAGCAGGGCTCACATCCCTGGTGCCGTGTAAACAGATCCAGGACACAGCACTGGACGTTTCACTTAGATGTTTTTCATATCATCTTTCTGAAATTTCTGTTTGTGTGTGTACGTGTTTTATAATACCTGTAATATGTTAGTAGAATAGAATTTGTGTACTTAAAGTTGTATGCTCAAGAAAATCTTTTTAAAATAATAGTGATAATGTGATTAAAAAAAAAAAAAGTTTGGAGGCCTCTGAACGAACTGCTCTCTTAGCTGTCTTGGAGTGGAAAGAGCACGTCCGGGCCTCAGGTCTGGAGGTGGGGGGCAGGTTGGCAGGAGGCACACATTCATTGATTTATTCACTTAGTTTGGCCCTGGGCAGTGAGGTTACTTATTGCCCAGACCTCGAGGAGCAGATTCCATTCCAGATGGGGATCCCCAGGGCTTGAAGGGCAGTTGGGCTGCTTGGGGAAGAATGCTGTATGTGGATCCCCTGGGGGAGAGCCTCCCACGTGACACAACAGTCCTAACTGTAGATGAGTGTCTTCAGATGAGGAAGGGCCAGCAGGTCCTCTGGGGCCTGGAGGAGGGGAGAGCCATGGCGGCTGACTGGGCACAGTCATTAGTCTCATTCTTTGTGAGGAGCTATCATGCCACCAGCCCCTAGGGTGGGCCCTTCGAGTCTTCTCAGGTTAGTGGAGAGGCTTGGGGCCCAGACTCAGGCATTGCATTCCTTGGCTTTTCTGCTGACCAGCTACGTGTCCTTGGGACGTGTCGGGTCTGAGCCTTGCTGTATGACTTTCTCTCTCTCATCTTATTTCATTTAATTCTCTCATCAGTTAATCAGTGAGGTATTTCTCATACAGGACCTTGAGGCTCTGAGAGATTAAATACTTGTGGAGGGGAATACAGCTAGTTGGAGGCTGAGGCAAGGTGGGAACGCAGGGCTGACTGCCAGGTCTGGGCTTGGCTTTTCACCATGGACTGACTGTGTGCTTTTCTTACTTAGAATTCTCTTGTACTTGAAAAAGGGGTTCAGTTTACTTTATGTTACTTTAATGCTTTTTGGGATCCATTTCCTTTGTTTATTTTACAGCAGTATAATTTGCAGTGAAATAGTTTTTACATTGAGCTCACATGTTTTAATGGTGCTTTAATGGCACCTTAATGATGTCTCCATGGATATGCAGTCAGATACTTTTGTCATCCTAACTTCCTGTGTAATGGCACCACGTGGTAGCATGGCCACGAACTGTGGCCTGAGCTGCCCTTCAGGCTGGTTGAGGAGCCTCTGAGTCGGGTGTTCAGTGTCTCTTGGGGTGAGGAAGCCTCCATGCACTGGGGAGAGAAGAGAGTCAGTCTCTATGTAGCTCGGCTTCACTTTGCCAGATCATTGGTTTGTCCCTGAGGTTGTTTCCTACCTAGTGACATGTGGCCAGTCATCATCTCTGTGGAAGAGAAAGTCCTAGTGTCCACCTTCAAGCCGCATGAGATGTGGCGGGTATGCACACCCCGGAAGCTAGAACACGGGCTCCAGAGGGCCTTGGTTTGCTAGGGTGCCCTGCTTTCAGTGGTTGTCCCTGTGCCATGCCATATGCTGAACCATCTGTTCCGCCTTTTTGTTTTGGAAAACGTGGCACAACAGTTAGAGTCTTGCCTAGTGGAGCACAGAAGGCCCTTTTAGGGCTGGGGCTGCTCCTTAGCCATTTGGGTCTTTCTGGTGCTTGGCACATGGCTGGAGCTGGAGTAGGGACTCAGTGCTTGGTTGTTAAATAAATTAGTGAATGCATGATTGTTAGGACTAAGGGCTGAAGGTGACGGTGAGAAAGGGGAAGGTGAAACCGATCCCAGGGACTTTTGTTTAGGACTGGACTGCCTTGCTCCTGGGAAAGCATCTAGCTGCAGAGAGCTGGCCCCTACCATCGCTGCCACCATCCGGCCTCACCTCTCCTTCCCCTTTAGAGACCCCACAGCTTGGCTGTAGCAAGACCTACATTGAGGCATCAGCCGGTACCTTTTGGGGCCGAGCCTCACTGCAGTTGTGGTTTTAGTGCCCAGTACATGGTGCTGGTGTGCTGGAAAAAACCACTGAGAGCTGGGCTGTTAACACTGGCTCTGGCGCTCACTAGCTTTGTGGCCTTGAACAAGGTGGTCGCTCAACTTCTGGCAGCCTTGGTTTCCTTATCTGTAGATGGGGATCCTACCTCTCAGCGAGCAGAGGGCGGTTGTGGGAGTTTGGGGTAACCTGGGTACTGCCCAGCACCCAGACACGGGGACATTGGTTGCTGTAGTCGTTGTCATTGCTATTACTGTTCCACCCCCACTGTCCCTCGCTAGCACTCGCCATCCCTGTGTTCACCCACAGCCCCAGGGTGTTAGTGTGTCCTTCAGAGAGAGAAGAGAGGAGCACAGCCAGCACAAGTGCTCGATCTGGCCATGCTGCTCAGAGCTCACAACTGAGGATTGAAGCTGCCTTCCCTTCCTCCTTGCTCTCTCATGCTCTTCTCTCCTGGAGCACCACTGTTTACTTAAGGGGGGAAAAAAAAAGGAAAAGAAGATAAGAAAAAAAAAAAAAGGTTTGAATCAGGAAGAGAAATCCCCAGGGCCCCGTTTCACACGATTGTCACCTTTCTAAACTTGAGTTAATAAGAATAAACAAAGTAGTAGGTGGATTTGCACAGAAGAATATTATTCTGACGATTATGTAAATATTTATATGTTCTGGTTTTCTCATTTTGTTACTGGTGTCTAATTTCCTAGTCTCGTAATGAAGTGTAATTTGGAGAAGCTTTGCAAAGACAGGCGCAGCAGTGAAATAATTTGATTTGTTCAGTAAACTTGGTTTCAGTTATTCCTTTTCATCAGTTCTTTTAGAACCCTTCAAATTCTTTGTGATTTGACAACAGCTTTCAGCCCAATGAAGATATGACTCTTACTTTGCCAGGAATTCAGAAGAGGTTTATGATATTGTCGCTTAATAAGAAAATGCATTCATCGGCAGGATATAAAATTTATGGGCTTCAAATGGATTTGAGTTTGTAGTTTTAGCCCTCTGTGCTCCTGCCATTCTCGAGGCTATGAGTAAGGTTTTTTAATTAAGTCAAATTGAATTGAATGAGCTTTTATTGAGCGCCTACTCCCTGCCAGACATAGTCTTCTTAACTCTTGCGCCGCCTGTATGGTAGCTCTGGGTTGGGGGCGTGAGCTAGTGGAGGCTCAGCCAGGTTATACTCCATGCCCATGGTCATCTGGCTGGCAAATGTGGGAGGTGGTATTTGAGGTGAGGTCTGATTCTTACGCACTTTCATCCCCAGCTGATTACATTCAGGGCTGTTTAGAGACATGAGACAGGTTGGGTGATTTTGTATATGTCATCTCACTGAATCTTGTTTAATCTTCTCAAACCATCATTCCTCTGTGAAGTTCAAGTTCACTTATTTTCCCTATTTTACATCTAAGGAAATGAAGGTTCAGAATGGTGCAGTGATGTGCCAAGGGTCACACAGCTGGTAGGAGACAGAACTGGGATTTGAACACAGAACCCTCTGGCTCCAAAGCCATAGTTCCTTCTGGAAACCCTCTGGGGTTCTGCATGTCCTCCAGCACATGACTGACCACCTGCCTGTGAAAATGGCCTGGCCCTGGTGGCAGGGGCGCCTTCCTGTAAACTGAGGCATGGGGTGGTATGGCGGTGGCATTGGGCTTGTTTCTTGGGCACTTTCTAACTCCGGGGCTCCTGGTAAGGGGCCTCTCTCTTTCCCCACTGGTGCATGAACGGGTATCAGGTTGTCATCCTGGGTTGTTGGTAGGATGACAAGTAATATGTGTGAGGTACCTGGCTGCGTCTGGCACCTGGCGGGTCCTGCAGGTAAGAGCCGCGCCCTCTGGAGTTGTTGCTGGTTGCCAGCACCAGCCTTGGCCAGGAAGCTGCCGTTGCTTCAGCCCCCGGACTCCTGGGCATCACAGAGCTGATTGCCAGTGGAGACTGGTGACTCAGTTGGTGGCATTTTGTGTGGCATTGTGTGGTTCAGCCTGGCAGAGCACGCCACACCCACAGCAGGTATTCAGGAGCCGTTAGTGTTTATGAAGGTGATAAAATTGCCAAAATGGAGGGAAGCCATCAAAATGAGCCTTTGCCTGTCTTGTGAAAGTTAACTTGCAAACCTAATGACTGTCAGGCTGTCGAAAAAGTGTCATCTGGATTTCTCAGTGGAGACAGAACTCTCTGGAAGGGCAGTCGGGCAGCCCCTGATTGCTGTGTGGGGGCGGAGGCTTTTTATATGACAGTGAGTTGCAGAAATTAACAGTGGTCTCAGAGGACTGGTGTTCAGCTTAACCCTTCCAACTGCAAAAGCTTTAAAACAAATCCGGGAAGTACTTGTATATTCTTCATACTCTGTGTGTTTTCTCTGAAAATAAAAGCGATTTTGAATATTTGAGGTTCATGTAACAAAAAGTCCTCCCACTTGGAAAGCATGTTGTGGTAGATGGAGCAGCACCAGTGCGCCCCATTCCCATGTGCTAGAGGGGCGACCGAGAGGTCTTTCCCATCCCCACTTGGAGTTGGGGAGAGCAGGGACCCTGACTTTTGGTCCATGGCCAAATCTACATATCAAGGAAAGGATTCATTGTTTAAAAACAAATGTGGGAGTGCTCGCTTCGGCAGCACATATACTAAAAACAAATGTGGGAAACTGTCACTCGAGGGCCCCTGGATAGTCATTTTCACGTCATTCTCCGATAAAGATAGAATGCTTAATTTAGGCAAATTTAACGATTTCAGAGCTTTTGAAGTGGTCCTGGGGTAGAAAGCAGTGTTTTTGTTTTTTCAATTTCAGCCTGACTCCATTTCTATCTTTATGTGTTAAGTGTCAGTTATACCAGGGGAGCGTTTTCCTCTTGGATGCATTTGCACCTGGCAATTTGAATGTGCAGGAATTCCTTGATTGCAAAATAGCTACTCTCAAAATGTAGACAGGCAGCCGCACTCAGGATCCCCTCTGCTGCGGGCAGTGGGGTGGCGCCAGACACCTGGGTTTGAGTCCCCGTGGTGGCGTGCTACTTAGTCTGTTCTCAGCTGCTGTTTGCTGGCTTCTAGAATGGGGGTAGAATGGGACCCCCCATAGGGTTACAGAGGTAGGGTTCTGGCCAGTGGGATGCAGACTGTTAGCTCTGCGGGGGCATGCTGGGCACTGAGGGACCTTGGGGTGGAAAGCCGGGTCCTTCTGGGCTGTGCCACACCCGCACCCAGCCAGTCTGTGCCCTCGGGGTGTTTACAGCCTCGTTCCTGCTTCGTTCTCGTTTCTCGTTTAGGGAGAGTGAGAGCAGCAATTCTTAGGTCAGATTATTTGGGAGATCCATATTACTTTTGATTATTTATGAAGGGACAGGCCAGTGGGAGGTAACCAACTCGATTAATTTGTCAGTGAGGCAGCTGGAGGGATGTGTGACAAACAGACCAGGCTGTCATTTGGCCAGAGATCGTCTGTGCTGGGATTGTTCCCCCAGGATAGCCATGATGACAAATGTAATTGACATTTTTTATTAACCCTGAAATGATTAAAGACGCCGCTGCTGAATTTGTGTCAGAGTGCCCGGCCCCTGGCATTTTGAGCAAGGGTTCTGTGTGGAGCCAGTAAACAGCCTTGTGTTCACTCCCTGCTCCTCGCTTTAATCAGACAAGGCACACAGAGCCCTGCCTGGTTGGGTCCTGAGACCAGGCCAGGGAGCCGAGGCTCTGCTTCCTGGGTGGAGTCTTCCGAACTTTCTGGTACCGGCATCATGATGGCCACTTAGGAGACACTCTGTTCATTTACACACTTAGGCATCAGGCATTAGCTGAGCTCCTACTATGTGCTGGGCCCCGATGTGCAGAGGTGTGGATTGAGGGTCCTCTCAAGGGAGCCATCAGTGTGGAGTGGGGAATGCCATGGGAATAACTGTGTGACCTGAGTCCTTGGCGGCAGGACTAGGGCTGTTTTCACTGCTGCAGGGAGGTGGCAAAGGGGGTGACTTGGATCTCAGAGGGAGGGGATCTCTCTCGCCTCAGGGGCTTTCCAGGCAGAGGCTGGAGTATTAGCACGGAGGGGCGTGGGGGTAGGAGGGTGAAGGGCATATAGGGCCACTGACTAGAGTGTCCTGGGGAGCTCGGCTTGGCCCTGCCGATAGGCTGGGGGCTTAATGGAAAAACAGTTTTGCTGCTTCTTAGCCTGACTCTGAAGTTACTGAAGCTCTCTGTGCTGAGTTTTCCCATCTGTGAAAGGGGGCAGTCATGACCTCACATCTGTCAGGTCCGTTTAGGATGAAATGACAATGGGAAGAAAGCTGTGGACCGCTGCTTGGCAGGGGAACCTGGTCAGTGCAGTCCTGCAGAGATGTCGCCAGAGGAGGTGGCGGGAGCTTGGGGGAGATGTGCAGTTGCCGCAGCAGCGGTCATGTATTGAGTGCTTATCGCATGCCATGTGCTGGGCTCCGTTAGATATTTTGATTCTCATTTTATAGCTGAGAGACTTCTGAAGAGTTGAGCAGCTGCCCCAGGTCACACAGGGCTGGAGAGAGGCTCTGATGCAGGGCTGCTGCTTGCCCTCGAGTGCTTCCTTGCAGAAGAGAGAGAGCCGTGTAGGCAGTGCAAGGACTGGGGGTGTAGGGAGCTTCTGTGTAAGGGGAGTGTGTGTGTGTGGCAGAGGGGGTTTAGGTATGGCCTGCCCCCAAATGGAGCAAGGAGTTTGACCTTTCCTGACTCCCTGTTTTGTGGCGAACCCTCTGCTGGGGTACACACACTTATCCGGTCACTAAGCCAGTATTTATTAAATGCCCACGGCAGGCCAGGCATACGGCCAGACCCTGTGTACCCTGGTGGGTACCCAGAGGGGAAAGAAGGAAAGAAAAAAAAAATTCTTGTGTGTCTAGCAGTGTGGATAAGTAAGTGACATTTCAACGTTGAAATAGTGGTACATGTTATTAAAATTTTATGTTAGACCCTCAAAAAGCCCCAACTAAACTCCCCTCCATTTCCCCACATGGTAAAGACTTTGAAGGAGATTTATCACTTGTGACTTGGACCTGTTGCTTGGAAGCCTTTCCCATCAGTTTAATTTCTTCTCCCTTTTAATCCTGTGGCTGGCAGGATGTTGCAGGGGCAGTAATTTAATAAAAGTATGCAGTTTGTAAAGCAGCTGCTATTCTGTGTACTAAGCACATTTGCCAGCCTTTTCAGGGAAACCTCCAAGCTGTTCTTGGAACTTGGTGATATTGCAGGAAAAAAAAGTTATATTTAATAACATTTCATCCTTTGGGTTCTGCAGCTAATAGAAGCATAAATGGAAGCCATGTCTGAAAGCCATTTCTTTCTGTGATTCAGAGAATCAGGACGCAGCAATTACAGTGTGTATGAGATTTATGAAAACATTAATGCCTAACGAGAAGAAAACATCTCAGTAAGTTATTTAATTTGAAGTTGCAGGCCTGGTTGCTGGTTCCTAATTCAGACCTCGTGTTCTGCTCTTCAGGCCCCAGGCGCTGATTCACCAGACGCTCACTCACTGCTCCTGTTTTGCCCAGAGGTGGGGGCCTGGATCTGCAGCGGGCGGGATGGGGAGAGTCAGGGCACCGCGGAGCTGGGTTTGAATCCCATCCGTCCAACCCCAAGCCTGTCTCTCCCCACCCCTGCACAGGACAACCTTGTTAGGTTTGTAACGTGTGGCAGCTGCATGATCTGCTGGGTAAGAGACACACATTTAAAAAAATTTACGTGCCACATGCTTTTCCTTTATTTCTCTTTCCCCTGAACTGACATAAAAGGGAGAGTCACACACAAGCAGATGTCAAAATGACTGCCGCACTTTGCCTCATCAACTGGAAAAGCCACCGATTGAATTACTCCCGACACCGTTTCTGTTTCTGGCAGATGCGGAGCGGGAGTGCGGGGTGGGGGCCGTATATTTTCCTGTTTTCCGTGATAGCTGAAGCCTTAATTCAAAAGCAAATTAAGTCCTTCAGCTGTCACTTGATTGTTCCCTCTGATCTTTGGGGACAAATATCATGACTCCTGCCTCGTATCTTCTTCTCTCCCCTTTTCCCCAAAGCTTTCCCCTTTTACTTTTTTCTCTTTGCCCAGAACTCTACATTTCTTTGACAAAAGCATGCATTATTTAGAGCCTGTCGCCTCTTGAAGTTCTTTAATTACAGAATTAAAGCAAAGTAATGACAGTTTAATTTGTTCTTTCATTAATTGGGAGTGCTTGGGGCTGATGTGAAATGAGTGCATTTGGAAAGCACGAAGAATATTTGCTGAGTGATTGGAGCATGAGTAGTAATAATCGCTGTCGTTAGTGCGGGGTGCAGTGCATGTTCTCGGTTAGCCTCCCGGCAACCTGGGTGGGGGAGGATGTTACCTTTTCTCTCCTATGGATTCGGGTCTCGAAGCTCAGAGAGGGGACGGAGCCGGGCCCTGACACTAGGTGTCTGGCCCCCAGGTCCCATTTGGTCCTCAGGCCACCAACTGTGGCCTCAGTCCTGCAAGTGGCTGCCCAGGGGATGATAGATAGGATGGCAGGGATGTGCCTGAGAAGCACGTAGTCGTGCCTGGCTGGGAGCTGAAGCTGGAAGACACATAGGAGGGGCTGGGGCTTCCCTGAAGCCAGCGGTCATTTTTCTACTTTGAAAGTAGTGGTTTATCCTTCTGAGAGATGTGGAGACACAGAGTGGCGTGCTTTCAGGCATATCCCGTTCCGTTGAGCTGTGTGGGTCAGGAAAGCCGCCACAGTGAACAGCAGGACCGATGTCTCTCTAAAGCCTGCGGTATAAGGGCGACCCCTTCAAGCCTGGTCTTCTGGGCTCCTGGGCGTCACGCTATCCAGGGCCTGGGCTGGCTCTGTCCTGGCTGAGGACAGGTCTCATCGCTCGCGGAGGCCAAGGCTAGGGCAGATGCTGAAGGTCAAGACAGTAGTTGTCATGACAGTTGCCTTTCTGATGCACGTGGCCCAGGCATCGTCCTCCCCACGCCTGGACAGTTGATATATTCACACATGCTCCTGACTCGTCTGGTCGGCCAGTGTCCTAAAGGAAGGGACCCAAACAGCTCCTCTTCAGTCTTACTTTTTAGGGTCTTGAGCCCTGCGTGCACCATTACTGGATTATTTTGGTGGCCAGTGGTGAAGGATAGGAAAGAGAACAATGGTTCATGGTGCCTTCAGTTGTGCTTCCTACTTTGTGCAGCTTCCCCGTGACTTTGGGAAGCGGTTGTGTCGGCCCCATTTTCTAGCTGTGTAAGTGGCAGCTCAGAGACATGGTCCTCCGCTCAGGCCATGTTGCTCTGAAGGGGCGCAGTGGGGTTAGGATTCAGGGTGTCTGGTGTGCCCTGTGGAACCCAGGCCCTGATGTACTTGTTGTTGTCACCCTGTGTGTGTCATCATCCCCCCACCCCCAACCCTGCTTCCTCCATGTTCCTGTGCCCTGGAGTCTCAGAGTCCTACACTATGAGTTGTCACATGAACTCTGGAATTTATTATTAATGCACTTCTCTGCAGCAAAGTCTAGATGAATTTAGGATTAGAGGGTTCAGTTACACTTTATTATTGTTTGCCATTAGAATCATGCAAATAAGCCATAGAATAAAGCAGTTCGTATTGTTTTGAACATCAGATTTACATGTTTACTGGAAGAAAAATGACACTGAACTCCTTCAAGGTGGTAATAAGATTTTTGCCTCAGAGCCTTGGCTTTGTTGGTCTTTATTTATGATTTATGCTACAACAACTTCCAAAAGAGATTTTCAACTAGTTTATCATAAAAACTTATACACAGCAAGAGGATTTTAAAGCCTACTTTTGTAAAGATGAGAAAGCTGAGAAGCCAAGAGCCCAGGGGGTGGGAGTGGGGGAGGAGAGAGGAGCCCAGCCACTAGCCCTAGGGTCTGGGAAGTCAGCCGGAGGCGGCCTAGTTGCCAGAGCCGAAAGGGAGACCTGCTGGGTCACAGGCTTCTCATTTATGGATTAACAGGAAGCTTCCACACACGTTTGTTCTGAAGCCCCTTGGTTGCTTCACTGAGCTTTTGACTTCCCTGTAGGAAGAAGGGCTGGGATAGAAAGACTGCCGTGTCCTAACCTGAGTGTCAGGTGTCAAATGTTGGCAGCCCCAGGAGCCTATTTCCACTGCTGTGGGGTTTAGGACCCTGCACTTGGACTCAGCCCTGTCTGCCGGGTGATACCGACCTTAAGAGGAAGGACTTTAGGTTAGCAGTCCTAGTAAAGGAAAAGAAGGCTCAATCCGCAGTAATGCCAAGCCCTCAGCATGTTAAGTTTGGCCTCCCCACCCCTGCTGACATTGGGACCCCCTGCACTGCCCTTCCGTCCCGTGCCCCCCCTCCCATCTATTTCAGCCCTGTGGCCCATCCTCTTCCTGGGGAGGTGGGAAGGAGTGGCTGTGAGGTCCGGAGGAGAAGCCGGCATGGCTTTGTACACACCTGCTCCTGGGGACTTGAGGGGTGTTTATGAATGACACAGAGTCACAGCAGGTACATTGCTGGTGATCAGCCTCAGTAAAAATGTATAAATTGCAACATGGGGCACATAGCCCAGTACTGATAATACCTAATTTAAAAACAATAGCTTAAAAGTTAAGCAGCAATTAGGCTGTTTTTCTGTTAAAAAAATTGGAAGCCATGTGTCCTATCCAAAAGCTAGTGAACAAGAATGCAGGACAGACAGAGAGATGAACTAATAGACAAATGGGCTTTCCGTAGTCAGTACCAATGTTGCTGATCACCCCTGGCTCTTGGAGGAGCTGCTGTTCCCTGACGTAGAGGTTCTTGTTGCTGTCAGCACAGCACAGATAAAGGGATTTCTGACTGCCGTGCTCACAGCCAGGCAGCCTCTGTAAATTACAGGCTTTGTGACCACAGAAGTCATTGACTTAAGTGCTCCAGACTTATCACTGTTATCCCATTATGTAACTCTTTCTAATCCTTTAGAATCACTTGTTAAACTTTTATAGGTAAAATAATTTCGTGCTCATTGAAGTAATGTAAGACTAATTCAAGACTATTAGAAGTTTTGGGGGCTCCATATATAATACCACTTAATGCATTCAAGGTATGGTTTGTTAGGGAGTGATAAATATTCAACCCGAAAGAACCCCAGGCCTGACCTGAGCTTGGGTACTGAGGAATTTTGAGTGAACTGGTTGGTTAGTTCTTAGCTGGCCCCTTTTAGAAGTAATTACACTTGGGGATTATATCTGAGCCTTGGACTTGAGACCCATAAATCTACTATTTTATTTTTGGACCCCAACCTGGAGATCACAAAGGAAATTTCCGGGGAGTTAACAGTGGTGCTGGGCCACACGCAGCAACTCCTGCTGAGGCATGGGTGTGAGAACCCCTAGGTGGAGACAGGAGTTGTTTGTTGTCAAGTTTTAGCCTCCCCCACCCCTTTACTGCCGCTGAATTGAGCAGATCTGGGTGGGCCAAGAGAACATTGTTCAATTCAGGAGGGATTTGGGGTCCTCTGGGCCTAGGGGCTCAGTCTGCTCCCACCCCAGACTTGGATGCTCTGAGTTTGTTGACGCCTGATGTGGTGACAGGCAGTTGGGGAGGCAGCAGAAGCCAGGCTGGCAGAATGACGTTTCTGTGGCCTAATGATTTTTGAAAACCATTTGCGAGATTGAGGTAATGTATTTCCCAGACTCAAGCAATTTGCTCCTTCCCACCGTGCTGAATCAGGCTGTTAAATCCTCTTGCTGTGTGCATGTAGCTGTTGGCACCAGGGGAAAATGGTCAAGTTCAGGGCCCCTGCTGTATCCGTGCTCGGCTTTTCTGGAATTGATGAGTAACTGTATTTCTGCAAATGAAGTTTTTAAGAACATTGGAAAATGTTAAGTGAAGAAAGCAGGATGACGGATTTGTATATTCGGTAGGATCTCAGGAAAAACAAAGTATGCACAGAAAAATATTGCAAAGACACTGCCAGCAGGTTCACAGCGGTGACTTTGAGTGCAGGGATTACACTCTGTCACTCTCTGTTCCTCTCCATGCCTTACTCCCTGCCCTTGGCCCAGGGTGGTGACCCTGGCACGGAGAGAAGCACATAGACTCTGGCCAGGAGTCCTGGGCCTGTGACTTGCTCACTGTGTAACCTTGGGTGGCTTCCTTTGTACCTGGAGCCTTAGGCTCCTCCTCTGTCAAACGGCCTGGCACACCCCCTGGAAAGGGGTGTGGACGTTCCTCACCTGTTGGTGACGAAGCACCTGGCAGTGTGGGGCATGTGGGGATCGAAAGAAATGATGTGCTTGTGCTACTGATGGGGGTTATACAAATATTATAAAAATGCATAGATTCCTTTCAAAATCAGAACAGTGTAAATAAGATAATGGGGAAAAGGAGTAATGACTAAAAACAGAAAAACCAAGCAGTCCTGCCAGATGCACGACCCCCCTGCCCACCCTTTCCCAGCCACAACGACCACTCTTGACTTATTTTCAGGAGAGAGGAGGTCATATGGCAACCAGACCCTTACCACATGGTGCATCCAGCCCTGCCAGAGGGAAAGTGTGAAGCACTGTGGGAACATCTGCTGGGACCTTACCTCAGCCGGGGCGTCAGGAGGGCTTCCTAGAAGAAGGAACATCTTAGCTGAGACTGGAAGGAAGAGTAGGGGACAGCCTGGCAGGGAAGGAAGAAACTGCTTCAAGTAGAGGGAGGAGCATGAGGTTGCCAAGAGTAGGGCCCATTTGGGAAACGTGGCTGGGAGGTGATGTGTGAAGGAGGAAGAGGTGAGAGGTGGGGCTGGGCAGGTGAGCGGGGCCTCCCGCGTCAGCTGAAGGCTTTCCTGTTAGGCAGGTCCCATTTACAACCTGGCTCTCAGCTCCTGGGTGTGCCCAGCAGAAACCTGTAGCCAGGTAAGTCCTTAAGACCAGAAGACTCCTAGAGGCCCCTAGAGTACCTCCTTATTGGGTTTCTGGATAGAGTTTTGGGAGTGAGAGGTTGGCATTCGTTTTTATGCATATTGAGGAGTCTCCATGAAAACGACCACCCCTATCCCAACCATGGAGGGCTGGTGACAACCATGGCTTCGGCCAGCAGCGTAGGCCTGTGGGAGCTCAGCCTGGTGCTGAGTGGAGACAGCCTGGCGCTGGCCTGTGGCGGTTGCCATGGCAGCAGGACCTGAGTGACCTCACTTTGTGAGAGTGGTCCCCTCTGTTGTGGGGCCCTGCCCTGGCTGGCCGTTGGGTGCGGGTGGGAGAGACGGTCTCAACTGGGCCTGTGCAAGAGCTGTCAGGAGGCCACCCTCTGGGACAAGGCTGTGTATGACAGCCAGGACACCAGGCTTCCCCCCCAGCCCCCCTTCCCCCGCCCCTGACTGGGCCTGTGGAAGGAATTAAGTTGGAGGCCATTAGAACTAAATGAGGCTGTGCTCCTGGGAGCCCCCAGTAAGTAACTGCCAAGAGGAGCCCCTGTCTCTACGTGTGGAATAAGCAGACACAGTCCTTGTCTTGGCTCAGGTGGGGTGTATCCCCACTCCCTGCCACTGCCATCACTTGTAAAGGTGGGACTCTGATGAGGAGAAGTCCCAGGTTCTGTTCTCCCTGCGGCAATCACAGTGTGATCGGGAGTACATGCTCCCCCACACTGGCCCCGCACCCCCAGCACCCCACCTCTCAGTTCCTCTCCTTCCACTTCACAGCCTACTCTGATCCACCCCCAAGTCCTGGTGACCCTTTTCCAGAATGGATGTCCAGTGTGTCCTCTATCCACTGGCTTCCCTGTTGCCCCCTGGGACCCAGCCTGTTTTGTCCCTCTGGACACTCTCTTCAGCGGGTCTCCCCATGTTATTCTGGCCTCTTTTTTTTTTTTTTTTTTAAGATTTTTTAAAATTTATTTGACAGAGAGAGATCACAAGTAGGCAGAGAGGCAGGCAGTGAGAGAGGGAGAAGCAGGCTCCCTGCTGAGCAGAGAGCCTGATGCGGGGCTCGATCCCAGGACCCTGAGATCATGACCTGAGCCGAAGGCAGAGGCTTTAACCCACTGAGCCACCCAGGCACCCCTATTCTGGCCTCTTGTATAGCAGCATGAGTCTTCTAAGAGGGAAAATCTCATTATTGCTTTGCTCTGGTGCCTTGAACCCTTCAGCCACCTGCTGTTGTATATACAGAGGGAGATAGGCTGCCCCCTCCCCTCCCTGGAGGCTTCCTCCCACTGGCCTCACTCCTTCCTCAGAAGCCTGCCCACCTCTCCACCTGAAGTTATATTTCACCTGCTGTTACTACCTCCCAGAGCCCCATTCTTTCCTTCCACGGTATTTCTCTCCAGGGGTATCTATTTATGCATTTGCTCAATGTCTGTCTTTTTCACTAGGCTTTCACTAGGCAACGTTCCTGGCACATACTGGGCCCCGAATAAGTCTCTGTTGAATAAACCCAGTGAATGAATAAGACTGGTCCATTCTTTTTCTTTTTCTTTCTTTCTTTCTTTCTTTCTTTCTTTCTTTCTTTCTTTCTTTCTTTCTTTCTTTCTTTCTTTCTTTCTTTCTTTCTTCCTTCCTTCCTTCCTTCCTTCCTTCCTTCCTTCCTTCCTTCCTTCCTTCCTTCCTTCCTTTTTCTTTCTTTCTTTCTTTCTTTCTTTCTTTCTTTCAAGATTTATTTATGTATATGGTGCGGGGTAGGGACAGAGGGAGAGGGAGAGAGAATCTTAAGCAGACTCCCCACTGAGCACGGAGCCCGAGGTGGGGCAAGCTCTCATGACCCTGAGATCATGACCTGAGCCGAAACGAAGAGTTGGATGCTCAATGGACTGAGCCACCCAGGTGCTCCTAGTCCACCCTTTCTAAGCCCCCCTTACAGGATTTACCCACCTGTAAAATGAAGGTAACTTCTGGGCTGACTTGCAGGTCCATGCGAGGGTCACATGATACTGTTATTTGGGAAGTGCTGTGGACGTGGTGCACAAAAGTTTAAGTACGATATCATTACTGCTTCTAACCACGTGAGGCCCTCCTCTTTCCCTCTGCCGTTTTTGAAGGAGAGAATACTTGTTAGCATAAAAGAGTGGAGAGCAGGGAGTATTCTCTTAGGTCAGGCCAGGAGAGAGGTGTGGCTAAAGGATGATGCGACAGGCAGCAGGGAAAGTCCTGTCTGTGCTTTTCCCAGCCCGCAGCAAGCACGGCTGGTGTGCAGGAGCATCTGGCTGTGCTAAGTGAGCCCCCGCAGTGCTGCCAGCTGTGGCCATGCTGAGAAATTACAGGGAGTGGCAGAGCTAGGAAGACTGGAGGTGGCAAGTGTGCAGCTTGTATTCTGAGAGAGAAGAAAGATGGTCTAAGAAGCCGTCAGTAACATTAGTGTTGACTCATAAAATTCTAGAAGGATTAGAAGGATTGGTGTGAAAACTTTGGGTTGCAAGCAACAGAACACTCAGTTCCTAGTAGCTGAAGCAAAAAAGTGAATCTGTTGGCTCATAGGTGACAAGGTCAAGGACTGTGCAGCTTCAGGCATGGCTGCACGCAGGGGCCCAGGTATCCTTGTGTCTTGGTCTCACCTTCTCTGTCTCTTGGCATGCCCCGGTCCCAGGGACATGTCATGCCTCTGGTGGCCCCCTTTTGGCTTCAGGGCGACTCCTTTGCTACCCCAGAGGAGAGGAAATGCTTCTTCCCTTTTATTGCCCGCTGATGCCCTGGGCTTGTACCTCACCGCCTCCAGTGGGCCAGGCCTGGGTTACATGTCCTCTGTAGATGTTGGAGTCAATGCCTCATGTACCCCAGTGACCGAGTGCGCTTTGAATGGTTCTCCGTGCAGGCGTGGGGTGCTCAGCCCAGAAGAAGGGCAGCTGGACGTTGGGCAGGCAGTAGAGTCCAGAGCACTGCAGGCTTAAAGACAGGTGTGCTTGCCGAGGGCCGGCATCCACTCACCGAAATCATCCATCCTTCTGTGAGCTCTTAGGCTCATAGGATCTGTGTGTATTGAGGCCGGAGACCAAGTGAATGGATCTTGATTTGGAAAGGTATGTGACACTTAAAGAACCCAGGACTTTAGAACTTTAGAGATTTCATCTCTAAACTTATTTTATACAGGAGCAGGAACCAGCCCAGAGTCTTTTAGTGCCAGAGTCCAGGCTATTCTTGTGAACAGAGCGAGAGAGAGAGAGAGAGAGAGAGGTGTTTACCAGGTGAGTGCCCATGGCTTGTTGAGAAATAGCACCCAACTGAAAGAAGTCATGATTTATGCCCAGAGTAGGGAAGGTCTCTCATGGCCAGAGGGCCATTATACTTAGCATGCCTCTGTTCCATAACTTAATAATAAACAAACTGAGTGGTGTTACAGAGGGGAGACCTGCTCGTCCAAGCCGGAGATGACTGTAGCTAGGATAGTCATGCTTTTATCTATCTGTACGTCTCTCCATCTATCAGTCATTCCTCCATTCCATCGGTCCTTTCATTTATCTAACAAATATGTATTGAGCCAGATTCTGTTTAACACCCTGGGAATATAAAAGTGAACAAAAGAGAAGATAGCATCCTTACTCTCACAGAGCTTACATTTTATTGGGAGAAGCAGACAAAAAACAAACAAACATGTTAGGAAGTAATGCCTGCTTTGAGGAAGAGGAGTAATGGGAGCTAAGATGAAGGAGAGTGAGGGGAGCGGTGTGTAAATTGGCTGATTTAGGGACTATGTCTGGGTAGAGACTTGAGTGAGCCCTGTGATTGTCTGGAGAGAGCATTCTAGGTACAAGGAAAGGAGATGCGCGGGCCCTGCGGCAGCGGGTCTGAAGTGTGCAAGGAACAGCCAGGTGACTACTGTGGCTCGAGTGGAGATGGCGTGGGATTTATTCCAAGAGTGACGGGGAACCACAGAGCTGGGCGCAGGGGAGGGTTGTCAGCAGGGGAGGGGTGTGACCTGACTTGTGACTCAGAGGGCCACTCGGGCATCACATTGTGGGGCTGAGTGGAGGCTGAGACCCTAGTTTTGAGGCTCTTGTGAGGGTGCAGGGGAGAGGTGTTGGTGTCTCAGATGAGGGCGGTAGCATGGAGCTGATGAGAAGTGGATGCATTTGGGATTCATTTGGACGATGGAGCGGACAGGTGAGGGGGAAGCACCTAAGGAGGACCATGGTACTTTGGAGCACCCCATCAGGAGGCGGTGGTTCAGTGAGGAGTGAGCGTGAAACAGCTAAGGGGCTGTCAGTGGGCAGATGGGTCAGTCTGGTTTGGTGCTGTGCTCTCCACAGCGCAGGGTTAGGAGCAGTCGGCAGACTGTGGGGTGTGTTGCAGATGGAAGGTGGGAGTGTTGGTGTTAAGCCAGCAGGCTCTCGGGCCGGACTGCCTGGGCCCGATTCCCTGCTCTCCCTCTCACAGTGTGACCCTGGGGGAGATGACCTCTCTGTGCTTCAGTTCCTTCATCTGTCAGATGGCATTTGTAATAATATCTACCTCATGGATTGTGGTAAGGTTTGGGTTAAGCTTGCAAAATGCTTAAAAGCATGCCTGATGTATAGAAACTGCTGAATTCATGATGACTGATACCTGGAGGTGGGAGGTGAGGTGGTATTTTGTCGCAGAATAATGTCAGGATTGTCATGCTTTCAGAAGGGGCTCTGGCTCCTCTGGGAGTCCTGCACTCATCACTGTTGGACGTGCTGCACTACCTGCTGGGGACCCTGCAGGCTGCCGAGGGAGGGTGGACCTGATGACCTCCAGCTCCCACACGCTCTCTAGCAACCTCTGTGATGGGTCTTGCTCTTAATCTTTTCTACTCTAAGAAAACTCCTCTTTGCCCTTCTGCAGCTTCTGCTGACATTTAAAACTCCTTCCCTTTGTACTGACCTTATCGAATAGAGAGAATAATTTCTTGGAATTCTCTGTGTGATGAATGCTCATGTACTTACAGATTCTGATTGAGTTTCTCCTCATTCTTTCCTTTAAGAGACCTTGTATCATTTGGTATAGAAAACATTTTAGGAAGCACTTAGGAGGATGGTATAAAATGAAAAGACTCTTTTGGTTCTCACTATTTCTGCAAATGTGAGCCCCTTGTAACACATCTATCAGCCAAGGTACCCTGCCCTTAGGGGATCAAGGGAAACTGGTTCAAACTTCTATGCCATGTATCCAAGGAACCCTCCAAGTTTCCCAGGCTCTCTACAAGCTTTCCTGAAGCTGGCAGGGCTGGGGAAGTAGGATGGGTGGGATCCTCTCCTCAGGTCTTTCTTGGCTCCTCGTTCCTGCCTGCAGTAAGTGACATCAGTTTATGGATCACTCCTGGCCTTCTTGTCACCTCTGTGACACAGCAGCTCACACACACAACAAATACTCCAGTCTCCCCACTCTTCTAAATATTCCTCCCAGAAGGCAGGGTGCAGGGAGATTGTTACTGGAGTATTGGGATAATGGGGTGTGTGTGCGGCAGGCATGGGGATGGAAGTGAGGAGGTGGGCTAGTGTGTTACTCTCCAGAACTGCAAAGCAGATGCTCACAACTGCGTATTAGTAATGAAGTGGCCATTCCTATCAGAATAACTGGACAGCTGACAACCATAACCTCTGAACAATGACAAGAAGAAGCTACCGGAAGGTATTGGAGAGCAAAAAAAAAGCAGGCAGACACTGGAAGGGAGCTCTTAGAAGAAGGAAATGGCACTGGGCGAGTCTCCTGCTCTTATGTTTTCCTGCCTGAGGGTGCCAGGCAGAGTAGCTAAAAGTTGGATAGAAAACCTGCAATGTTACTGACTTGAAGCAGCAGAGGACAGACTTTGGGGCAACCACAGCAGCTGGAAAGTAAGAAGGGAAATCTCAGAAGGGAAAGAGTCAAAGAAGAGGAGCCATAAATTCAGTGTATAGCCTCTGCCTTGATCTCTGGATGACTTCTGAACCCATGCATGGAGCAGACGTCCCAAGCAGCTCAGCTAAGACTAGGGGAACTGAATAGAAATTTCTGCTGTGTATACAACAGAAGAGACAGTGTAAAATTTGAGTAGAGCCGAGTAAGCTGTTTAAAAAAGAAAAAAATTGTTCTTCAGAGAAACATAACAATCCAGAGTTTATACAACATAAATTTGGTATATCTAGTATTCCACCCCAAATTACTCACTATAGGAAGAAACAGGAAGAGGGGACTCATAGTCAAGAGAAAGGCAATCAGTGGAGCTTGTCTGCAAGATATCCAGATGTTGAAATTAGCAAAGTATTTTAACACAGTTATTATAAAAGTGCTGAAGGACACAAAGGAAAATATATTCACAATGAATAAAAAGATAGGAAATCTCTGTAGAGAAATAGCAACTATAAAGGAAAACAAATGAAAATCCTAGAACTGGAAAATACAGTATCTGAAATAAAGAATCCATCATTTGGACTCCATTGCAGAATAGAGATATCAGAAGAAAGAGCCACTGAACTTGGAGATAGAACAAATAGATATTATTCAACCTGAAAACAGAGAAAAAGACTAGTGGAAAAAAGAACAGATACTCAGGGACCTCTGACAATAGCCAAAGATAAAAATGAAAAAGTGAACAGAGTATCAGTAATTTCAAGCTCACCTGATAAGCATGAAATTGAACTCCTCAAAGGAGGAGCAGAAAAAATATTCAAAGGAATAACATCCGAAAGTTTTCCAAATTTGATGAAAATTAGAAACCAAGAACAGAACCAAGAACCTCAGTGAACCCTAAGCACAAGAAACATGAAGAAAAAAGTTCACCAAGATACATCTTAATGGAATGTCTTATAATCAATGATAAAGAAAAACATTTTGAAAACAGCCAGACAGGGAGAAAAGGCAAGTTACATATTGAGGTATGAAGATAAGGATGACAGCAGACTTCTTATTGGAGATAATGCCAGAAGCCAGTGGAACAACCTATTTTAAAGTACTGAAAGAAAAAACAAACCAAACCACTGTCAGCCTCAAATTTAATACCTAGCAAAATATGTGTTTAAAAGAAAGGCAAAATGCTTTTTTAGATATTTATAAGCTGAAGTAATTCATCATCAGCAGACTTGCACTATGGGAAATGTTAAATAAATTTCTCAAAGCAGAAGGAAAATGAAGCCAGATAGAATTCTACATTTACACAGGGGAATGCTGGGCACCAGAAGTGGTAAATATGTGGGTAAATGTAAGTAATTTTTGTTCTTATTTAAAAATCACTTTAAATGATGATCGTTTAAAGTAAATACAATAACCATGTTTTATGGGGTTTGTGTAAAACGTATGATAATGCATACAAGCTGAGATGTGGGAAATGGTATATATTATTATTATGGTTCTTATAAAACGAGCACTAGTATTACTTGAAGGTAGACTGTGATAAGTTACAGATGTATGCTCTAAACCTTAAAGCAACTAGTAATAAAACAAAACAAAGATTTATGGTTAGTAGTCTAACAATGGGAGATAAAATGAAACAAAAAATACTCAATTCAAAAGAAGGCAGAAAAGGGAAAGAGGAACAAAGGATAGATGAGATGAATGGAAAACAAATAGCATGAGGTGCCTGGGTGGCTCAGTTGGTTAAGCGCCCCACTCTTGATTTTGTCTCAGGTCATGATCTCAGGTTCGTGCGATCTAGCCCCCCATGAGGCTCTGTGCTCAGCGTGGAGTCTGCTTGTCCTCCCTCTGCTCCTCCCTGGCTCCTACTGTCTTTCTCTCTGTCTTTCAAATAAATAAATAACATCTTAAAAACAAGAAAACAAATAGCAAATTTAAACCCAAACTATATCAGTAATAGAAGAAATTGTTAAAATACCTATTTATGTGTTTATGTATGTCTGTATGTGTGTATGTATACAGAGAGTATGCATGAGTGGGGTCAAGGGGAAGGGACACAGAGAGAGAGAGAATCCCAAGCAAGCTCCACACCCAGCACGGAGCCCAACTTGGGGCCCAGTCTCATGATCCTGAGATCATGACCTGAGCCAAAATCAAGAGTTGGATACTTAACCGACTGAGCCACCCAGGCACCCCAGTCTAAATACCCATTTTAAAAGACAAAGATTGTTAGATTGTATAAAAAGGCAATTATGCAATGCCTATAAGAAACCCACTTTAAATATTAAGATGCAAGAAGTTAAATGTGAAAGGGTAGGATAAGATATACCACACTAATACTAATTTAAAAAAGAGTGGCCATATTAATATCAGACAGTAGATTTCAGAGCAAAAAATATTAGCAGGAATAGAATTATAATGATAAAGGGGGTCAGTTCATCAAAGGACATACGATTAAGTGCATAAATATTTATACACCTAAGCAAAACTGATAGAACTGAATGAAGAAATAATCAAATCCACAATTATAGTTGCAGGTTTCAACACCCTTTTCTCAATAATCAATAGATCAAGTAGACAGAAATTCAGTAAAGCTATAAAATATCTGAATAACACTATCAACCAATTTGGCCTAATTGACATTTATAAAAAACTCTATGTAACAACAGCAGAATGTACATTCTTTTGAGGTATACCTAGAATGTTTACCAGGGTAGACCAAATTCTAGGCCATAAACAAGTCTCAGTAAATTTAAAAGGATTGAAATCATTCAGAGTATATTCTCTAATGATCATGGGATTAAATAAAAAATCAATAACAGGTATCTGGAAAATTCCCAAATATTTGGAAACTAAAAACACACTTCTAAATAATCCCTGAGTCAGGGAAGAAACTGTTAGGGATATTAGAAACATTTTTTTTAACTAAATGCAAATGACAACACAACACATGAAAATCTGTGGAATGTAGTTAGAGTAGTTCTCAGCTAGTAATTTATATTAATAAAAATTGCCTATATTAATAAAATGCCTATATTAATAAAAATGTCTATATTAATGGCTATATTAATAAAATGCCTATATTAATAAAAATGTCTATATTAATGGCTATATAAATAAAATGCCTATAGTAATAAAAAAAAGAAAATTTCAAATCCATAATCTCAGCTTCCACTTTAAGACATGAGGAAAAAAAAAGAGCAAATTCAACTCAATGTAAACAAAAGAAAGGAGATAAAGAGCAGAAATAATTGAAATAGAAAACATAAACAGAAAAATCACTAAAACCAAAAGCTGATTCTTTGAGATCATTGAAACTGATAAACCTTCAGCCACTCATCAGGAATAAAATAGAAAAGACACATACTAACATGATATGAGAAGTGACTTAATTACAAATTCTAAAGATATTAAAAGGCTACTACAGTAACATTTGGATCAACTTTATGCCAGCGAATTCTACAACTTAGATGACATGGATAAATCCCTTGAAAGACCCAAACAGGAAAAGCTTATTTTTGAAGAAACCGATAACCCTCAAAGCCCCATATCTATTAAAGAAATTGAATTCATAGTTAAAAACCTTGCCACAAAGAAAACTCCAGGCCCAAATGACTTCACTAGTGAATCTTACCAAACATTTAAGAGAAACAATACCAGTTTGTTATGGGTTGAATTGTGTTTCTCTTAAAATTTATATTTTGAAGTCCTAACCCCCAGTGCCTCAGAATATGTCCTTATTTGGAGATAGGGTCTTTACAGAGATAATGAAGTTAAAATGTGGTCATTAGGATGGGCCCTAATCCTGTATAATTGGTGTTCTCTTAAAAAGGGGAGATTTGGAGACAGACAAGCATACGGAGAGAACACCATGTGAGTGTGAAGACAGCCATGTACAAGTCAGAAAGAAAGGTCTGGAACAGATTCTTCCCTCAGAAAGGGCCCTCAGAAAGGGCCAACCCTGCTAACACCTTGATTTCTGACTTTTAGTTTCCTTAATCATGAGATATAATACATTTCTGTTATTTAAGCTGCTCAGTTTATGGTACTTTGTTATGGCAGCCCTAGGAAATTACTACACAATTCTATTCAAACTCTTTCAGAAAATCATAGGGAAGGAAACTCTTTTCCGCTCATTCTGTGAGGCCATCATTACCTTATACCTAACAAGAAAAAGACATTGTAAGAGAAGAAAGTGATAGATCAATATCTTTCATGAACATAGCTACAAAGTTTTAAAATAAAATTTTAGCAGATTAATCCACCTATAGGGGTGTGTGTGTGTGTGTGTGTGTGTGTATTTCTATGTGTTTATAATACCATGACCAAGTAATATCTGTCTCAGGAATGCAAGGTTCACTTAATATTTGGAAATAATCAATGCATTTCAGCATATTAATGAACCATAAAAAAAGAACCAAATGATCATGTGAAGAGATACAGAAGGAGCATTTGACAATATACAGTATTCATGTCTGATAAAAACTTTGTGCAAACTAGAAATAGAAGAGAATTTTCTCAGACTGATAAAGGGCATTTATGAAAACATTACCTTTCACATTATACTTAACTGTGTAAAAGACTGACTGCTTTCCCCATCAGATCAGGAACAAAGCAAGGGTATCCACTCTTACCACATCTATTCAGCGTTGTACTGGAGATTCTAGCCAGTGCAATAAGGCAAGAAAAAGAAACAAAAATATCCATATTAGAAAGGAGAAAGTAAAACTGTCTTTTATTTGCAGAGAACCCAATTGTCTATGTAGAAAATTCTACTGAATCTACAAAAAAACCCTTCTAGAATTGAAAAGTTGGTTTAGCAAGGTTGCAGAATTCAAGATCAATATGCAAAAATTAATTGTACTTCTGTGTATTGGAAATGAAGAACCTGAAATTAAAAATCAAAAATACCATTTACAATATCATCAAAACATGAAGTAATTAGGGATGAGTTTGACAAAAGACGTGCAGGATTTTTTCATAAAAAACTAAAAACTATTGCTTAGAGAAATTAAGGAAGACCTAAATAAAAGGAGAGACATATCCTATTCATGCATTGGAAGACTCAGTATTGTTAAGACATCTCCCCAAATTGGTCTGTAGATACAGTGCAATTCTAGCCCTTGACACACCCATTGTAAAGGCATCCCAAAGCTTTTGCAGACAGATGACTTGGTGAAGGTTTGGGCACTGGTTGCCCAGGCTTGCTGAGCTAGTGAGTCTGATAGTGGTCTCTAGAATGACATCCTGGGGCAGCAGGGCCTGTCAAGGGGTGGAGAAGAGGCCAGGAGTTGCGGCTGAACTAGAAAGGTCTGCAAGGTAGGAGCTGTCAGGGAGGGGCCAAATGGGAGGCGAAGCTCACCCAGAAGTTTGATAGCCATTATGTCCATGTGGTAGAATTATGGATGATTCTTATTTTCTTCTTTGTGTTTCTCTGTCCCCCCCCCGCCCCCCAGAGCAGACTTCTAATATAATCAGAGAAACCACAATCTTGTAGTTGATTCCTATGGGATATTGTTTTTTTCGCACTTCTATATAATTTGAATATTTTACAAGGAGATTGTATTTGTTTTGTAATCAAAAACAAAAGACAGACGGGTAGGCAGGAAGAACATTGCTAAAGAAATAGGTCTTAAGAGACTGTGGGGAACTCCTGGTGGGGCCATGTATCAGTAACCAGGACATGGGAACCACAGTAATATGGGATAGCCAAGCAAATGCACATTTTACTTGTCATGTTCTTTCCGAATCTGACTTCCGTTGGACACAGAATGTCTCTCTCTAGTTAATGCATCAAGTCATCTTAGAACATTTGACAGAAGATTTAACTCCTTAATTCCATGGAGGCAGATTGGGATCTCTAATTACTTAATTGAAAAAAGGTACACACTTCAGGCTGCCGAAGTGTTTGGGAATTAATCTTTAAAACCTGACAGTGAACATTAAATTCAATTAGGGAGAGCGATTAGCAGAGATTTTTCTCTCCTTCACCCTGGGTAGCATTGAGAAGTGGCTGACTGGTCTGCATTGATTCTGACGCTATCCTTGTGTATATTATCAACCAGGAGAGCCAAGTACGCATTTTTCACTTCAGAGGAGGGTTATCGGGCAATTTACAGGTTGATGGATTTCCTTAAACATGTCTCCATGGGTGATTCAGAAAGCCCCCTGACCGAGAATTCAGACTCACCAGTTTGCTGCTTTGGGCCTTGGTGCTTTCTCCTCCTCTTCTCTTTTCTTCCCCTCCTCCTCCTCCTTTCTTAACTTTCTCCTCCTCCTTATTTTGCTGGTTCTTCCTTCCAAGCGAGGCCGCTTTTCCACTGCCTCCAACTGGTCCAACCGTGCTCCTCTCTCCCCTGGATTCTTGCAGAAGCTCCACGCTATCTCCCTGTGTCCCCCTTGCCCTGCACACTCCTCCTGGCAGAGCAGCCGAAGGGGGCCCCGTTTCTGCCTGCAGGGTTCTTCCCCAGTTTCTGTACAGCTCCTTTCCTCACCCCTTCAGATCTTCCTTCAAAGCCACCTTCTCTGAGAGGCCCTTCCCGGCCACCATTTCAGCTCCTTCTCCTGATATTGGAGCTCCTTTCCTGCTCACGTATGCCCGCGGTCTTCACCACTACCTAGATTCTGCTACATAGATTCTGCTTGTTTATCTCGTTTAGTGTCTGTCTCATTGAAGGCAGGGGTTTTGTCTTACTTGTTTACTGCTGAACAATGCCTGGCTAATGCAGGTACTCAGGACATGTTTGTTGAATGAATGAAAAAATGCGTTTGTTTTTACTTTTATTTATTTATTTATTTAGAGTTGGGGAGGGGCAGAGGGAGAGAGAGAATCTTAAGCAGGCTCAATGCCTAGCACAGAGCCCAGTGCAGGGCTCGATCTCACAACCCTGAGATCATGACCTGAGCCGAAATCAAGAGTTGGATGCTTAACTGACTGAGCCACTCAGGGGCCCCAAGAATGAATAGTTTAATAGATGGAAACATTTGGGAATATTTGTTTCAGAGCTTAGTCATTCTCTCTCTCTCTCTCTCTCTCTCTCTCTCTCTCTCTCTCTCTCTCTCTCAGAAATACAGCATAGTGTTCACAGTGCCCTTCTCTCAGCCCCATCCCTCTCCCACCACTCCCTGGGATGACTGACATCTTCATATATGTTGTTACAGTCTTACTGCAAATGCACGAATAAACATGACAGAATTTTGCATTGTGTGTTTTTAAGATTGTGGTAAAATGCATATAGCACAGGATTCACTGTTTAACCATTTTCAAGTGCACAGTTCAGTGGCATTGAGCACATTCACGTTGCTGTGCAACCATCATCACCATCTATCTCTAGACCTCTTCTTGTCTCACAAAACTAAAACTAAAACTCATTAAACACCGACTCCCCGCTCTCTTCCCCAGCCCCTACCCCCCGCTTCTCCTTTCTGTAGCTATGATTTTGACTATTCTAGGAACCTCATGTAAGCGGAATGATAACGGTATTTGCCCCTCTGTGTCTGGCTTATGTCGTTCCGCACAGTGTCTTCAAGGCCCATCCATGTTGGGGCAGGTGTCAGAATCTCCCTCCTTTTTAAGGCTGTGTAGTACATGGACGGGCCGTGTGTGGTTGATCCGTCCGTCTGTCAATGGACAGTGGGGCTGCTTCCACCTTTTGGCTCCTGTGAATAACTCTGCTGTGAACTTCGGTGTGCAGGTATCTCTTGGAGACCTGCTTTCAGTTTTTTGGGTATATACACACAAGTGGAATTGCTAGATCCTGTGGTGACTCTGTGCATAAATTTTTTAAAGGTTTTATTTATTTGAGAATGCGAGAGAGAGCATGGGTGGTGGGGAGGGGCGGAGGGAGAGGAAGAAGCAGGCTTCCCGCTGAGCAGGGAGCCCGAGGATGAGGCAGGACTGGATCCCAGGACCCCGGGATCATGACCTGAGCCGAAGGCAGATGCTTAGGTGACTGAGCCTCCCAGGCACCCCTGTGTATAATGTTTTAAGAAACTGTCCTACTGTTCTCACAGGCGGCACCATCTCATGTTCCCCCAGTGGTGCGCGGACGTTCCACTTTCCCCACCTTCTCTCCAACACTTGCTCTTTTTCTTCTTCTTCTTCTTCTTTTTTTTTTTTTTTTTATAGAAGCAGTGTCTCCTGTGTTTTTATAACTTAGATGGTATCTTGCTATGTATATGCCCCTTGTCTTACTGTAATCAATATTATGTTTTTTATTGTTTAGCCAGGTTAACCTTGTTGGTGTAACTCATTAATTTTACTTTATTTTTTCTATTAAAGAGTCATACTTTACATAGTTTTGAAAAAACTGCACTCTGTTCTTCTACCACAAACTCCTACTCCACTTTGAAGGCTTCTGGCTGTTTCTTCCATTATTTCTGACCGTATTTCTACCTTTTTTTTTTTAAGTAGGCTCCACACCCAGTGTGGGGCTGGAACTCACGCTGAGATAAGAGTTGCTGCTCTGCCTACTGAGCTAGCCAGGCACCCCTCTGTCCCTATTTCAAATGTAAATGCTGCTCTTTCTTGATTTTTCAGGTTGAGACCCCAGCTATTAACCGCTAAGAAGAAAAAAAGGATCTGAGCTCTAATAGCATTCTTTGATGGCTGCTATTGACCTCTTGTTTTCTTAAGCTCAGACATTTACATATGCCCAGGAAACATGCTTTCAGAACTCTGATCCTTTGCATTTTGAGGACCTTCAGGATGCAGCAGGATGAATTTTCCCATTTCGAAAGGGAAGTCTATCTCTGGATTGGGTCTGTGGATGTTACACTTTGGGTTATTAGGGAAATGAAGGACATGAAGCTCGGGTTCCCTGATGTAACTGAGAGAGGGTCAGAGAGCACTGCTGTTAAGAACTGCGTGTATGGCAAGCCCCAAGGAGCACTCCCATGAGCCCCACTCGTTCCTCACCAGTCCTTGGGACGAGGCTCTTCTTATCCCCGCCTCCCCGAGAAGGAGAGTGAGGCCCAGGCAGGCCAAGCTACTTGGCCAAGTCACATGACCTGCAAGCAGAAGCATCACATGGGAGGTGCTTGGCTCGGACGCCCACGTCCAGGCTGCAGGTGCTCCTCCTCCTTCTCGTGTTCAGATGCTCTGAGCCACTTCAGATGGTGGGCGGGAGCATCCCCTGCTTCCGGTAGTGACAGTGAGGGTAGGAGACCAGACCTGTTGAGTGTCTGTGCGTGCCAGGCCCAGAGCCAGCCCTGTCAGGCTCCATGCTAACCAGCTTTTCCCTGGGGTTCCTGGGAGAGCTGATGAAGGGCTCTCTCATGCATGGAGTGGCCCTGGCTCTTGGAATGTGTGGTTCTACACTTGAGGGCTTAAGAATTCTACACTCAAGGGCAGAAACCGTTGAATATACATGGGGCTTTCTGCCACGGGCCTCCTCACCATGGAAAGCCAGTGCGGGAACGAGGGACCATACCTTCTCCCTAGAAAAAGAAGAGCTGGCCCTTTGGGCAGATACTGGCTCTTTGCCCCATTGTAAGCACAGGTGTGGCAAGGCTCTGTTTTGGATTGTACTCTTAAAGTGGGACCCATGAAGCTAGCTTGACTTGGTGTAGTGTCCACTCCAGGGCTCACAAAGCCCCATCTCAGAGGACAGATGTCAGAGATGCAGGCGAGACTGGGCTAGAAGGTGAGCAGAGCACGAGGTTTGATGGTGAGCAGCTGTAAAGTGGATGGGAAGGGCTGGGTGGCCGAGTGGCAGAACTCGGACATGCTGTTTTCTTGTGGGCTACCTTGACTCCAGGAGAGGTTTTGGGAAAAGCTCCCCCTTACCTTGCCAGCCCCACGCCTTTACATTTCAGCAAGGAAAAGTCTAACAGCTAGGTATTGTTTCGATGGTAAAATAATAGGAATCTAGTTCCACTATGAGACCCTCTCCTCCTGTAGAGGGGCCAGCCTTAGCCCCGGAAATCAGGGCCGAGTTCTGACATCTGGCACTGTGTTTACCTCGTAGGTGTGGAACGCCGTGGACTCGGGCCGCTGCCTTCAGACCTACTCCCTGCACAGCGAGGCGGTGCGGGCTGCCCGCTGGTCTCCCTGTGGCCAGCGCATCCTCAGCGGTGGCTTCGACTTTGCCCTACACCTAACAGACCTTGAAACAGGTGTGTTTCACTGCACCGTTACCCTGAGGCCCCCCTTCCTCATCGGGAAGCTTCTCTGGGTGGTCAACAGCCACAAGCTACATATGGTTTCAGGGCGGTAGGAGACAGCCCTCAGGAGAGGCTCACAGTTGGTATGTTTCCAGGGCATTTGTCTGGAACCAAGACTCTCCACGGAGGGTTCGAGGTGGGCCTCTGCCAGCCTGCCCAGAGGACAGAGCCCCAAGGTTGTCTCAGCTCCAAGCTGTGGGGCTGGATAAAGAGGTGGCTTTTTAATCAACTTCTGACATGTAATTTGTACCAAAATAGATTTAGCTTTATCACAATGTCCTTTGGTTGAAATCAGTTTAGAATTCCTGTCAATTCATTATCGTTGAAAGGCTGTAAGGAATGATTCCAGCTCATAAGGAAAGTCTGCAAACGAGTTCTGCTTTAATGCCTACACTGAAAAGGCATTTGGGTAAGATGGATTTGTGCTGGGTAAGTCCTCAGGGGGCTCTTGACAAGCAGGGCGAGAAGGAGAGAGAAGTCAGCAGAAGGAACTTGACATTACCGAGCACTCCTGTGCAACAGGCCCTCTCAGCACCTGGTCCAGCCGCAGCCCCCGAGTGGGGTCCTGTCCATGCTCTTCCGGGGTGGACAGAGCCAGGGGGTGCCCGGCCGGCTTGAAACCTCTGCCCCTGACTCACACTGGCCGGTGTCAGCAGCCACGTTGCGTTTGTCTCCCTGGGCTGCTTCTGGTCACTTTACTGCTAGACACTACTGCCAGGGTCGGGTGGGGAGGCCAGCGTTCCCACCCATCCCTGGGGGGTCCCCTTCAGTCTTCAGAGAGGCCTCTCATGCCCATCAGCCTCCCCAGATCTGGCAAGCAGGAGATGACAGTTCTGGGCCCATCCACACAGCTCCTCCCCGGCAGCTTGGAGGGAGTGCAGGGAAGGAGCGCAGTGGATGGACTAGGGTAACTGTGGGGTTTGTTTCTCACCCCGAGCACCCTCATCTCCTCTGGTCTGCTGTGGGGCAGCCTCGCAGCTCCTCTGATTGAGCCCCATGCGCCCTCAGTGGGGACGATGACAAGATCGGTGGCTGTGTCAGCGGCCGGCACTGTGCCACAGGCTTTATACGCGTCAGTCCTCGGCACAGCCTGCCGCTCATGGTTCTTTCCCCCATTTTACAGGTGAGAGGCCTGAGGCTCACAGCAGCCAGTAGCTGGCTCAGAGCCTCCCAGTGGTGCGTGGCGAGTGGGGATGTGGAGCCATGTCTGCAATTGCAGATCCTGTGCCCTTTCTCCTGTGCTGAGTGTATGGTGGTTTTCTTCTCAACAAAGGGTTTCCCCAACCATTTGTGGTCTTACCAGGAGCCCGCAGGGCCGGTGAGGGACCCTGGCTCAGGGGTTTGGTGCCGCTTAGTTGGTGATGACTGCAGTAGGTAATGTTCCCCTACAGCCTTACACACGGGGTCTCATTTAGGCCCCACTCACCCTTCAGGGCCGGCGCCACCAGACTTCTCTTTTCACACATGGGTCTGCCAGGCTCGCTACGTTGCCTGCGTGCCCAGTAAGCCATGCTCAGCATTGGAGACAGCACCCCAGAAGCTCTTGTTTGCTGGGGGAGACAGAAGTGCAGAGAGAATCCCAGGTTACACTGACGGAGCGAGGTATAAGAAGTGCAAGGACGTCTGGCCTAGGAGATGAAGAAAGACTTCCGGGAGGAGGTGGAACCTGCCCCGAGGCAGGAACTAGGGGGACAGAGAATCTAGGTGAAGGGGGTATGGCTGAGGGAGAGCGAAGTGGGTTCTCAGTAGACAGGACAATGAGGACAGAGTTGTTCCAGGAACATGAACCGCATGGTGTGTATGGAAACGTGGGGTGCAGGGATCTGGGGCAGCGAGTCTGGAGGTGCAGGAACAGGAGCTTGAGCTGCATACACTTCCTGGCCTATGAAGTATGCATTCTCCAGGCACTTCCCCACTCCAGGGTCACTGAGCACCCATGGGTACCTACACTGCCCACCCACGGAGTAAAGGAGTGATGCTTTTCACATCTGGGGGGATGATGCTGGAGTAATGCTGGATTCATCTGATAGCATTAGCGGATTCCTAGTGGTTCTGTGTCCCTAATGGATCTTCTCAATCAACAGATGTTAGACAGCACCATTGTGTGTATGGGTGTGTGTGAGTGTGTGTGTATGTGGGGGGGGGCGTTCTGAAATTTTAGATGTTGAGAATCTTCCTGCCTGACGAGTTAGGGACTGCCACAGCAGATGGCAATAGGGAGCCACTGTCGAGTCTGGAGCAGAAGAGAATCATGGCCTGATTTGCACTCTGGGCAGTCCTCCCTAGTGTCTGCAGCAGGTTGGGTGTGACCCGAGGCAGGGTGGAGAGTGGGATGAGAGGAGAAGGCATGCCTTGCCCAGTTGGTGGGAGACCTTCACTGGAGAGCAGCTGGTGTGGCCTCAGGCCCAGCGTGCTCCTCCAGCTGTGGTGTGTTGGGTGGTGTAGGGAAGCCGCAGCCTCTGTCCTCAGGGCTTTGCCTGAGATGGAGGACTTTTCCACTCCACCCCTCTCTCGGGAGTAGCATTCCTCACCTGGTTCCTCTTTTGAGAGCTCAGTTCTATTCATTCAGGAGGTACTTCCTGAGTACCTACTATGTATAGGATCTGGTGGGGGCTGTAGTGGTGAGCTTGTTGGATACTTTCTGTCCCTTGGGGACAAGGGTCTCAGGGTTTGGACCTTACCATTGGGGAAGCCCTCCAGCCCCTAGATGGGGCCTCTCCTGCCACAGGGGTTGCTGGTTTCTGGGTCTTTCTCCCTGAGTAGTGTGGGTGCTCCTTGAGAATGGGGCCTGTCCTGGGAGCCTTGGTGTCTCCCATCGTCTGGCCAGGGCTGGCTCAGTGTGTGAGTGGAGGCTGGCGCTTGCTGGGCGGTGAAGCCCATCAGTGGCTGCCAGGGTAGGCGAGTGGGCTCCCACCTCAGCTCTGCATCCCCACCCGAGGTTGTACTAGGTGCTGTCTTTAGCGGAGCTCGGTGGGGTTGGGCAGCCCCTGTGGCTCTTGGCCTGGTTTGACTTATTTCGTCCATTCTCATCGCTGAGTCTGATTTTCCTTCTTACTTGATCTGCCTCTTTCCGCCCTTGGTGATTTGGCTTTTTCATTTCAATCTAATTAGAACTCCCTGCCAGGAGAAGGCAATGCAGGGCGTTCTCACCGCAGTGCTTTGGGAATTAGTCACTCGGTGCCCATTGTCGTTAATGGGAATTTGGCGCCAAGGCCATTTATCCTGGTGTCCTCAATCAATACAGTTAAAAATCTGTGGATTCTAAAATGTCAATACCCGGCCTGAAATATGGAGGGCCAGCAACATTTTATCTCGTTAATTTATAGTTCTGACGGGCTGTTGGCTTATGAGACAACCATGAATCAACACCTAAATAAAATCCGCTCACAGAGTCATTATTTTTGGTGCTCCCGCTTCAGTCTGTAATCTTCCTAACAAAACGTCTCTAGTGCATTAGGCTGAGGTGGCCTCAGGGAACACTGGCTGACTCCATCAGGGCCCGAATGTCGCCTGCCTTATGAGTCAGCCATCCTGCACATCAGATCGGCCAGTCTCCTCAAAATTCCCCGAAGACCTTGTTCGGTTCGGTTCAGTTCAGTCCTGCTCGCACCAGTGTCTTGCAGGTTCCAGCCCCTTGGGCGGTTGCCCCCAGCCTGGCGGTTAAGGCCTCAGAGGTATGCAGGGCCTCTTACTTTGCATTTGTTGGCTGCAAAGGAGATTTTCTTCTCCCTGGAGCCCCCAGAGCCCTGGCTGGAGAGGGCACCCTGTCCTCCTTCCTTTGGCCTGCTCAGCTCTCTTGATGTGCATCCAGCCTGTCCTGGGCATCTGTGCAATGCCACCTGGCCCCAGGTACCTGATGCTGGAGGCAGTGCGGTGGGATAGAAGGAGCACGGATGGGGTGCAGATGTGCTCTTCCACTTACCTGAGTGGGGTATCCTCAGGGAGAGTTCCTTTACCTCCGTTTCTGCATCTGTGGGAGGGGGTAACGGGACCTGGCTGGTGGTGCGGTGCTTGAGGGGAATCGCTGAGATAATATTTGTGGATGCTTTATAGAAAGCCTGGCCCAAGGTAGGCACTCAGCAAAGATGTCCCTCCTCCTCCTCCATCACTGCCCCACGAGATCCTTCAGATGGTGGGAAAGAATGACCTTGTTCCTGCTGAGTGTCCAGAGAACCCCAATTGTTGGCCCATTTCCTCATATGGAGTGGCTTTGGTGGCTTGGCTTCAAAAGCCCCCAATCTGATGATCCCCCAGCTGGCTTCCTACTGTGGCTCTTGGTCCCCCATGTGGGTTTAGGGGGCAGGCTGGGAAGAAACAGGCCTTCCAGGGTTCTCCCAGCTTCTCCATGTTTTGCTTCTCCATGACAAAATACTACTGGTGGTAGGCTAGCAGCTTCCTCCTGGTGATGGGATGGCAGCTGCCCTTTATTTAGGGTGTGCATGCAGACCTCCCACAGCCCAGCCTGACCCTCTTTCCAGAGCTCCAGGCCAGTGCTGGAGAAGGTCCGTGGCGTTCTTTACTGAGATACCCACTGCCAGCAGCCTTACCTTTCCCAGCCCCTGGTTAGCTCCTCCTGCTCTAGGGGTCCCTGTGTCTTTCACTAGGGGGCTATGGGGCATGAAAATGAGCAGCCAACTGGGACTGGACCCATACAGGAACATTTCTCTTGTTTTCCAAGAAGTGTGTTCTGGTCATCATGATTGGGGCCCCCATCACAGAAGCACTCCAGGAAAGGGGAATATCGCATTGGCAGTGTGCATCGTGGGCCATGCCCTGGGTGATGTAGCTCCGGTTCCTAGCACTCTGCTTGGCCTGTATCAAGCTGAGATTAATAAAGAGATGTTAGTCCCTTTGCTTATTATGTGTTTAGTCCCTACTCTAACCTTTGAAGACTGTTTTTATCCCCATTTCACTGACCTAGACACTGAGGCTGGGAATATTCAGGGACTTGTTCGAGGCCTCCTAGCCAGCAGTGACAGAGCTGGGATCCACCTCTGGACTGTGTGACTGGCAGAGGCTGCCACGTGTATTTCCCCGCCGTGGATGAAGCATTTGCTTACGGGAGCCTGCGTGGCTCTCCCCCCGGGCAGCCGGCGCGCCTCTTGTGGAGGGTAACTTAGGGCGTCTGGGAGAAAGGCGCACTGCGATGGAGCTTGCCTGGGTCTCCCGAAGGAGGCTCCTCTGGCTGCTCCAGTGGGAGAGCTGTTAGCCCCGACGATTTGAGTACGCTTGGCATAGGAAGGGTGAGAAGTATCCACATTCGAGCTCCGATGAAGACGACCAGGAGCTCATGGGGCTCTAGAGAAGACGCTGCAGATGGGGCTCCTTTTGGGCTGAGGGGTGCCACGCCCCAGGTCTTGGAGGAGGTGCCTGGGCTTCTCCATTCTTTGGCTTTTGAGCACCGTGACTGAGTGTCCCCCCAGGACCCTCGAGGGACTCAGGCATCCTTCAGGTGCCTGTGGAGGCCGGGAAGGCGCACCCCCGGTTGCGTCGTGAGCCCCCGGCCAGCGTGCGGCTCCTGGCGGTACTGGCATGTTTTGTGTAGTCAGTCCTTTGGGCCCAGGGCTTTGCCACTGGATGGAGACACGGAGTCTCTGAGGGGCTCCGGAGCCCAGTGAGGGCTGAGCGGACGTTGGGCCTGGTGCTGCCCCTCCAGTGCCTTCTTGCCCAGAGCAGCTGCCCACTCTCCCTCCCACTGTTGCAGGCGGGGCCCTCCCTGACTTCTCTGCTGTTCCCTCATCCTCAACCACCCGTCTTCCTCCTAAGCTCCTTCCTTCACTGACGCCCTGTTCCTGGCCCGCTTCGAAACGAGCTTGTTCTCAGGACTGCGCCCTCTTCAGCCGCGGGCGCCCGGCCCCATTCCCATGCACACCCTTTCTCTTTCACTCTGAAGAGCTTTTCTCTCCAGTCTCGGCCTTCTTTTCTCCCCTCCGTCCGTACAGCTTTGGGGCGAGAAGCCGGCCCTGGTTATGGGTATTAAATTCGGTGTTCTTCGTCTTCAGTGATACACCCTGCCAGCCCGTATCTCACACTTTGGAAGGTGCCTGCAGGTCCTGCGTGTGTCCGTACACATCCAAGCCGTCAGCCTCTGGGTGGAGAAAAGGCAGGTTTTCCTCCACGGTGTTAGTTCCCTGGCTTCCCTCCCAGCCGGGGTGGCGCGTCGTCTCTGCGCGTGCTCAGTGGCCGCTGTGCGGCGGGGTGGCCGCCCCGGGGGAGTTAAGCAGCCTCCGGGGACCGGCCGGGAGCCTGAGCACCGGTGCCTGTGGGCCCCAGAAAGCCAACTTGAGGCAAAACTTTTGGACACACCTTGTCCGCAAGTTGAAAACTTTTTTTTTTTTTTTTTTAATTTTAGAAAATTCAGTCTTATCCAGATAACGAAGAGCAGTGCCCAGACTTGGTGTAAACGAGGTCTCACCACTGCGGCTGCCTGCTCTTGCTTTGCAGTCGCGGCCTGTCAGCGGTCTGGGGCCTGCCGGCTTCCATGCTGCTCTCTGATTCAGGACAGCGGCTTCAACTGCACTTTATTACGCTGGTTTTTCGGATTGGAGAGCCCCGCTGGGCTGAGCTGGAGGCCCCTACTCATCCGCGGGGACCTGCAGACGCAGGCCTGTCTGCCTCTCACCTGGACCCTTCCCACGCGTGCTGAGGCGGCTGTGTTTCTGATTCACAGAGTTTGATTTGAAAGTTACTAAGCCCCTTTTCTCGTTAACTTTGAGTCAGGATGGTTAGATTTACAGCTGGCCGAGTACTTCCCAGAGGATGAGTGTAACGATATTGATTTTAGCGAAATGAGTCATATGCCGCCTGCCTGGAACACAAGCTCAATCACCACGAGCCGACAGCATCAGCTTTCCCTTGTCAACGTCTCCCCTACATGTTCGTGAGTCCGTGGATGTGAACAAAGAGCTAAGGAGAAGGAAAGGTCACGGATCGCTTGCAGGCAGGCGAGGCAGGGTGCAGAGAGCAGGGCTCTGAGGTTAGACAGGTCTAGCCTCTCTCCCAGCAGGGCTGACTTGGGCGAGGCCTCACCGCCCTGAACTTTCATTTCTCCTGCTGTGAAGTGGGCGAATTACACCTACCACAGAGGGTTGTGGCATGACCCGTGCAAGCCGTACGCAAGCCTGGAGGTCACAGGTGCCATCTCCCTGCAGAGGAGGGCAGGAACTTCCCCTCTCTTTCCTGCAGACCCATACTTGGGTTTCATCTGACCTGGAGCAAATGTCTCATGTGTGCCAGAAACTAGGCTGGGGGCCAGACATGCTGAGTGGAAGAGGAGGACCCTTTGGGGACCCAGAGCCCTGCATGATGATAGGGTTCCCCAAGGGAGGTGTTCGGGTGGGCAGGCAGTGTTGCCCCAGCCATGTGGGTGGTCTCCTGGGTCTCCACCTGAGAAAGGAAGAGGGGCAACTCTGAAGAATTCCCTGGCTAGTGTTACCAACTGCCTTACCTTAGCAACTTTGGTGATGGAAGCATGGGTCGTCATAGTAGTGTCGAGAGAACAAATTGAGTTTCTGCATTCTGTTTTAAACATAGTTTTGCTCTAATGACGATTTATAGTTTATTTGTATCATTATTGACTCAAGGAAGAAAAGAAGTGATTTTTCCTAACTCCAAGAGGATCTGAACGGTTCTTATACTGGTTGAGTTCATTATAACCAGATCAATAAAACCAGTGTTAGTGGATTAAATATTTTAAAACTCAATTTCCTGTAAGCAGCATACAGTGAATAAGTAGAACTTTCTATAACAAACATGTAAATAAGCAAAGATAGTCCAAGATTAAAGGTTACGTAGCAACTAACCATTGTGCTTAAAGTAGCGTCGCCAGAGAGGAGATGATAAACAAGGTACTCAATGTATGAAAAGGTAGACTGGGAACAAATCTGACGCGAAAGGACCTTCACCTTCACTGTGGCTAGTGTTCACGTTGGAGATAGTCTCTGATAAATATTTCCAGGCTTTGTCTGTGTCTCTTCAACAAAATGTAAAGGCTAGCCCAGGGAATCGTGTTCTCATAGCCTCAAGACAGAAACTCTAGATCATTCTTCTCAAGGTTCCTGCTGTTAAAAACTTATAGCCTTTGGTTTTAGCTTTTAATTTAACCAAGGATGAATTCAGTAATTTGGGGTTTAATTTCTTTCAATCAAAGGCTCCCTTTTGTGGTTTGCTCTCTGCCCTGTCCTCTAGAACACATATTACGTTATATAATATGTAGTAGGCATGTTGCAGGTCGCTCTCCAGACAGCCTTACCTGTATGAGGCTGTGCAAGGTCCCTCCCTTGGAAGTGTCGGCGCTGGGGCGGCACCTGGGTCTGTGTAGCTCTCAGCCCCTCTGCTGTACCAGCTCCTGCTCCCAGCACAGTGCTGGACCATGGCTGCTGGGGTCCTGATTTCTGAGCCACAGTCTCGTGCTCGACCTCCTTCCCTTTGTGTTTCCCATTACATATCTGGAAGCTTATTAAAAAAATTATATATTTATTTGTTTATTTGAGAGAGAGTGCGAGAGGGAACATAAACGGGGAGTGGGAGAGGGAGAAGCCAGGCTTCCCACTGAGCAGGAAGCCCCATGTGGGGCTCGATTCCAGGACCCTGGGATCATGACCTGAGCCAAAGGCAGATGCTTAACCAACTGAGCCACCCAGGTGCCCCTCCCCACCAAATTTAAAAATCTTTTAGTTTTGGACCCTTTTCAGCAAAGGCCTAGTTCTTAAAATGAGGAGAAAAGACAAACTATAGCTTGTCTTCTAACAGGAACATTTTAGTACTTAAGAGACATGGATTCTCTTCTGAGTCTCTTTAGGAGGTTGAAGAATAACATGCAGAAATACGTGTTTGTTTTTTTTTTAGCAGAAAAAGCTCAGTCCTCATCTTTTAGCAACTCAGCTTTCGCTTTCCTCCCATCTTTTCCCCATTGTTGGCAAGACTGTATCACTGCACTTTTTGAAAAAATATGGCTAATTCACCGCCGTTTCTGAAATAAGCATATGGTTATATGCCATGGTCCAAGAAACAAGGAACACTTTTCTCTAGGCAGATAGTTTGTTTTTCCTTTTGGGCGTAAGGACTGGCAGTGAATCTGAACAAGCAAGAGGTCAGTAGTGGACACAGTCGCCTCTGTCAGGAGGACAGATTTCTGGCCTGCTGGGGCCTTCTCAGTGGTGTGGGGGCCGTAGTGGCATCTATGTGCTCCTTTTCCAACTAGGGGACGTGATGGTTGTTCCTGCAGGTCTGATGCCCATCCTGAGAGCTCCACAAGTGCTGCTCTGAGCCCTGGCCCGGGTGTGTGGAGACCGGGGTGGTGGCCCTTGGCTCCGTCCTCCCTAGCAGGGGGCACCTGCTAACTGGGCACATCATGGGTGGTTTCTGACCACCAACTGTAGCTTGAATGAGTTTCAGGATAGAAGAGGAAGCTCAAGGAATACCAGGTTTCCAATTAGGTTAATTCCTGGGGAGGGGAGTTTTTGTTTGTTTGAGAGAGTTGCTTGTCTGTTGACCCAATGAGAGAGACACATAGGACCCAGACTACTGTTAAGTCTGCTTATCTTTCTGAAGTCTTTTTGGAGGAATTCTTCATTTATTAAAAAACAAACAAACAACTTCGTGACAATGGTATTAGTATAATTTAAAAAGTTATCTCACTGCCTCTAGAACAATTCACTGCAAGCTGGTGAATCTCTTCCCAGTCGGTGTCCATACCAATCCCTACTTAATACTTATGTAATTCAAGAGTAGGTATCAGGCATTGTCCATCTTGCCAAAGAGGACTGTTTGTGATTCCAGTTTTAAACGGCTTTTCAACATTCCACCAGGCAAACACCTGTATTTGCCTTAACTGCTTCCCTTGGGTTGGACAGCTAGGCTGTTGCTTATAGTCCCTTCACCCAACATCCATAGTCCCGTTATGGTTGATAGGACCTGAAGTGGCCGGCTCTTGACAACATTGCAGTGACATAGGATGACCATGAAAATCTTTGTGTACCGCGTGTTTCAGCAACAGGGGCTTGTTGAGCTTAAAGAAGTGTAGAATCCTCATTTACGGAACCTCAAGTGTTTCCTACATGTTCTCTGATGACAAGTAACTGCAAACTGTGGGCCCCTGGAAGATGTTAGAAAAAAAAAATCACAATCCTCCATCATGGAAAAGATTTAATAAAGAAAAAGAGAGTAACTGCTTTCCGAGAAGTTTGTACTATGGGAAGAACGTTTTGAAAACAGATGTTTTTGTTTCCATCATTCTGTAAGTTTTGTTGCTCAAAACTATGTGAATGTGTCACCTATTAAAAATGCTAAAATCTGCACTCTTAACTTGGGAGTTTTTCTAGTCTGCTTTAAAATCCTTTAAATGAAAATTTCGGTGGATTTTGAATTTGGTTGTTAAAAATATGAGAATGCAGTAATACCCTCTGATTAGTCGCAGGAATCATTCTTTGACCTGAGGGGAAATGGAGCTTTCCTAGTAAAATGTTCACACCATCCTCTGGCTTCGTGGTGGATAGGAGTAGACAACGTCTCCCTTGACACCAGTGGTGAATGTCTTCTGTCCAGCTCTGCGCATCTCTGGGAGAAGTCTTTGCTGGCTCTGACAGGCTTCAGTGAGTAAACTGAAGCTGTGACTGGGCTATTTTCAAATCATTGAGTCACAGAAAGTTCCCTACATTTGAAAAAAAAAGGTGAAAGTGGAGTCAATTTGGTAGCTCTCACTAAAAATGGTATATCACTCATTGGATTTAATGATTTCAAAGGGCTTTGTTGGTGCACTTAGTAAATGGCATGTTAAAATGTATTTGAAAATGCTGCTTATTTTGTCCTTGTCTCATCCTTTAAAATGGTTTATTTTTGGTATTTTAATGCTCATAATTTATTGGCATGGTAGCACACTGTAACTTACAAACACACAGCTCGGAGATACATGCTTAAGAGCTTTTCCTTGATGGGGGCATGCTGTTAGAAGAGTGCAGAGACCACGGATCTAGGCAAATTGGTTTTATAAAGGCTCCTGCTGTAACTCGAGAGTACCAATCGATGACTTTCATTTCCTTACCTGGTGAGCTGGTAGAGCACTGTGTGGGGGTCCTGAACACAAAGCAGGGCAGCTGGACGGGTTTTCTGAAATGAATGAGCAAACACAGTTTCTGGGTTCCTAGAAGAGGAAATGATGCTTGAGATCTTGGTGTCACATTGGTCTCCTTCTTGGGCACCAGCTTCTTGTGCCCCTAACTGCCCACTCTCTGTCCAGCGGAGGAGTTTCTGTGAGCCAAGGGCAATCAAGGTTGTCCCTCTTGGGCTATGGGAGGCCTTGCCGACATCTCTGAGGGATGCCACCTTCAAGTTCCTGGTGGGTGTGGTGCATAGCAGGTTCCATGCCTGGGATGTGTGGAATGGCCTGGCCCCAGGGGTTATGTTCAGAGGCAGAACTGAGACTGCCGGTGATGAGAATGGCTTCCAAGGCCAGTCTGGTTTCCGAATACATTTTCAGTGGTATTGAATTGAACATATGAGAACTACAGCCAGTGCCCTGGGCTGGCTTTGGAACCCGACAGACATGGGCTCAAGGCCCGAGATCCATTCCCCACATTCCCTGAGTCCAACCTATTTATATAGCTTACCTCTGAAAGAGCCCAGTGACAAAACAGACACTTTCCACACCGTATGTGTATATGTACACACACACATTTGCACGTGCACATGATCTCCTGACAGCAGTTTCATGACAGATAGGTGAAGGACAAGGACTGTCTTGGATCCTGCTGAACCAGTGAGACCCCAGTTGGCCACACTACCTGTCCGTGCTGGTGCTCGGGCCCCCGTGGTGCCATGTTCTCATTTGTTGCCCAGAGTATCATGTCACCCCTTACCTGCCACACCCTGTAGCAAACCATTCATGGGTTGTTGTAAGGTCATGATTGTAAGACGGCTGATCCTAAAAAGACCACTTTGGAGCATCCTGTTTATTCGTTTTTAGACTCCTAGGTAAATAATCTCTGTACTAATCGTGCAGCTTTGGTAATGTTATGTAATCTCCCTGAGCCTTGGCTTGTTCCAGTTGTGGAGCAGGTGTAGGGCGCTGTGTGATTTAGACGAGTCGATGCTCGGTGTTTACGGAACACGGGAAAGGTGGCGCCATTCGTGGGTCCGGCCATTAGCTTAGCCCTTGGGGAGTTCAGCTGGTCAAGGGTGGGGTGCTGGCTCGATCTTGAGGCAGAAGTTGCTGCTGCCCCTGTTGTGCTTCTGGAAAGTCTCATGGCCCCCTTGGGCCCAGATGGGCTGCGTCTGCCCCTAGCTCTGCGCCAGATGGCATCTGAGTTTTAAGGCATTTATTTTGTGATCCGAGTATTTTTTAACTCACTCCTCTCCGTTTTGTGTTGTAGGAACCCAGCTCTTCAGTGGTCAGAGTGACTTCAGGATCACTACCTTGAAATTTCACCCGAAAGACCACAGCGTTTTTGTGTGCGGAGGCTTCCACCCTGCAGTCAAAGCTTGGGATATAAGGACCGGCAAGGTGATGGCCGTCTTCCTCCCGCGGCCTCTCCACAGGAGAGCTTGCCGCGCGCTGTGAGTGCCTGGGGGCGGGCCAGCGTCTAGGTGCAGGACCCGGAGATGGGGTAATTCCCATTCATGTTTCATCAGTGCGCAGCGTAACGGGTCGTTGTTTTTAAAGACCATTCTTGATTTAGAATATTGAAACATGAGAGGTGCCATTCTGTGTGGCCTGTTACTGAACACACTTACTGAGCATCTATTTGTGCAGATGTCTCCAGATGGTATAAAATGAATCGGCTTTTGGGTTACTCAGGGGAATAACGTGTGTGTGCAGATAGCTGGTGTGGAGTGGCACTGCACGTGTGTGGGCTTTCATGTGTGCGCGTGCGTGCGTGTGCATTCAGGTGTGCATGCGTGTGCACCTTCACACGTGTGCATTCATGTGTGTGTGCATGTGCACGTGTGTGTATGCGTGCATGTGTGCATGTGAGGGAGAGACAGAGATTTGGGGGGCAGTGAGGGAAGGGCGGCCACCATTCAGAGGGGTGAGCACTTTCAGCTTGGTGTGAGGAAGGCTTCTTAGAGACCATGTTCCTTCTGGCGCCAAAAGGCCAGTCATGATCAGTCCCACAGAGACGTGGTTTCCACCATCCCCCACCCCCCCTTTGCCAAGCCGCAGCTCTTGTTGCCTTCACCCACTTAATAAATGGCAGCTCCACCCATCTAGGTGTTCAGGCCAGAACCATCAGAATCGTCCCTGTCTCTGCTCTTCCTCTCGCGCCCACATCCAAACCATGAGCAAATCCTGTGGTAACTCTGGTTTAAGCTGCTGTTGCCTCTTGCCAGGATAATTGCAGTAGTTTCCAGTGTGGTATCTCTCTTTCCCCACTCCTTACAGTTTGTTCTCAACACTGTAGCAGCCAGAGTCAGCTGTCACCATGTAAGTCAGATGTGCTTCTCCCCTGGTCAGAACCCTCCAGGCTCTGATTTTGCTTGCAGTAAAGGACATTGTCCCCGCAGTGGCCCACAAGGCCCACATGATCTGCCCTCACACCCTTCTCACCACCTCCAGCCCCACCGGTGTCCTCGCCTTTCCTAAAACACATCAGCCCATTCCTGCCTCAGGGCCTTTGCACCTGCTGCACCTACCACCTGGAATGCTCTTTTCCTGTTTTCTCTGTAGAGGCTCCCTTCCTCTGTCCTACACAGTTCTATTCAAATGCCACCTCTCCAGTAAGGCCTTCTCTGACTTCTCTGACCACCCTGATGGTTACCCCCTGGCATTCACTAGTCCCCTTTGCTACCTCACTTTTCTCCCTATCCTTTATCACCACCTGGCATACTGTGGATTTTACATGTTTATTTATTTACCTGTCTGTCTTCACTTGAACATAAGCTCTGCCAGAGGAGGGATTTTTTTTTTTTAAGATTTTATTTATTTATTTGACAGAGAGAGAGATTACAATTAGGCAGAGGCAGACAGAGAGAGGGGGGGAAGCAGGCTCCCTGCTGAGCAGAGAGCCTGATGCAGGACTTGATCCCAGGACCCTGAGATCATGATCTGAGCTGAAGGCAGAGGCTTTAACCCACTGAGCCACCCAGGCGCCCCCAGAGGAGGGATTTTTGTTTGCTGTTGACTTCTAGCTCCTAGAATAGTGCCTGGCAAATAGTAGGCGCTCGGCAAGCCTTGGTTGACTGAGTGGGGGAATGAAGGAAGAAGGCAGCCATGCAGAATGTATATGTACAGATGGTAGGAGTATGAAATGTGTATGGGGACCAGTGACCGACTTGACCTGGCAGGCCGTGGCTCCAGGCAAGGGGACTGGCCGTGGGCAGAGAGGCTCTCAGTCATGTGAGTCTTGGTTTGGGTTAGCAGTGAGAAGCCAGGGCTGAGGAAGAGTTCATGGAGGGGTAATGAGGAAGAGCCGTGGCCAGCCAGGCTGCGTCTGGGGGTGCTCCATGACTTTAGGATGATGAGTTATTTTCAAGATCTGAGAAGCACTGCCCTGGTTTAAAGAGGCACCCAGCCACTGGAGTCCTATAGAGTAGCTTATAAAACTCATGTTAAGCTTAACTTTGAAAGAAGATACAGACTGTCAGAGTGTCCCCTTACATTTGGGATTCAGGGGATTCAGGGAGTTTTGGGGTCCTACTCTGAAGGGCTCCAGCCTGGTGCAGTACCAAAAGGTTCTACCTTGAAGGCTTCCCCTCTAGGACTGCCTTCTGCCCCACCTTGGATTTCCCAGATTTGAAGGTTCAGTTGGCCACTGCAGGAAGATGTTTTCCCAGGGACTGCTGGTGTTTTGAGAACCTAAGAGCAGAAACAGTTTCTTTAAAGAAAATGTAGTTTTGTCTATAGGTTTCTGTTTTTTTTTGTTGTTGTTGTTCATCAACAGAGAGGGCTGGAGAGTTCAGTGAAAATTAAAGCATGGAGAGATGTACTCTTTAAAAAAATCTCATATTTTTCTTTCATAAAGAAACTTTTTTTTACGAAATATTTGGAAAAGAGAGAAAAGTTACCCATAAAGGAGTGGACACAATGGAGTTAAAAAAAACCCAAAAAACCAACAACCACTGGAACACTTATATTTGGGCTGCGTGTTGGAAACTCTTAGTCATGCTGTTTGAAGAGGGACCTTCAATTACCCAGGCCCTGCTGACGGCCACGTCCCTTAAAGGTGTGCTTACTGTTTTTAGCCTCAAAGACCAAACACGTAAGAGATTACCTACCAAGGACGCCATCTGATTTAAGAGTTTGTTAAAAATATTGGATTTTCTCCTAGGGCAGACGCCATCTGACAAGCTCTGAAAAAGCTGGGGGAGAAGCAATTAGAAGCAGATGTTGCTGTGACTGGTATTGGCATGTTTGCGAGTCTCTCCCAAGCTAATAATGTGGGTAAAGGGATCTGTGCAATGTTTGTTTTTACTTCCTCTTTACCAGCAATCCGACTGCCCCTCCTCCCCGGTTGGGTCACAGGGCTAGTTCCATTTGCATCAGCAGGCTTAGAGACAGCGCTTTCTCCTGCTTCAGTTATGTTTCCTCTGACAGGTGTTGCCTGAGTGTCTCAAGTGGGCACAGCCACGGGACCAGAGAGGAAAGGCACAGGCTCCCTGCCCTCCCTGTTCCCACCTGGGGTGGCTCCCACCTGGAGTGGCTCCCTTTTGAGCCTGCTGGGCTGCCAGGGTGCATGGCGCTGTCCCAGGTGCTGAACCCTCCAGCCCTCTCTGTCGATTAACATCTGGGGCTGAGCAGCTTGGCTTTGGTGGACCACCCTCAGAGACAGTGGAGAAAACTGCAGGTGGCGGCAAGAGGGACACACACCTTAGAGTAAAATCAAAACCAGCTTCCCCTTTTAAATATGTGATCACATGAAAAATTAAAAGAAGTAAAGAGAAGGGATAGTGGAGTCAGCCAAAGGTAGACGTTAGTAACATTGTAATACTTTTTTTCTGTGTGTGTGTCTGTGTGTGTGTGTCTGTGTGTTTTAAATGTGTGTGTCTTTTTTAAAACATTGTTTGGTCTTATTTTTTTTTTTTAAGATTTTATTTATTCATTTGAGAGAGAGAGACAGAACAGAAGCAGAGGGAGAGGCAGAGGGAGAAGGAGAAGCAGACTCCTTGCTGAGCTGGGAGCCTGATGTGGGGCTTGATCCCAGGACCCTGAGATCATGACCTGAGCTGAAGGCAGACGCCTAACCGACAGAGCCACCCAGGCGTCCCTGGTCTTATTTTTATACACAATTTTATATTTTGCTTTTCACATAGCACTGTAATGTAAGGGTTTTCCTTGTTATCACAAACTCTTGAAGAATTTTCAGTCCATCCCTTTGATGCAGAGTGCTTAGCTGACTTGCTTCTTGCCTTACCCTTGGTACTCAGAGCCGAGTCTGACATAAACCAGCACTTGATAAAAAGGGATGGAATGGGTCGTTTTCAAACGGTTTAACTTATTAAACCATTTCCCTAAGTTAGACATTGAGCATAGTTCTTTTCTTTTCTTTTTATTGCCACTTAAAATGAATAGATGTGAAGGTGGAGATCAGGGTCAGCAAACTACAGCCCAGGGCCAGATTCGGCTTGCTGTCTGCTTTTGTAAAGTTTTATTGGAACACAGCCACACCCACTCATTTGTGTATCATTTGGAGCTGCTTTCACACTATAGGGGCAGAGCTGAGTAGTTACGACAGAGACCACATGGGCTGCAGACCCTGGCTGGGCCCTGCTGTTGGATAGATCTGGCTGTGACATCTGTCACTCTATTGATTGTCAAGGCTCAGCCTCTCGATCTAGCTGACAAGGTGGGAGCCCCTGTGCCTCACTTTATTAGAGGCATTCTTTTTTTTTTTAATTAACATTTAATGTATTATTTGTTTCAGGGGTACAGGTCTGTGAATCATCAGTCTTACACAATTCACAGCGCTCACCATAGCACATACCCTCCCCAATGTCCATCCCCCAGCCACCCTATCCCTACCACCCCTGTCCCCTCCAGCAACCCTCAGTTTGTTTCCTGAGATTAAGAGTCTCTTATGGTTTGTTTCCCTCTCTGGTTTCGTCTTGTTTCAGTTTTTCCTCCCTTCCCCTGTGTATTAGAGGCATCCTTACAGAGACATTGTGCTCAGAGAATGTCTTTTTCAGAGAACTGTTCTTCAGTCAAGTTTCTCTCCGTTATAATCTCCAAACAGACCACCCGGTCTGTAAGACACACGTCTGTGCATCTAGTGCTCTCCATATTGATGTTTATTTGCTTAAGCTTGGGTCTCAGAGCTCAAATCACTGGGTCAAGTGAATCAGCATTTTGAAGGCAAGGGGTAGGTTTCCGAGGACAGAGCTGAGGCACGCTGTGCTGGGATAGAACCCATCCCCGGAGCACGACTGCAGGGCCAGACTGCCTGTCCGCTGCCGTCTGAGAGAATGGAGTCTGAGGAGTTGGAACAGATAACTTTTAAGCTACTGTCCAGTCATACGATTTTATGATCTTTAAGCTGAGCCAAATGATGAATGTTGGGATTCTGGACTTCTCGGGGCCAGCCCAGTTCATGAGAGCAAATGGGCTGTTTGGCTTCCCTCTCTTCTTTTCTTGGCCAATTTCTCTCTGCCTCGGGTTTGATGATCGGAGCACATCTCTCATCACGACAGAGTGCCTCGACTTCATTTCCAGCAGGTCAGCAGGGTGTGTTCTGTGTGATTCGGCTGAGCACACGTGCTCGAGCTGGCTTAATACCACCAGCGGGATCTCTGACTTCTTCCTCCAGCAGTTTGCTTTAACATGGGTGTGGCCTGGAGTGCAGGAGGCCTGCGGGCTGCACTTCATGTCACCGTAGGGTCCCTCTCTCCAGAAGCCCCTCCAGCTTCCCGTGCTGCTGGCCTGAGCTACCGGAGACCGGGGCTCGCAGCCTCCTTGTACCACGTGTGCAGCTGGGCGACTGGAGGCAAACCCCGTAGACGACAGTCTCTCTCAACCGTGCTTTCTCTGTTGGTATAGTCAAGGGGCAGGACAAGGCCATCTATAAAGCATGGCTTTGCACACTGCCCGTGTGCCGGCGAGCACTTGGGGTTCTTGTTAGGATGCAGATTCTGTGTCAGCAGGTCTGCAATGAGGGGGACATCTTAGTGTGTTGGGGCTGCTAGAACAAAATAACCATAGACTGAGAGGCTTAAAAAACAGACATTTATTTTGCAGAGTTCTGGAGGCTGGGAGCCCAAGATCAGGGTGCTAGCATGGTCAGGTTCTGGTGAGGACTCTTCTCCTGGCTTGGAGAGGCCTTCCTTCTTGCTGTGTCCTCACATAATGGAGGGAGAGAGCTCCAATCTTTTCATCCCCTTAGAAGGACGCCCATCCCATCATGGAGGCCACACCCTCATGACCTCATCTAAACCTTATCACCTTCCGAAGACCTCTCCTCCAGGCACCATCACATTGAGGATTAGGGCTTCAACATATAGATTTGGAGGGACACATCCAGTCCATTGCAGATGAGATCTTGTATTTTTAACAAGCTCCCAGGAGATGCAGAAGCAAATGGTCCATGGACTGCACTTTGAGAAGCCGGGGCCCAGAGGGCTTCTGAACTTAGAGGTTACTTGCTTCTGTCATGTGAGCTCCTTTGGCTTTCATCCTTGATTGGTCTGCACTGTCTTTTGACCTGTTTCAGTGTTAGCTCCTTGCCTTCTTACTTGACTGTGGGTTCCTTCAGCTGACAGGTATTTACAGCTGCCCATGGGGGGCTGAGTTGAGTTGTGTCTGTGTGCCAGCATCTCTCACAGGGCCTGGACCAGACAGGTGCTCAGGCAGTAACCTGGGTCAGCTATCCCTCTGATCATGATGGAGCCCCGAAGCAGCACCCAGCCCCCACCCCCCAGCTTGGGGCAGTGGCTACCCTGGGCTCTGCGCAGATGTAATGGCCCTCCAACAAGTGGGATACAGAGGCTAGCTGCAGTTCAGCTGCAGCTGGTCACTCGGGAAGTGAGGGCAGAGGCAGGGGACTTGGGTGATCCTGCATCAGATGAGATGTGTTGTTGTGTCCTGACAATGCAGTGGCTGGCCGGCTCTGAGCTCTCGTGCTCCCTGGTGTTTGTTTTGGTAGGTGACAGTAACTGGCCTCCCTTATCTGCAGCCTCACGGGTCCCTGGCTCAGCGTGCAGCAGGGACTGGGGGTTGTAGAGCCACAGAGATGTAAGACAGGGTTCCAGCTCTCCAGGCCCTGCGGGAAATGCTCAGGATAGTTACTTTGCAGTTACTTTAAAGTTCACTTTACGATGACTATGTAGTTTGAGCCAAGTTAACATAGGTATTAAATTCATCCTTGCATTATGAATCAAATTTGTGAGAAAACTACAGAGGCTTAAAATCATACTGCACAGTTAGTGAATCACCCTTTCTGTAAGATTAAATTATGGAACCCAACCTCAGCAAATTACCTCTTAGTTGAGCAGGATCGAGTACTGGAAATTAGAAAAGCTCTGGCAAGGGGCGCCTCGGTGACTCAGTGGGTTAAAGCCTCTGCCTTCGGCTCAGGTCATGATCTCAGGGTCCTGGGATCGAGCCCCGCGTCGGGCTCTCTGCTCGGCGGGGGGCCTGCTTCCCCCTCTCTCTCTGCCTGCCTCTCTGCCTGCTTGTGATCTCTCTCTCTGTGTCAAATAAATAAATAAAAAAATCTTAAAAAAAAAAAAAAGAAAGAAAAAGAAAAGCTCTGGCAAATCTAGGACATGTGGTTCCTGACCTGGAATCTTGGCTTCTGCCCTGATTCCTCTTCCCTTCTGTGGGCAGAGCTGGGTCTCTACTTGGCTCGCAAGAGAGTTGCAGATGCATTTATACCCCTGTTTGGGTCTCCAGAACACTGACCCCCACCAGTTCTGGGATAAATTCTCATGACTGTGTGGCTCTGACAGGCCAGCTCATTTTTGCTGTAGTATCGATTTGACATGAATCATCAATATTTCATGCTTGTTCTACATCTTTTTCCTTCCCTTTTTATAAAGCTTGTAAAGGGCCGTCTTGACTTCCAGATCTTATGTTAGTTTTTTGACTTTCTTCTGGAGCTTTGTTCCAGCCTCTCTGCCATGTGTCGTAACATGCAGGTGACAGTGGGGGAAGCTGCTGGCCCTGCCTCCCAACTTCTTGGACACTCACCTTGGTCTCTTATCACAGCCTCTCCCTTGTGTGTGTCGTTTCCCAGCAGAATGGAAACTCCCTGAGGACAGTGATTTTGCCTCATTCGCTGCTCTATTCCTAGCACCTAGCAAAGTGTTGACCTGATAGTAGACCTTGGGTGGGACGGTGGGGGCACTAGCACACCAATGATGAGCAGCAGCCCAAGTTTTATAAATCCCATCTAGTGAGCCCGTCCAGGAAGCAGAAGCTGTGCCACCATTCTTTCATTCGCTCATTTGACTCTTCTACCGTGGGCTTCCTTCCCCTGAGTGGGAATGCTGTGAGCTGCCAGTGGCTGCTGACCTGGGCTGATGCAGTGGCCAGAAGCACCTTGAGGGCGTCAGCAAACACTGTTGGCCCAGCACCCACCCTGTCCAGAGGCAGCCAAGGCATGAGGTTCAGAAACTCTCCTGGTGATTCTAATGTTGAGTCAGAGCTGTGAACCACAGCCCTGGGGGCCATGGTCTGGGGGCTTGGGTGAGTATCCCGAGTGGCATTTTGTGGGGTTTCTGCCCTGCAGTGTGCACTCCCGTGATGGCAGCTGCGTGAGAGACTCAGTGCCATTAGTTTTCGTGGCTTTGCAGGCAGGTTGCTTATTTGCCCTAATGAGGTTTTGATTACTTTCCATTTGTCTCTTTCATCAGCTTTATATTAAAAAGACTTTTTATTTGGACTCCTTGTATTTTCTGTAGTTCTAAGTTTTGCCTCAAACCAAACTTTGTGTGCAAAGATGAAGAGTTGGGGATGGGCTTGGAGGGCCTGGTGCAGAGAGGAGCGTGGCTATGTACTCCTTGTGACGTTGGCTGGTTCCCATCCTTTCTGGACTGCTGGTGCCCCATCTGTGGAGTGGGGGTGGGACTGGGGTGCTCTCTGGCCGCTGCCAGCTGTTGGTACTGGCCACCCGCCGGCCCCCCTACTCAGCACCTCTGTATCACAGCTCCTCCAGTGCACAGCAGTCCGGGGCAGCTGTCTCCCCAGTCCACTGGCAGGGCACCCAGGTTCAGAAAGGTTCAGTCCAGCATTCAACTCGCATAGGGCCCACTGGTAGTGGGGCAAGACCTTGTACCAGGTGGCTTGACTCCAACACCCTCGCAGGGCTTCCTGTTCACAGCGTGAATGAACTTGAGTGTTGTGTGTAAGGAAAGCAATTTGTCAGTGAGTGCTGTGTGCTTTGTTCAGATGTTCACTCAGCCGGGCCGCTTGTGGCTCTGTGCCTGTGTCAGGCCTGTGGTGGGTCCTGCTGGCTCGGGCCTGAACACATAGTCCAGCATGTCTGTGAGTGCAGCCTTTGTGCCCCCAAGGTGTAGGCGAGGAAGCTGTTCTGAAGGGAGTAGCTGTGGGCACGGGGGCTGGTGGCCACTGTGGGGCGTGGATCTGAGACCAGGGCTTATTGTAACATTTCATTTATTGATGTCATAAAAATGTTATGGGTCCCCAGCAGACCCCAGGCATGTGGTGTGACAAAATCCAGTTAGTCCTAGCCCCCTAGGAGCAACCCGTCTAGAAGAAGGCACTGTGGAAACCCCCACTGAGGACGTACGTTTCTTCAATGTGTGATGGATCTCTCCGCCTCGCTGGCTGCCTTCACAGGTGGCTGGGGGTTCCCTGTATGTCTCCCGGGTCCTCCAAAGCTTTAGATAGAGCTGGGGGAATGGTTCCCAGAATCCAGAACCTCAGAGACCTGCCGCCCAGCCTGCCCTTTCTCTTCAGCTCCACCCTGCTGCCCTTTCTTGGGGCTGCCAGACTCCTCCCTAAAACCTCACATGTGACTGGAGCTCGGTGGGTGGCAACAGGAGACCCATGGGATTCAGGAGGGACTTTTAACACCCCTTTGATGACTTCTGCTCTTAAAGATGCAATAAGGTATATCAGAAAATAGAAAACATTGATTCTGGACTTGTAACGACTATGTAAATATAATACATAATTCTAACTTATGAGTCCTTTATAATGCATTTTGTCACTAAAATAATCTGTTACACTGAGCACCTCTTGAGATTTTTTGAAATCTTCATATTTTTATTGAAATTGACTCATAATTTGTTTTACTTGAAAACGTTTTTAACTTGCTGTAACTATGGCATCCAAGAAATCATGGGTTTGATACCCTATCTATTTTTATCTTACTATGCTTTAAATACTTATTACATTTTTTGGTAACAGCTTCATTGAGATGTAGTTCACATACCATATACAACCCACTCATTTGAAGTATACAATTCATTAGTTTTTAGTATAGTCGTGGAGTTCTACAACCATCACCCACAGTCAGTTTAGAATGCTTTCATCACCTCAGAAAGAAACCCTGTGCCCTTCAGAGGTCACCTCTCACCCCCTGTCCCCGCCCCCTCCGTCACCCCCCAGGCCTGGGCAACCACTGCTCTTGCTGTCTCTGTGCATTTGCCCGTTCTGGACATTTCGTGTAAACATAGTCCTACAATGTGTGGCCTTTTGTGACCAGCTTTTTTTGTTTAGCATCATGTTTTCAAGATTCATCCACATTGTCACAGAAGCCAGAATTCCACTCCTTTTTCATGGCTGAGTACTATTCCATTGTATGCCTCACTGCATTGTGCTCACCCATTCACAAGATGGTGGACGTTTGTGGTGTTGCCATGTTGGGGCTATTACAGTGTCGTTATGGACGTTCACGTACAAGTTTTTGTGTATACATATGTTTTCGTTTCTCTTGGGTCCTACCTAGACTGAGATCACTGGGTCGTAGTGTAGCTCTACTGGTGACCGTCTAAGAATCTGCAAGACTGTGTCCACAGTAGTTGCACCTTTATTATCCTTCAGGTTCTGTGTTTATTATTAGATTCTGTCTCCTCTTTCATTCCTCTCTTTCATTCCTCATATTGGCATTTGTGTTTTCTTATTTTTCCTTTTTTCTTAATCAGTGCAACTAGAGATTTATTGATCATTGCAATGAAACATTGATTTTCTGTGCTGTTTTTCTACTTTCAGCTTCATTAATTTCTGCTCTTATTTTTATTTTCTTCTCCTTGGTTTGGGTTTAATATTCTCTCTCCCTGATTTCTTAAGGTGGCAAATTAGATGACTGATATGAAGGGTTTTTTTTTAAATACACTAAGCATTTTAATGCTACCCATTTCCCTCTAAGCAGGCATCCCACAAATCTTGATATGCTGCATTTAATTTCTGTTTGATTCAAAATATTTTCTAAGTTTATTTTTACTCTCCTTGACCTGTGATGTATTTAGAAGTATATTGTTTAGTTTCCAAATGTGTAGAGATTTTCCAGATATCTTTTTGGTATTAATTTCTAGTGTAACTGTGTTATGGTCAGAAAACATACCTGGCATGAATTCGGTCCTTTAACACTTGTTAAGATTCACTGATGGCCCAGGATACGGTCTGTTTTGTTGAGTTTTCCATGCGCTCCTGGGAAGACTGTGTATTTCACTGTTATTAGGTAGAGAGTTCTATAAATGACGGTGTGCTCACATTAGTTAGTGGTGGTGTTGAGTTAGTTCTTCTAGCCTTGCTGATTTTTTGTCTCTATTGTTTCAGTTATTGAGAGAGGAGTGCTGAGGTCCCCACCAGTATTGTGGATTCGTGTATTTCTCTTTTTTGGTGTTCTCTCTCTCTCTATATATATATATATATATTTTTTTTTTTTTCTTTTTTCTTTTTGTATTTTGAAGCTGCCACCAGGGCTCCACTGGGGGTCTGCTCTCAGGTCAAAGCTGTTAGAGCAAATAAGAGAAAAAGACAGAAAATAGCAGCTTACGTCTGAGCCGGCCACTTCACGTCCTTACCTCTCTTCTCGTCTCTGTGAGAGTCTTCAGGGAGTTGCTTTTTGTATTTTACCCAGAGTTTTAGTTGTAATCAGTGGGGAAACAGGCTGCAGTGGGCTTACTCTCCAACTTGACCCCATGTGGATTTTGAACATATTTTTCTCTTGGCCTTGGATTTCCCCTTTTATTGGCTAGATGCCACCTGTCCTACAGTCTCCACCATGTGTGCTCTCCAGGAGCTGATCCCGAACCCCACTAGTATGGGTGCCCCCCACCCTCCCTCAGGCTGGGTTCTAGCTGCCCGTCAGTGCCATCCTCCGACCGGCCTGTGAGCCACACGAGGGCTGGGAGACACGGCCATCTTGTCTGGCTTGGCACGCCGAGGCCTCCTATGCGTTGGCACAGGGTCAGCGGCACAGGCAGTATTTCTTGAACAAATTACTGTGAATCTGCAACTGAACTCCACAAAGATTTTATGACTTTAAGAAGGTTCCTCTAACCCAAACTCATGCCCCAGCAGATAGATCCCTGGGTACAGGATGGCGTTGATGGCTGTTCGGGTTTAGTAAGCTCATGGATCTTCCTTGTGCCCTGTCAGTGGACAGACTCTCCCAGCAGCACAGCCTTGCCAAACTGCCCTGAAGGAAGACTGCCCGGTGCTTGTTAGCAGGCCTGGCGTGAAGGCTGAGAAAGGAGGTAGGATGTGCTGAGAGGAGGCCGCCGTGTAGCCTGTGATTAGGCCGTGCTCAGTGGTCCACTCATTATGTTGTGCTCAGAGAGGAAAGGCAGGGCACACGTCTCTTCTCACCTTCTGTGTGCCCTTTCTACATCAAGCAAATTTCTCAGTTTTTAATTATAGTCTTTGACTTAAACGTTTTATTTAAAAAGGTCTCATTATCTGTCTCGCCTCATTCATTTATTCGTTGAACATTTGCTGAACACCTGCCATGTGTAGGACATCTTCTTAATTTACAGCATTCAAAGAAGCTATAGAAAACACCTCACGCCCAGCTGTTGGCACCTCGATCCACCCAGTTGCTAGACCAAGCCGGAAACCTCAGTGGCAGCTTTAGGATTGCTCTCCTCCCACCACCTTGATACCTGTGCTTTCCTCTTCTGGGGCCAACATGTGAGGTTGTGCAGGTCGTTCACTGCACACAGGCACCTGGCTGAGGAGTGGCTGCGGCTGGAATCCAGCGCATGCTCTGCTGGCCAAGTCATGCCCTGGGTGTGGGGTGGTCTCCACCTAAAGGGGTGTCTTTTTCTAACCTGCACCAGGGTGCCACACGAGCCAGGGGTGGTCCCGTCCCTTCCCCTCTGTCTGCTGCCCAGCCTGACGAAATCCACTCCCTCTCTGTCCCCCGGCCTCACCCCAGGACTGTTCCTCACTCTCTCTCCTGGGGCCCTCAGTGCCGCTCACTGCCCACACTCTTCTGTCTTTCACCCTGCAGCAGTGTCATCTTCTGGCAAGCAAATCGGAATCTATTCCCCTTTTACGTGGGGCTCCTCCTGACCTTGCAGTGCCCGCAGGGCAGGTCCGAGCCTCCTGTCCGGGCGCGGGCGGCTCTGCGCAGCCTGGCCTGTCTCCCTCAGCAGCCTTGGTCCCAGCACGGGGCCTGCCCCTTACCGTCCCTGCAGCCGCCAGCTCACAGCACTGACGTGGGCATGGTGGCAATAGAGGACTTCACACCTTCCCGGACTGTATGACTTGTTTGCTAGGAGTTGGCCTTACTCTTAATAAAAAGAGTAGATAAATTATTTTCCAAAGAAGATGAAGGAGAGGAATCTGCAAAGGAGCTAGCCAGGGATCTCCGGCCAAGAGCTGGATCCTGGCCTGCAAGGTCTGGGGAAGGGCCATCTCAGCTGAGGGAGGGTCCGTGTGACCTGGAGACACACATGTGCTCCTGCCTGGAGAGCGGAAGGGGGTTCATTCTCTAGGCACTCGTTCTGACTGCAAAAGTGACGTGTTCCTCGTAGGCTCCTTGGGAAATGGAAAACTGGGACGGGGAGAATCACTCACTCACTCCCAACCCGGCCGGAACCACCACTGACAGCTGGTCTCCCTCCTTCCAGGGTTTTTATGTGCATATTTACATTTTTATGTAATTTTCTCCCACCTTAATATGATAGCATTAGCGTTTTCTATATCGTTAAAAAGTTTTTGGATGATAAAATTTTTAATAATTACCCGGCTTACCACAACGTCTTTAACCAGTCCTCTATAATTGGGTATTTATCACACCAGTGTTTCCTTTATTATGACACTAAGGCAAACATCTCTGTGGGTAAATCCCTAGATGCAGAATGGATTAAGGGGTGTGCGTAGTTTTAGGTCCTGGGTATCCCTGCCCACCCCCTTGTAGGAGGGATGGCCTGTTTGCCCTGAAGGACGGGCTTGGTGCATGATTTTGTTTTAGCCTAGGTGTGGCTCATGCGTGCCCCCCCCCCCCCCCATGCTCAGCAGAGCTGGTGCAGAGGGGTGGGTGGGCAGGGGCGGGAGAAAGCGGGGTGGCTGAGGGAGCAGGGGATGCTAGGAGAGGGACTGCCACCTACATGAGGCAGAAGGAGGTGGGCCCCTGTCTTGGCTGCGGACCTGGTCCCAGGGCGTAGAGTCCACTGTGCTCTGGTTCACCTTCTTCAGCAGTTGACATCAGCCAGCACCCCAGCCTCAGGCCTCACACAGGCGGCCAACATGGGTCGCAGCCTGACAACTGTAGAAGTCCGGATTTAGAATCAGGTGGGATAGAAGGACTGGAAATCAGCAGAGGTGTCCTTGACATGCCAGAGGAGGGGCCTGAGCTCTCCTGGACTACCAGCACTGGGAAGTGGGGACCCTACCGGGGGGTACGTGAGTGGTTCCGAGGGCAGACCAGGAGGGACTTATTAGGGAGAGGTTGCTGAGCCCCAAGTCTCCGATAGCTGTCAGTGTAGGACCCTCTCAGGCGCCCTTCCTAGGTGGGCCACGAGCACTTTGAACAATAGTAGTGAAGCAGAGTGTGTAGCTCTGTTAATGACACAGGCAGCAGGATGCTTGTCCCTAGAGGAGAGCCACAGACAAGGACTGGCCTGCCCAGAGTTCCCCTGGCTCTGGGCCCAGTGCTCTCACCCTCCCCCGGTGCTGCCCAGGCCCTGGCCCCACCCAGGGATCCCTAGGGTTCTGCTGCTGTCCTCTGGGAGGACGCCACAGGCCCGTGCTTCTCCCTCACCTCTTCTGTGTTCACTGAGGATCCTGATCAGGTGGGTCAGCTCCTGCTGGTCTCCAAATGTGCTCACGGGTGTGGGGACACAGGAGGTGCCCCATAGTGTGCCCCACCAGGAGCTTCTGGTGCCCCAGGGGACAGGGGGCGCTCAGTCACCCTCCCCTCCACCCTCCTGTGGTTCTGTGCGCTTGCCCCCAGGGGGTGGTCCTGCCCTTCCCCTCTTCCTTGTTCTTTCCTGCCCAGGGACTGGCTGGCTGGGAGGTAGGCCAGCTCATCTCTTTTGCTCCTTCTTCCAGAGACCTGGTGGCATGAGATCCGCTCTGGCTTTGGATGGCGAGAAGCAGGGGCAGGGGTGACGGTCAGAGGGAGGTACGATGGGCTTGGTGCATTCTCTGTAGCCCAGCCCAGGGCCAGTGCACTGCACAGTGGCCTTTGTTGGTTCCTGTGACTTATCGGAGAGATAGACCCCCTCCCTTCAACCAGTGCCCTGGTTGGAGTCATCAGGACTGGACAGGACCTGGTGTTTGGGGTTAGGCATTTCCACAGCCTCCATCTCTTGTCCAGAGTAGTCCTGAGCCTCTGTGCACTGCCTTGCTGCTTGAGCACCGGGGATGCCGGGAAGAGGTGCTCATAGGCCACGCATAGCACAGGGGCCCAGACTCTGCAGGGCTGGGCTGCCCTTGGGGGTGTGGCTGTATTGTTAGAACCCGATTTAATTTGTGGCTCCATTGTAAAGTGAAGAAAACCAATTTTTCACTTGAGAGGATCAGTAACGTGGATGCATATGTAATTGTCTCTGGTTTTCTTCCTTTCCCTGGTGTTCTGTATCCGTAATTTAAAATTTCACAGTCTCTGACATGACGGCTTCTCTGTGGGTATGTTCAGATTCGTTTCAGATTCGGCAGGCACTAATTGGGCAGCTACTCTGTGCCCCTGGCTGGGCTGCCTGTGATGTGTAGTAGGGAGGGGCCAGGCTGCAGTGCGGGCGGAGGATTGGCATCCTGCTGGCCCCGCCTCCACCAACTGCGTGAGTCTGGGCAGGCCACTTTATTCCTCTAAGTCTGGGTGTCCTCGGCAGCACAGTGGGGCCAGTGATCCCAAACCCCTGGTTCTGAGGATTAAGTGAAGTCGCATGTAGTGCATGGCACACAGTAGGTGTTCACTTAGTGCCACCTGCCGTCCTGGTGTTCTCAGATGATGGTCGCCACAGGGTTGTGCCTGCCATGAGATCGTGGAAATCGGCATTCACGAGCTGTCTTCAATGTTGCTGGAAGCTGAGTGGGGAGTGTGCCTTTGGCCTCGCCAGGCAGTGTGCCTGACTGCAATGTCGAGTCCGTTCGCGGCTGAGGACGTTCTAGCCCAGTGTGAGAACACGGGCCCTCCAGGCTGATCAGAGACTCCGATGTACACTCCCCCATGTCTTTGATTAATTTTTAAAAGAAATGAATTAATTATTGCCTAGGAAGTACCGATGCACAGAATGTGGGGGAAGAACTGAAAGTGGGACCTCCGGAGATGCCGCAGTGGGAATCCCAGCCCCAGGGACCCCAGCAGCTGTCCAAGCGTCTGTGATGCCCAGAAACCTGGCCAGTAGATACCCCCAGAGACAGAGGAAGGTGGCAGCTCAGGACCTGTCCAGGGGTGGTTGGTGGGGTTTCTGGAGAGTGAGACACGGGTGGCTGCTTCTCTCTAGGGATCCCTTTCATGTCCCCCCTCTCCCCAGGCCTGAGGCTCATGGCCTGCCTCCCTGCAACCAGGTCAGCAAGTCAGGCTGCATTGAGGGGTTACACCTAGGAAGGCTGCCCTTGGGTGGATATTACGCTTCTGCTTGGGCCCAGAGAAGGTGCCTCAGACAGGACCCCCAGACGGTTCCAGGACTGTCAGGAGAGGTCTACCCCTCGCTGTGCTGGCCCTCATCCTCGCCCTCTCACGCAGCTCCAGATGGATGGTGCCATCCTCCTCTCCGAGTTGTCCAAGGGGCAGTTTCACAGACCTTCCCTTCACTCCTCCCACCCCCGTCCCCTTGGGGAGAAGGCCCAAGTGGCCCTTGTGAGTCCCCCATATTTGGTGCTGTCATTATCTGGGCCTCAGTTTTCCCATCTGTCTGGAAGGGGCTGAACTTTGCGATGTGGTCTGTATGGAGCAGCCCCCCCAGCACTAGGGTTTAGCTGGAAATGACTCGGCTGAGGCCTCACGTGGTGAGTATCTGCTCCCTCTCCTGGGGTCAGGGGCCCGGAGGCCCCAACAAAAGTCACTGGTCCTCACCTGCTCACTCCCACCAATGTCTTTGAGCTGCTCGGTTTAGATTGGTTTATCAGGGGATCCTTCAGGCACTTACTGAATACCTGCTGGGTAGCAAGTGGCCACGGGATGGAGGAGAGTGAGGCTTATCCCTGCCCCGAACCCTGAAGTCACAGTGGAGGGGAGGAGACAGAGACTATTGGGCAGTCAGGATGTAGAGTGATGCGAGCTGTCCTGGAGGAGTAATGAAAGGCCCACAGAAGGAGCTCATGAGTCTGCTTGCACTTTTGGGAGGCTTGGTTGGCAGAGGGTTTTAAAGGATGTGTAGGAGTTTTATAGACAGCAAAGTCACTGTAGGGCACTTTAGACATAAAAGAATACACAAAGGCATGAAGGTACAGAGGCATAGAAGGGCTCAGTGGGGGATGGTAAGGAGTCTGTGTGGTTGGAGTGCATACAGGGTGTGTGTGTGTGTGTGTGTGTGTGTGTGTGTGTGTGTGTGTATAGAGGGGGGTTAGGAAACAAGGTTAGCCTGTCAGTGCAGGCAGGGCCTTCACCCTGGCCATTTTTAGGTTGTGGCCCAGACCTGAACACCCGAATGGAGGCTTTAGAGACAGGGAGTCCTTCCCAGCTGTAGACACCTGGTGCTCCCGATACTCCCTCTAAGGACGGCTTGGAGCCTGGGCTGGTCCTCTGGGAGCTTGAGCCGCTCATCAGTTATATCACAATGTAGAAGGGAAAGGTGTCCTCCCTCAACGTATGGTTATTAAAGCACGCCATCTTTAAGCCTCATTAAGACGCGTTAAATGCTAATGAATTTAGAGAGGGGCATCTTGGGGCCTCTGTTTCCTTGGAAACGTTTGAGAGCAGGTGCTTTATAATGAGCTGTACCTATTTTAAAAGTGAGCCATGAGGCCTGCTTTGATAGGCTGTATCTCAGATGCTGATGGGTAAGTGTGAACAAAGCCGGTGGAGGCCAGTAGAGACGCTTTGTGCTCTCTGAAATATCATTCTCTGGTGGTTTCTATAGAAACCACTGGCACCTAGGTAGGAGATTTGCCAAGCTCCAGAGTCTCATTACACATCACGTTGCCTCCAGCCTGGGTGCCTCATCCCCAGCCTCTGAAGACCACTGGGGTCCTATTGGCAGAGTGGGACAGGGTTCTGGACAAAACAGGACAGATGTGTATTGCCGTTGCTGTAATTCTGCTTTAATTGTGTCTATTCCATACCTACTGCTTGATTTCAGCAGTCCCCACTTTGCTTACTTCAGGCCTCACTGACACTAAGAAAAGCTAGCGTTAGTGGAGCTCACTGCTCCCCACAGAGCACTGTAAAGGGACCTTGTATTACTGAAAAATTTAAATATATATCAAAGTGGAGAGACTCTTGATGAATCTCCATGCAACCAGCATGCTGTCTCAACAATTATAAATTTACAGCCAAGCTTTTCTCTGTAGTCATACCCACTTTCCCAGCAATCTCCTCCCTCCAGCCCGCACTGCTGGATTATTTTGAAGCCTATCCCAGAAACATGCTATTATTTCATTTGTACGTACTTTTGTTTCTTTAAGAGGTAAGGACTTAAAAAAAGTATTATTATAGCATTGTCACCTCAATGGTTTAGCAGTAATTCCTTAATACAGTCAGATATCCAATCCGTATTCAGATTTCCGTGATTACCTCATAATTTTAAGCATTTTCAAACAGTTGTTTTGTTTAAATCAGAATCCAAACATTTGGTTGATCAAGCTCTCAAGTCTTATTTAATATGTTTCCTTTTCTTTTTTCCTTGTGACTTATTCATTGGGGAATAAGTTGGTTGGGTCTTCCTTTTCCTTATTGCATCCCCTGTGGTGTCATTTATCACATTCCTCTGTTCCCTGTATGTCTTATAAACTGGTTTCAGCTGCAGCGGTGTTTCCCACACCATGGCGTGCACACAGATCGCCCTGGGTGCTTGCTGCTCTGCTTCTGCTGCTGACTCAGAGGGTCTGGAGTAGGGCCCGGGAAGGTACATTTCTTTTCTTTTCTTGTTTTTTAAATTCACCTATTTATTTGAGAGCGAGCACGCACATGTGAGCAGGGGGAGGGGCAGAGGGAGAGGGAAAGAGAGAAAGAATCTTCAAGCAGACTGCCCACTGCCTGACTTGGGGCTAGATGTGAGGCCCTGAGATTACATTCTGAGCCGAAATCAAGAGTCGGCTGCTTAAATGACTGAGCCACCCAGGCTTTTCACCCCTGTTTTGCTTTTTCTAAGTATCATTATAAACTCATGGTTCATTATAAACTCATGGATTTATAACATATTTGATATTTTTCAAACAGTTGTGACTATTATCCAAATACTCAGATTGCTCTGTATTTGGTGAGTGAACCTCTTTAAAAGTAGGCCCCGTGTCTTTTGGTTTGTTTTTATTTTATTTTATTTATTTATTTATAAAGATTTTATTTACTTATTTGACAGAGAGAGAGATCACAAGTAGGCAGAGAGGCAGGCAGAGAGAGGGGAAAGCAGACTCCCCGCTGAGCAGAGAGCCCGATGCAGGACTCGATCCCAGGACCCTGAGATCATGACCTGAGCCGAAGGCAGAGGCTTTAACCCACTGAGCCACTCAGGCGCCCCTTTTTGTTTGTTTTTAATTTTTTCCCCCACCCTTGCCCCCTGGGTCTTGTGTCTTTTTTTTTTAAATCAGCTTTACTGAAGTATCACGTACATACCGTTAACTGCCATGCATTAGCGGGCATGGTTAGTTTTGACAGATGGATCCATCCATGGAGCCACCACCCCAGTCAGGATACAGAATATTTCTATCACCCAGACGTTCTGTCCTGCCCTTTGGCAATAAATCCCTCCCTGTCCTTCATCTCCGAGGTAACCACTGATCCACTTTCTGTCACTACAGAGCAGTTTGCATTTTTTCTAGACTTTTATATAAATGGAATCACACAGTAGGCATTCTTTAATATCTGGCTTCTTTCAGTTCACACATGTTCCATGTCCATCCGTATCATATGTATCAGGATTCCTTTGGATTGCCAAGTAGTGTTCCCCTGGATGGTTATATGTTTGTTTATACATTAACTGTTCATGGACAGTTTGGGTGGTTTCCAGTTTTTGGTTGTCATAAGTGAAGCCGCTCTGAATATCCATGAGCAAGTCTTTGTGTGGACGTATATGTCCATTTCTCTTGGTAAATAACTGATAGTATAATTGCTAAGTGGTATGCTATGTGTATGTGTAAATTTATGATAAATTGGCAAACTATTTCTCATTAGCAGTGTGGGAAAGTTTCACTCACTCTGCACTCTCATCAGCCCTTGGCCTTGTCAGTCTTTTCCATTGTAGCCACTGTAGTGGGTATGCAGTGATGTCTGCTTGTGGTTTTAATTTTACATTCCTGATTTGTGGGTTTGAATATTGAATATCTTCTATGAAGGATCTGTTCAAATCGCTGAACCCACTTAAGGTGATGATGATGGTGATGATGATGATGATGATGATGATGGTGATGATGATGATGGTGATGATGATGATGGTGATGATGATGATGGTGATGGTGATGATGATGGTGATGGTGATGATGATGGTGATGATGATGGTGATGATGGTGATGGTGATGATGATGGTGATGATGGTGATGATGATGATGTGATGGTGATGATGATGATGATGATGATGATGATGGTGATGGTGGTGGTGGTGGTGGTGGTGATGGTGAAGGACAAGGAGACAAGGAGAAGCAGCAGAAGTAGTAGTAGTTCTAGGAGTTCTTTGTACATTCTTTGATTGTTTTCTTCCCTTCCATGGTTTCCTGTGTTCTACCTAAGAGATTTTTGCCTACTCTAAGGTTGCAAACATTTTCTCCTATATTTTCTTCTAAAAGTTTCACACTGTCCGGGCACCTGGCTGGCTCCGTCAGGGGAGCATGTGACTCTTGATCTCAGGGTGGTGAGTTCAAGCCCCATGTTGAACATAGAGATTATCGAAAAAATAAATAAAATATTCCACACTTTTGCTTGTATTTTCAGGTCTGTAATCCTTTTGAGTTAATTGTTGTGTATGGTAAGGTTTCTTCCTATATTTTTGTTGTATGAAATACTCTGTTGTTTTAGCACCATTTGTTGAAAAGACATTCCTTTCCAATTAGATTGTTTTTGGACCTTTGGTTGGTAATCAGCTGACCGTGTAAGCATGGGTGTCTTTCTGGGTACTCAGTTCTGTTCCACTGATTGCTTGACCACATTTTCTTGGTTACCGTGGCATTGTAGCAGTGTTTGAATTTTGGCAGTGCAAGTCCTCCAACTTTTTCTTTTTCAAAATTGTTCTGGCTATTCTAGGTTCTTTATATTCCCATTTCAATTTTGCAGTCACCTTGTCAATTGCTACCAAAGGGGGGGTAAAAAAGCCTGCTGGTATTTTGATTAGGATTATGTCTAATTTATAGACCAGTTTTGGGAGAATTGACATCTTAACAGTATTGAGTCCTCTGATCCATGAGCATACCATCTCTCTCTATTTATTTAGGTCTTCTTTAGTTTCCCTGAACAGTGTTTTGTAGTTTCCAGTGTTTAGATGTTGGACATATTGTATTACATTTATTCCTTAGTATTGCATAGTTTGAGATACTACTGTGAATAGAATTTTATTTTAAATTTCATTTTCCAATTGTTTATTGCTAATATATAGAAATACTATTAACTTTCTTAACCTTGTGTCCTGTGACTTTACTAATTTATGTCTTAGTCCTAATAGCTTTTTCATGGATTATTTAGGAATTTTCACATACACAATCACATCTGTGAATAATACAGTTTTAGCTTCCTTTCTAGTGTCTATGCATTTATTTCTTTTTCTTACTGTGTTGCAATCACTAGCATCTCCAGTACAATATTGAATAAAAGTGGTGAGAGTGAACATCCTTGTTTTGTTCCTGACCTCATGGGGAAAGCATTCAGCCTTTCATCATTAAGAATGATGTTAGATATGGATTTTGGGTAAATATCCTGAATCAGTTTAAGGGAGATACCTTCTATTCTTAGTTTTCTGAAGGTTTTTTTTTTTTTTTTTTTTTTTTTTTTTTTTTTGGATCATATATTGGTGTTAAACTTTGTCAAGTGATTTTGCCACATCTGTATTTTTTCCTATACTCAGTTAATATGGTGAATTACATTGATTTTTAAAAGAAATGTTACATGAACCGTGCATTTCTGGAATAAACCTTACTTGATCATGATGTATTATTTTTTTAATATATGGTTAATTCTAGTTGCTAATAATTTGTTAAGGATTTTATATTTTTGTTCATGAGGATTATTGGCTTATACTTTTTTCGTGTGTTGTCTTCATCTTGTTTTGATGTGAGATTAGTATTGGCCTCAAAAAACTGAATGGAGAAATCTCTCATTGTGTACTTCCTGAATGTTTGCATAGGAGTAGTGTTATTTCCTCCTTAATGTTTGATGGAATTCACCAGTGAAGGCATCGGGACCTAGGGTTTTCTTTTTTGGAAGATTTTTAATTACGAAAGAATTGTAAAGGTATATATAGGGCTATTCAGGTATTCTGTTTCTTCTTCAGTCACTTTTGTAACTTTTTTCTTTCAAGAAATTTGTCCATTTCATCTAAGTTGTTAAATGTGTTGGCCTCAAATTGATCTTAACATTATTTCATTACTATTTTTTCAGATTTTATTTTATCTTTTTTTTTTTAAAAGGAGAAAGATTTATGCAATCTGAAGAGAAACCAGAGTATCTTTTTTTTTTTTTTTTTAAGATTTTATTTATTTATTTGACAGAGTGAAAGAGGGAAAGAGAGAGAGCACAAGCAGGGGTAGCAGCAGAGAGCCCAATGTGGGGCTTGAACCCAGGACCCTGGGATCATGACCCAAACCGAAGGCAGACGCTTAACCAACTGAGCCACGCAGGCGCCCCTTTTTAAGCTTTTATTTATTTAGGGCGTCTGGGTGGCTCAGTTGGTTAAGCGTCTGCCTTCGGCTTGGGTCATGATCCCAGGTCCTGGAATTGAGCCCCACGTCAGGCTCCCTACTCAGTGGGGAGCCTGCGCCTCCCTCTCCCTCTGTTCTTGCTGTCATGCTCTCTCTCAAATAAATAAATAAAATCTTTAAAAATAAAAGTAATCTTTAGAAATAAAAGATTTTATTTATTTACTTGAGAGAGAGAAAGAGCAAGTGAGAGCTTATAAGGCTCCATCGCAGGACCCTGGGATCACAACCTGAGCTGAAGGCACTTAACTGACTGAGCCACCCAGGTGCCCTTGTTTCATTACTTTTTATTATTATTCTCATTCATTCATTTACTATTATATTTCATTTATTTGTTGCTACTAATAATTTATTAATTATTTATTATTTTTCACTATTTTTCCTTCCTCTTGATCCGAGTACCAATCTGGTGTCATTCCCCCAGTCTGAAGAACTTACTCTAACATTTCTTGTAGTACAGACTTCCTGGTGGTGAATTATCTCAGTTTTTGTTTATCAAAAAAAAAAACCCTTTATTTTGCCTTCGTTTTTTCCATGTCAGCCCTTTGTGAAAGTACCCTTATGGAAGTATAATTAATTGACTTGCATTGACCTGCATATTTGAAGTCTACAGCTTGGTAAGTTTCGACATATGGATACGTCCACGGAACCATCACCACAGTCAAATTAAGTGATATATCCATCATCTTTAAATGTTTCTGTGCTCCTTTGTAATTTCTTCTCCTGCCCCTCCATGGCTTACACTTGTTTTCAGGTAGCCACTGATCTGTTTTTGTCATTATAAATTAGTTTCTGTTTTCTAGGATTTTTTGTGTAAATATAGTCATAGGGTATGTACTCTTTTTTAATGTGGCTTTCTCCCCTCATTCAGCATAATTATTTTGAAATTGACCCATGTTATTGTGTGCGCAAATAATAGTTTGCGCACAATAATACAATAATACAATAGTTTGTGCACAATAATACAATAATACAATAACAATAATCCTATCATATCGATAGGTAGGATTCCACAGTAAGGATATACCATAGTTTATTTATTTACTACGGATGGACAGTGAGTTGTTTCCAGCTTTTGGTTATTACAAATAAAGTTACTATAAACATTCATGTACAAGCCTTTTTGTGAATACATGTTTTCATTGCTTTGGGTGTTACAGACTGCATTGTGCCCCCCTCCCATTCATGTTAAAGCCCTAACCCCTAGGGTGGCTGTATAGGGCCTTTAAAGAGATAATTCAGGTTAAATGAGTTCAGAAAGGTGAGGCCCTAATCCAAAATAGGACCCGTGTCTTTAAAAGAAGAGGAAGTGACAACAGAGCTTTCTCTATGCTGCACAAAGAAAAGGCCACATGGGGACACGGCAAGAAGTCAGTCTTCAAGCCAAGGAGAGAGGCCTCAGCAGAAACCAGCCCTGCTGGCACCTTGATCTTAGACTACCAGCCTCCAGGATTGTGAGATAATAAATGTCTGTTATTTAAGCCCCAGACTGTGGTACCTCTTTATGGCAGCCTGAGCGGACTAAGATATTGGATAAATATCTAGGACTAGACTGTCTAGGTCATTTGCTAGTATATGTTTAACTTTTAAAGAAACTTCCAGTTTTCCAAATGGTTGCACTATTTTACAGCCCCACAAACATTGTGTGAGGGTCCCACTGCTCTGCATCATAGCCAACACTTGCTATGATAGGCCCTTTAAATTTTGGCCATTCTGAAATAAGTGTAATGGCATCTCCCTGTGGTTTTAATTTGCATTTCCCAAATGACTAATGATGTTGTGCATCTTTTCATGAGCTTCTTTGCCATCTGTGTGTGTATATATATATATATATATATGTATATATTTTAAATATTTTATTTATTTATTTGACAGAGAGAGAGAGATCACAAGTAGGCAGAGAGGCAGGCAGAGAGAGGGGGAAGCAGACTCCCTGCTGAGCAGAGAGCCCGATGTGGGGCTCGATCCCAGAACCCTGAGATCATGACTTGAGCCGAAGGCAGAGACTTTAACCCACTGAGCCACCCAAACGCCCACCATCTGTATATGTTTTTGATGAATGTCTGTTTAAGTGTCTTGTCCATTTTTTTTTTAAATCAGACTGTTTTTGTGTTACTAAGGTTTGTTTATATATATATGTTTATCACATGTATGATTTGCAAATACTTCCTCCCAGTGCGTGGGTTATATTTTCATTCTCAATGTATTTTTGGAAGAGAATTTAAAATTTTTGATAAAGTTTAATTTCTCAATGTTTTTCTGTTCTGATCATGCTGTTAGTGTCGTGTCTAAGCAAACTTCGCCTAACCTAAGGCCACCAAGATTTCCTTCTGTGTTTATTTGCAGAGGTTGTATAGTTTTGGGCTTTATATTAGTCTGTGGTCCATCTCATATTAATTTTTGTATATGGTGCAAGGTAATGGATAGAAATTCCTGGTTTTGCATGTGGATATTCAGTATTCCTGCAACATTTGTTGAAAACAATACCCACACCTTGTAACTATGGAAAATTAGTTGACTGAATATGTGTAGGTCTATTTTTGTAATCTCTTCTCTCCCATTACTTACTTTGTCTTTCTTTACACCAGTACCCCATTGTTTTCTTTTACTCTTTCTCATTATTTTCATCTAATGAGTCATGAAATCAGGTAGTATAAGTCTTCCAATTTTTTTCTTTTTCAAAATTGTTTTGACTATTCTAGGTTCTTTGCACTTATATTTCAATTTTATAATCACGTTGTCAATTTTCTACCCAAAAAGGCCTGCTTGAACTTTGAGGGATATTGTATGTAATCTACCAATCAATTCTGGAGGAAAATTGAATTCTTAACAGTTTTGAGTATTCCAATCCATAAGCATAGTATACTTCTCCATTTATTTAAATTTAGTTTGGGGTGCCTGGGTGGCTCCGTTGGCTAAATGTCTGACTCTTGATTTTGGCTCAGGCCATGATCTCAGGGTCCTGGGATTGACCCCTACCTAGGGCTCTGCGCTCAGCAGGGAGTCTGCTTCTCTGCCTCTCTCTCCCTCTGCCCCCCTCCCCCACATGTCCATGCACTCTCTTTCTCTCTCTAAAATGAATAAATCTTAAAAAAAATAAATCTAGTTTAATTTTTCACCAGTATCTTATAGTTTTTACCATATAGCTCTTTCACATTGTTGTTAGGTTTATCCGTAAGTATTTATATTTTTACACTATTCTAAGTTTCTGATTGTATATTGTTGTATATGGAGATACACTGATTTTGTGTATTCACCTTGAATTCCATAACTCTAAGTCATTTATTAGTTATAGTTGCTTTTTTATAGATATTGCTGTATTTCCTGCAAAGATGATCACGTCGTCTGTGAATAAAGGCAGCTTTAATTCTTTTTTTTCCAATCTGGATGCCATTTCTTCCTCCCTCCCACACTGCATTCTATCCCTTCCTTCCAGTGTATTGCATTGGCTTAAGCCTCTAGACCCGTGCTGAAATGAAGTGGTGGGATAGACATCCTGGCCTTGTTCTCAGTATTCGAGGGGAAGTATTCTTTTTTTCACAGTTACATATGTTAGCTGTGTGTTTTTGTAGATGCCCATATGAAGTTGAGGACATTCCCTTTTATTCCTAGTTTGTTGAGAGTTGTTATCGTGAATGAATGTTGGATTTTGTCAGTTGCTTTTCTGACATCTTTTGAGAGATAATATGTTTTTCCTATTTACTCAGTTAATGTGGTAGATTTTGTCAATGGATTTTTCAGTTATCAAAACAACCTTGCATTCTTGGGATAAAAGCCACTTGATCATGATTTAGTGTCCCCTTTTATAATTTGGGATTCTGTTGGCTAAAATGTGTTAAGAATTTTCACATCTGTGTTCAAAGGGATATTGATCTGTACTTCTCTGTAATATCTTTGTCTCCTTTTGATATCAGGGCAATGCTGGCCTCATAGAATGACTTTGGGATTGTTCCTTTCTCCCCAGTTTGCTGGAAGAGTTTATTTAGAGTAGCTATTATTTCTTTTGTATTTTCTGGAATTGACTAGTGAAGTCGTCTTAGCCTGAAATTTTCTTTTGGGGAAGATTTGAAACCTCAGACAAAATTTATTTAATATAGGGTTATTCCAGTGTTCTCTTTCTCTTTGAGCAACCTTTGGTAGTTTGTATCCTTCAAGAAGTTTTTTTCTTTCATCAGAGTTATCTAATTTTTTGGCATAAGTTGTCTAGAGGCTCGTTAATTTTGTTCACCTTTTCAAAGTATCAGAATTTTGTTTCATTGATTTTTCTTTGTTTCTTTTCCTTTTAAAAACTTAATGATTTCTTTTCTTAATTATTTCCTTCTGCTTAAACCTTGGGTTTAACTTTACATTCTTCTTCTAGTTTCTTAAAGTGGAATATGAGACTTTTGTTCTTTTCTAACATAGATCTTCAGTGCCACAGGAGCTCTTCCCCTTATCCACAAGGGATATGTTCCAAGACCTCCAGTGGATGCCTGAAACCACGATGGGACTAAATCTTGTATATACAATGTACTATGTTTTTTCCTACACATACATGTTTATGATAAAGTTTAATTTATTAAATGAGGCTCAGTAATAGATTAGCAATAATAACTAATAATATAACAATATAATATAATAAGAGTTATGTGAATGTGGTCTCTTTCTCAAAATATCTTATTATACTGTACTTACCTGATGATGTGAGATGATAAAATGCCTCTGTGAAGAGGTGAAATGAGTGACTTGGGACTTGGGCATGTGACATAGCGTTAGACTACCACTGACTTTCTAAAAATAGGTCAGAAGGGGGATCATCTCCATCTGGACCACAGCTGACCTCAGTGACTGAAACTCTGGAAAACAAAACAGTGGGAAAGGGGGGACTGTTGTGTTAATTTCCCTCCGGGAGTCGCAACTATGTTAACACAACTGTTGATATGTTGTGGTTTCAGTTTTATTCAGCTAAAAATACTTTCCAATACCTTTTTTATTTCTTCTTGGTCCATGGATTATTACAGGCATGTGCTAGTAAGATTCTGAATACTTGGGAATTTTCCAGATATCTTTTATTGATTTTTAATTCTGTTGTGGTATAGAACATACATTGTGTGTTTGAATCCTTTTAAGTTTATTGAGACTTGTTTGACATTATAGAATATGGTCTACCTTGGTAAATGTTCTGTGTGTAATTGAAAATAATGTTTATTCCCCTGTTGTTGAGAGTAGTGTTGTATATGTCTCAATTAGATTGAGTTGGCAAATTGTGTTATTCAAGTCCTCTGTATCCTTTCTGATATTTCTGACCATTTGTTCTTTTAGTTAAGAGCAGCTGGTTGAAATATGTGACTAGAAGAGTGAATTTGTCTTATTTCCTTTTTAAGTTCTATTAGTTTTCCTTCATTTATTTTGAAGCTCTGTTATTAGGTACATAACCATTGAGGATTGTTACATTTCCCTGATGAATGGACTCTATAATCATTATGAAAGACTTTCTTTATTCCTGGTAATATCCTTTATTCTGAAATCTCCTCTGTCTTCCATTAATCTAGGTGTTCCTGATTTACTTTGATTACTGTTAGCACGATACATCTTTTTCCGTATTTTTACTTTTAACCTATTTCTATCTTTATATTTAAAATGTGTTTCGGGGCACCTGGCTGGCTCGGTTGGAAGAGCATGCAACTCTTGACCTCGGGGTTGTGAGTTCAAGCCCCACGATGGCGTAGAGATTACTTAAAAAATAAATAAATGGAGCGCCTGAGTGGCTCAGTCGGTTAAGCATCTGACTCTTGATTTTGGCTCAGGTCATGATCTCAGGGTTGTGAGATTGAGCCCTGCGTGGGGCTCTGTGCTCAGCAGGGAGCCTGCTTGTGGATTCTCTCTCCCTCTCTCTCTGTCCTTCTTCCCTGCTTGCTCTCTCTCTCTAAAATAAAAAAATCTGGGGTGCCTGGGTGGCTTAGTCAGTTAAACGTCTGCTTTCGGCTCAGGTCATGATCAAGGTCCGGGAATCGAGCCCAGCGTTGGGCTCCCAGCTCAGCGGGGAGCCTGCTTCTCCCTCTCCCACTCCCCCTGCTTGTGTGCTCCCTCTCTCTCTCTTTCTGTCTCTGTCTAATAAATAAAAATCTTTAAAAAATTAAATTAAAAAATCTTTAAAAATAAACTTTAGTATATATTTTATTTTATTGGTTTTTTTTTTTTTTTAAGATTTTATTTATTTATATGAGAAGGAGAGGGCACACATGAGCAGGGAGAAGGGCAGAGGGAAAGGTAGAAGCAGACTTCCCACTGAGCAGGGAGCCCGATGCAGGGCTCGAACCCAGGACCCCGGGATCATGACCTGACCCGAAGGTGACAAACAAATTTTAAAAAATAAAATGTGTTTCTTGGAGGCAGCACTTAGTTGGATCTTGATCTTTAGTTTAATTCTGTGTACCAGTCTTTTCCTTTGAGCTAGTGTATTCATCCTGTTTTTATTTAATGCAATCATTGGTGTGTTTGGGTTACAACTCACCATCTCCGCCATTGTTGTCATTTGTTGCACCTGTTCTCTTCTCTCCTTTGTTTTTGTTTTTTTCCCCCTTTACTCTTGGATTAATTTAGTATTTTTATGGTTTCATCTTATCTATTTTGTTGCTTTTTTAGTCCGTGGGTTTGTGCTGCGGTTTGTTTTTAGTTGCTTTAGAGTTCATAGTATACGTGGTTGCTTTAGAGTTCATAGTATACGTCTTTATCTTATCATCCCACCCTCGAGTCCTATTAGATCTCTTTACATATTGTGTGAACATCTTACAATGTGCAGATCTTCAGTTTAACCCGTAATAGTCTTGTGTTATTGTTGGCACACATTTTATTTCTGCATATATTACAGTCCCCATAATACATTGTTACTACTTTTGCTGGAAACAACAAATTATTCTTAAAATATTTTAATAATAGAAAAGCATGTTCTGTTTCCCTGTATATTTACTATTTGCACTGCTTTTCAATCTTTTTAAAAAAGATTTTATTTGAGAGAGGCGAGAGAGCGAGCATGAGCAGAGGGAGGGGGAGAAGGAGGCCTCCCACTGAGCAGGGAGCCCAACATGGGGCTCGATCCCAGGACCCTTGGATCATGACCTGAGCCAAAGGCAGACACTTAACCGACTGAGCCACCCAGGTGCCCCACTTTTCAATCTTTTGGGTAGATTCTGGTTGGTGTAATTTTCTTTCTGCCATAGGGACTTACAATTTTTGTTTTCAACAATCACACATATTTCAAAGAACTTAATTTGGAGAAATAATAGTCTTTTGTATTTACCCAATCATCTACTATTTCTGGTGCTCTTCCTTCATTCCTGAAGTTCTGACTTTTCCTCTGCTATTATTACTCCTTAGCCTGACCCTGTGTTTAGCATTTGTTGCAGATAGAGCAGGTCTGCTGATGATAAATTTACTTAGCTTTTCTTCATCTGCGAAGGTCTTTTTATCTCGCCTTCATTCCCGGAGGATGTGCTTTTGTCTATAACATTCTAGGCTGACACTCCTTCCTGTCACCACTTTCACTGTGTCCACAGTCTTCTGGCCTCCACAGTTTCTGATACCCCTAGTCCTTCAGATTGCTTCATTTTTCTCCCTTAGGTGCTTTCAAGATTTTCCCTTTAGCTTTTCATCAGTTTTATTGTGATGTGTCAGGGCTTGGTTTTCCTTGGTCTTATCCTCTTCGTGTCTTGCTGAGCCTCTTGATTCTGTAAGTTTATGCCTTTTGCCAAATTTGGGTACTCTCAGTCAACAAGTGTATATATTCTTCTGCACTGCTGCCTTTCCCCTTCCCTTTAGGAACTCCAGTGACAAAAATACTTAAGTTTTTGGTATTATCCCACAGGTCCCTAAGGGTTTATAAATTTTTTTTTTTTCAGATTGTATCATTCCTGTTGATCTGTCTTCAAGTTCACAGATTGGTCACTTCCATTTTGTTATTGAGCTTATTCTATGTTTTTTTTTTTTCCAGTTCTAAATTTTTCTATTAAAAAAATATATGTAGTTCCTGGGGCACCTGGGTGGCTCAGTCGATTAAACATCTGCCTTTGGCTCAGGTCATGATCCCAGGGTTCTGGGATTGAGGCCTGCATCAGGTTCCCTGCTCAGTGGGGAGCCCGCTTCTCTCTCTCCTGCTCCCCCTGCTTGTGCTCTCTCTCTCTTTCTGTCAAATAAATAAATAAAATATTTTTTTAAAAAAAGAGTGTTTATCTTTATGTCATTGAGGATTATTATAATTGCTATTTAAATGTGTCTGGTAATTCCAGCATCTGGGTCACGTCAGGGCTGACATCTGTCATCTCTTTTGTGGTGGTTACTATTTACATTTTCCTGGTTCTTTATATGTCAAGTAACTTCAGAAGATGTTCTGCACATTTTCAATATTTTATGGTAAAATCGTGGGTCCTGTTAAAGTCCTATGGAGAATAGTGATTTGTTGTCTTAACAGGCAACAAACCTAATGTTAGATTCAGATTCCAGGTTCGTTCTTTCATTGGGCAGTGGCTCCATTTTCATTGCAGTGTTCAAACCCTTTGTGATGCTGGGCCATGAAGGGGTTAGTTTCAGACTTGGGCAGTGGTTATATGGTATTCTGCTTCTCCTGTTTTCGGCTGTGCTTCTGTGATTGTGTTCCATGACTGTATTGCTTAGAGATTGTCCTGGGGTGCATGTCAGCTCACACACAGAACTAGAGGATCCTCAGTTCTCTCCTCTTTGGAATTTCTCCCACACTGCCTGCCCCAGGGCGTCCTTCCCTGGTTCTTCTGCCCAGAGAGATGGCTTTGTCTCAGACTGTTAGCCTTCTGCCTCGTCATGGTATCACTAACTGGGATCCCTTTCGAGGTGAAGTAGCCAGAGAAAGTAGAGGGAAAAAATGTGGCTTCTCCCCTTACCGTTGTTATAACAAAGGCCCTTCTCCCCAGATCTTCTATTCAGATGTTTTCTGTCCGGGTTTTGGGTACTTGTGCTACACACCCAGAGCGCTACAGTCCTGTGGTTGGGGCTGGCATTGGGTCAGGGCAGGAGAGCAAGAGGATATAGTTTTAAATTTCCCCCATACTCTCTGGCTTATAGGGGCCTATTTTCTTGTTCCTTTGACCAGAATGACAGATTTATTTCAGAATTTTTGCTGTCCGTGCTCCCTGTGTAGTTCCTTAATACAGTAAATCCGTTTGTCAAAGCCAGGAATTAAAAAACAGCGAACAAGCAACCCCTTCCCCCAAACTCCACAAATCTAGGCCCTTACCTTTCAAATTTTTATTTCCCTCCCCAACCCACTTGCTGTTATTTACTTTTTAAAGCCTTTAGGTAGTTGCTTCTAGAATTTTGTCCAGAGCTTTTACTTGTAATTGGTAGGAGAGAATAAGAGGCTATATAGCAGGCTTATTCCATTTTGGGTTAAAACTAGATTTCATCTTTAAATCCAGTCTTTTTTTTCCTCTTTGCTATGTTTTGAATAATTTCAATTGCTGTGTCTTCTAGTTCGCTATTTTTTTTTTTCAGCATCTCATCTGCTGTTAATCCCATCTAATGTATTTTTTCATCTCAAACATTGTGTATTTCATCTCAAGAAGTTCAGTGGGGACTCCTACATCTTCCACGTCTCTACCTACCATGGTCACTTTTGCCTCTACCCTTTTTTTTGTAGTTTATTGTAGTTTATTTTTTATTATTTATTTATTTTTAAAATTAACATATAATGTATTATTTGTTTTAGGGGTACAGGTCTGTGACTCATCAGTCTTACACAATTCACAGCACTCACCATATCACATACCCTCCCCAGTGTCCATCACCCCCCCTTGTTTTTTGAGAGGGAGAGAGAGCACACATTGGGGTGGGGAAGGGCAGAGGGAGAGAATTTTAAGCAGGGCTGGGCATGGAGCCTGACAGCGGAGCTCGATCTCACAGCTCTGAGATCATGACCTGAGCAGAAATCAAGAGTGGGACGCTCAACTGACTGAGCCACCCAGACGCCCCGCTTTCCTTTACCTTCTTAAATGTACACTAGACAGATACAATCACTGTTGTGGTGCCGAGGTCTGCCATCTGTCTAGCAGGGTTTAGAGACCATAGTCTGAGTGATGTGGTTGTTCCTTGTTTCTGGGCCCCTTCTGTGGACAGAGCTAGGAAATGTTTTTGTTGTTAAGAAAAAATACATCAGGGGCACCTGGCTGGCTCAGTCGATGGAGCGTGTGACTATTGATCTCAGGGTTGTAAGTTTGAGCCCTGTGTGGGGTGTGGAGATTACTTAACAATAAAATCTTAAAAAAGAAAAAATACTGATTTTTTTTTCCCCCTCAATTCAAATTTAGGATTACAGAATTTTTCTTTAACTTCTTTGGTTTTATGTATTTTCTCTTTTTTTATACTGGAAATTTTTATTTCTATCTGCCTTTGCACAATTTGTGGGGTATATATATATCGACACGAGCTGTGCAATGACTGAAGACAGGTTAAGATTTCTTGTGATTCTTTTGGTCCACAGAACATGTCCAGTTAGGATCTACCATCAAATTACCATCAGTTCAGAATGTGTATTCAACTAAGGATGTGCCATTATATTAGTGTGCTTTAGTGTCTCTCAAAATAAATCCCATTTGTGTGGTTAAGCTACCAGCTCAACACATAGTTTTCTTCACTTAATTTTGCTTTCACATCTTAGAGCCTGCTTTATGTTAATTTGGTCGCATCATTTAATAAAATATATACATGACTCTAGAGAAGGAACTGGAAAACCTATAGCTTGTAGGCCCACTCTGGCCTGCCACCGGCTTGGTATGGTCCTTGAGCTAAGAATGGTTTCTAGGGGTGCCTGGTGGCACAGTCAGTTAAGTGTCCCAACTCTTGATTTCCAGTCAGGTCATCAACTCAGGGTTGTGAGATTGAGCCCCGGTGTCGGGCTCTGCACTCAGCGTGGCGTCTGCTCGAGATTCTCTCTCTCTTCTGCCCCTCCCCCCACTTGTGCTTGCATGTGCTCTCTCTCTCTCTCTAAATAAAATCTTTAAAAAAAAAGAATGGTTTCTACATTCTCATACGGTGGTAACATACACATGCCTGCACATGTGTGCACACGCCTGCACACACGTACATGCACACAGGAGCATATGCAGCAGTAACTGTATGTGTCCCCGAAACCCTGAACTATCTACTGTCTGGCCCCTTACAGACATCCTCTAAGTTCTGTTTCTAATCCTGTCTCCTCCATTCTCTTTCTCTGTTTATTTACTTCTTTAGTTTCTGGTTTATCTTGCTGTTTTTAATGGAAGCAAGCCACACACACATATTCCTGTCCCCTCTTCCGTTCACCTTGTACACTGTTTCTCTGCCACCTGGGGCTTTTCTCACTGGACAGTGTGCCTTGGAGGCTGCCCTGTAGCCGGGCAGGAGGGCAGGCCCCACTCTTTGCAGCTTCATCGCCTTCCGGAGTGTGGATGTACTAAGGTTTATCCAACTGGTCCTTTCTGGATGTACGTTTGGGTTATTTCCAGTTTTTTATTTTTATAAGTATTGCTGCTTTCAGTGGTGTTGTACTTACATCTTTTTGGGGTTTTGCCAGTGTACCTTTGGGATTGTTCCTACAGGTTGCTTTGCTGAGTCCTGCGGATTGCTGAGAAACAAGGCATATGTTATTTTGCTCAGTGTTGCCCCAGTTCTCTCCATGGGGATTGTATTGTTTTGTGTTTCTGTCAGCAGCGTGTACGGTTAGCTAATGCCCCACAGCCACCTAATAGAGTGTGTTGTCAGACTGGGATTTTGCTAATTTGATAGGTAAGAAATGGTATCTCTGTGTAATTTAAATTTGCATTTCTCTTGTTATGAGCAAATCAAAGGACCAATTACATTTCCTTTTATGTGAACTCTCTGTTCACTTTTCTAGCATTTTTTTGTAGAGGTGCTGGGTCTTTCTCATCTGTTTTGAGACACTGTGTAGTAGAATAGTAACCTTTGCCTCTAATATAAGTTGCGAATATTTCTCCCATTTGTCATTTTTATTTACTTTTTTTTTTTTTTTTTTTGGTGCCGTGCAATAGTTTTTAAAATTATTAGTATTATTTTCATGTAGCCAGGTTAACCAATTTTTCTTCTCAGTGCTTCTGGCCTCAGAGTCATGGCTGGGAATGGTACCCCCAGCTCTAGGTTGTAGAAAAACTCAATCAGGTCCTCTTTTCTTTTTTTTTTTTTAACATAAATTTCTGATCCTTTTTGAATTTATTAACAGAGCACTTTTGGTGCACACTGTGCTCTGTGATTGGCTGCTTGTGTGAATTTAAACTCTAGAAACAGGCCCTTGGCTCACTTCTCCAGCCTTATTTTATGCATAGATTCCTAACATCTTGGCATTTGAAGAGACCTCAGTGTTTATTTTCAGGGAGAAGGAATTGAACTCTGGGGAGAAGAAACTTGCCCAGGGCCCCACAGCTCCGAGCTGGGAACTCTGGCTCTGGCTGGCCCCAGAAGAGAAGGTTTCTGAGCATCTGCTTCGTGTCAGCCACTGCGCCAGGCACATTGCCTTTGTTTCCTCCCAGGCTGTCGGCCCCATTACTCTCCCCACCTTACAGGTGCAGAGGCTGCAGCAGACAGGTGTGGTTTGCCCAGGACCGCAACGTTTAGCAGCAGGGCCCCAGGGTGTCTGCCTGAGACCTGGGGCCCTCTCATGGGGAAGGAGGCCTCCACCAGCCTCCCCAGGGCCAGCGAGGATGTGACCTTGAGCAAGGCGCTCTGCTTCTGCCTCCCACCTCCACCGTGGTCTCAGAGTTCCTTGAGAGTCAGGTTTCCTTTGTCTCCATGTCCAGGACCACAGGAGGACCCTGAGAATGAATGTCCTCTCCCCGGGCGTCTAACGGAGCCAGTGGTGGCAGCTCCCCAAGTGTTGGCTCAGCCCCAAGTGCCAGGACGTCGAGGGGAGCTAGAGACCTCAAAGTCCCTGCTTTGCAAGCTGTCCTTTTGTTCACTAATCCATTTGTGTATCCACTCATTCCCTTATCCAGCCATCGGTTCAACGCATCTTAGTAATGCCTGCGCTGTGCAGACCCAGTGCTGCCCAAGGGCGACCCGGAAATGTGACAGATGCTGGTCCCCAGGAACTCATGGTCCTGTGGGGTAGGTGGTGACTGAGGGAGCACGGGGTCCCACCGGAGCCAGAGCAGTGTCTCCCCTTGCCTTTCCTCAGGCTTGGGTGCAGCGGAGTGGTGGGGTGGGGTCAGGGGGCTAGTGCACCCCAGCCCTCCTTCTTTCTGGGGTCCAGCAGCACCCAGAGGCTGAGGTTTGCTTGTCAGTTCAGGCCCTTTGTGGTGATGACCAGAAAGCCAGGTCTGGGGAGGGAAGGGACTCCCTGAGGCGCACAGTAATTCAGCAGCTGGGCCGGGACTGGAGCCCAGCCTGTGCCCCAAACCCACGCACTTTGGAAGTGCGGGGACTCGAGGATGGGCAACTGTGCTTTGGATGAAGTCAGCCCAGAGTTTCCCAGGTTTGTCTGGTGGGCCAAGAAGGTGTCAGATTTCAGGGATGTTGAGTGATTTTCATACCTGAGTATGTCGTGGTGTGGATTACGTCTCCCACTTTCCCCAAAGCCAGAGCCTTCAGCCAAGTATCTGCTTACCTGGCAGAGGCCACCGGCTGCCAGAAGAGTCCGAGGAGGGCTCCCTTCTGGATCCAGCTAGTTAGGCCCGCGTAGCACCGTCCCATGCCCCTGGGATGGGACACACCAGCTGTCGTTGTAATTAAGGTTGCCATAAAACCCACCAGCTAGACACACAAATGGCTCCTCTGCTCTTTCCTGGGGCAGGAGCAGTTGTGAAGGCGAGTAAATCACGTTTGGCGGCGATCACTTCAAAGGTCAGCCTTCCACTTACAGCAGCGCTATTGGCAGGGATCGCCCAGAACACGGCTTGTTTCCCGGCCATTCAGTTTTATGGCGCCCTAATGAATTGGGCCGTTTCCATCCGTTCTCAGGAACGTACAGAACAACGGTTTTCGTTCTGGAAAGTTTGTCTTGGGAGGCGAGTGTGTTGGTGGGCTTGCGGGTAGTTCCGTCACAGACAGGCCAAGGGCCCCTGGCACCTTGCTCCTCTCTGGCCCCTCATGCCGCCCTCTGGGAAAAGCTACCTCCGGGCTGTCATGAGCTAATTTATGTGGAACCCCTGCCCAGTGGCTACCACTTATCGGGCACTCGGGAGCGGCAAGAAGGGCCCTCTTCTTCCTCTATCCTTTCCTGGGTCAGGGTGTTTCCCCAGCCCCTGTGGGGATCAAGGTGCTGTGGCCGGAGAGAGGGCTGCAGCATGTGGGCCAGAACCTGTCCACAGGAGCTCGTGGTCCCCCCAGGGAGCTAGGAACTGCCCGGCGTGTGTGGGCGCCCACCAGGGGCCATTCCCCATGAGCTGCTGTAGCTCTGGGGCTACTCTGTGCCTCCCCAACCACCGGGGAGGATAAGCTGCTCAGTATGCAGGCCACAGCCAGGGACATGAGTTGGGCCAGACATAGTCTTCCCTTGGCATTTGCTACTCTGGCCGTCTCTGGATTCCCTGCTCCTCATCTGAATGGTGGCGATGGAGAGGGCTTTGGGAAAAGGGGAAGAAAGGCGTTGAGGCCCAGGCAAATGGAGGCCTGGCGTGGCTGAAGTGAGGGGTGACTGGAATGGCACTGAGATGGGAGGAGCTGGCCGAGAGATTGCTCCAGAGCCATGATTATGGGGCATTGCTCCCTCCCCTTCCCTCCCCTCCCCTCCCCACCCCTCCCCACCAATGTGGATTCCAAACACGGCCTTGGGGTGGCACTTGTGTGAATTGGACTGTTGTGCAAACTCACGGGAGCTGATATTGGGAGACTGAAGGCATGCAACAACCCCCTGCCCCCCGGCCCCAGCCTCAGACTGGGCAGGCGGAGTGTTTGGCCAGCCGCACCCCTGCTGGGCCTCTCTGGCTGGGGGTAGGGAGACGTCCTCCCGTCCTCCCCGTCCACACTCTGTGAGGCTCAGGGCTGGGGAGCAGCCATAGGTTGGCTTTCTGCCCTGTGTTCAGAGGCCCGTAGGGCTGCCCTCTCTTTTCTGCCTCTGGACTGCTCTCCAGGCTTCAAGGGGGCTCATCCTGAAATCAACTTAGCTAGGAGCTGCTTCTGAAGAGGCCCAGAGAAGAGCAGTCACTTGTCCTTATCCTCCTCCGGGAAATTGTCCCCATATTTATGGAGGTAGGGAGTGGCCAGTAGGAGACTGGGTTGTGGGCCCCAGGGAAGCAGCAGGGATAGGGAGAAGCCCACCACCCTGGCGGTGGGACTTTGAGCAAATCCTTACATCTCTGAGCCTCAGTGTTCCTCATCTGGAGAATGGGTCTCAAGATTGCCTAAATTGACTTTATAGAGTGCGGCATGTAATGTGAACTTGACTTATATACATTTGAAAGAGGATGATAGAAAATAATATCTGCAAAATTTTAAAGGTTGTGAATTCCAGTTTAAAAAAAAACTTTGTCAAGACTTTCCCAGCCAGCAGGCGAGGGACCAGAGAACTGTGTTTATGCTGCGGCCACATGGTGGCGCCCTGGGAGCTGGTAAACAGGCCAGCCAGGACCTGCAGGAAGGCCAGAGGAGGCCTTATATTGGCCTCTTGCTGAATATTGCAGTCTCAAATGTGCTGTTTGTGAGTTTGTTAAGTGGACATACTTGTTAGCCCCCGTACTGGGACCCGCCCCCAACCTAAACCAGTTGCTTTAGAATGTAAGGTGAATATGATAAAGTGCTCTGGAGAAAACAGAACTGCTTGATAGTTAATCACATTGGTTTACAAGACAGGAAGCTATGAAGTACCAGCCGTGATGCTAAGAAGTAAAAGTGTCTTTAAAGCTAATCTGTGTACTGTGGGTCTGGCTTTATGGTCTCCAAGGACTCTAGCTTTCTGCAGCACAGTTACTATTCCAGAGAGAATAGGCTGGAGTTTTGTGAGCTGTGAATTATGTGACATCTTTAGAAGCAAGAGCCTCTCACTGAATATGGCCTGGTATCAGTGGGCATCGTTGAGGCCCTTTAGGTGCCCTTGGGCATTAAGTCCTTCCGAAAGCTCACTTTCATCAGTCTCCAGCTGCTCTCTTTAGGGGACTGGTGGGATCGGAAAGATCATCATGCCTCCCTGGGTGGCTAATGGATGCTGGCCATGTGTCAGTAGACGTGGGGTGGGTACGTGACAGGGAGGACTGTCTGTGGGGAGGGGCCATAAGGCAAGGCTGTATCTCCTAGCAGCCCAGCACTGCCCTCACTGGACCCCCTGCTGTCTGGGCTCTTGGTGGCCCTCCCTGTGGGTACCTGCCCTGTACTCCTCGGGCCCAGCAGCATGATAGGTGCCCACTCTTGCAGGTGGTGAGAAGCTACAAGGCGACCATCCAGCAGACCTTGGACATCCTCTTCCTCCAGGAAGGCTCTGAGTTTCTGAGCAGCACAGATGCTTCAAGCCGAGACTCTGCTGACCGCACCATTATTGCCTGGGATTTCCGGAGCTCTGCCAAAATCTCCAACCAGATTTTCCACGTGAGAAACCCTATTTGGCATTGCTTTTCAGTTTGTTTCAGCGCAGGATGTAGCCATTGTAGCCCTAAGCTGCTGGGATCCCAGGTTACTTCCTGGTGGGGATGGTTCGGCAGGCAGGATCTTTAGAGACCCTTCAGATGCTGGAAATCTCTTGTGTTGGGTAAACAAGTGCAGGTCCAGGCCAGCCTGGAAAGCCTTCCGGAGATTCCAGATCACAGCACCTCAATGACTGTCCTACTCATCCTCTGCCCGGCATGGCCACCCCTCAGGGGAAGGGTGTGGGGGCCATCCATCCAGATCAGTAGAAGATAGCCACACAACCCAAGACACTCCTACTTTCCCTCTGCCACCCCAGCCAGCCCCCAGGTTTCCGTCCCACCCTTGCTCAGTGCGTTTGGCAGGAGCTGTGACTTGGAAGTTCAAGCAGGGACCCAAGGTTAGACCACCTCTGTTAAAGTCCTGGATTCACCACTTACAAGCCCATTATGTAGCCTCTTTGATTCTCATTTTCCTTTTAGGAAATTGAGGATGAGAAGACTATTTACCTCATAGAGTGGTTCTGAGAATTGAAGGAGATGATGCTTATAAAGGATCTAGCACCGTGCCAGGCACAGGGGTGCATTGTCTCTCATCACCATCACCACCATCAGATCCAGCCTCTTCACCACTATCACTGTCACCATCACCTTCATATCACCACCACCACCACTACCACCACCACCACCACCACCACACCACCACCACACCACCACCACCACCACACCATCACCACCATCACTGCCACCGTTGCCACCATCACCGCCACCACCATCACCACCATCACTGCCATCACCATTACCATCACCGCCATCACCATCACCACCACCACCACCACCACCACCACATCATCATCACCACCACCACCATCACTACCACCGCCACCACCACCACATCACCACCACCACCTCCATCACCACCACCACCACCACCATCACCACCACCACATCACCACCACCACCACATCATCACCACCAC